>QJNX01000032.1:0-333287 GCA_004155925.1 Monosporascus sp. MG133
CCCCCCCGGGATTCTGGGTGGTACAAATACTTACGCGTACTGGATGCCGATGGCATCTCCCTTGGTTGAGGCGAGGACCTTGTCGATGGTGAGGTTGCGCACGATGACGTTGCGGACCTTGTCGCCGTTCTTCTTGCCGTTGATCTTCAGGCCGACGCCCTGGAGCACGGCCTTGTAGTCCTTGCCGACGATGGTCGTGTCACTGGTGACGGGTAGCACCTCGTTGCCCGAGATGGTTCCCGAGACGACGCAGATGGCGGGGCCGCTCTGCTTGACGCAGTCCTTGAGCGCGCTAAGGCTCGTGACGGTCATCGACTTGCCGCCGGCGCCGCCCGTGGTGCCGCCGTTCAGCGTGGCGTAGCCGATCGTGGCGGCCTCGTTGGCGTCGGCGCGGCGCTCGAGGGGCTTAGCCTCGCTGAAAGCGGCAAGGCTCAGGGCAAGGAGAGTGGTGATCTTCATGGTGAATAGTCTTGTTTGGTCTGCTTTGGTGAAAACTGCAAGGAGCGAACGTCGGAGATCGCAGGAAGACAGGCTATAAACGTCACCAGGACAAACGAATGTGAAGATGGCGCTGCGAAGGTGAGGAAAGAGTGTTGAAGATTCGGTGAATGCTAATAGGAGGAAAGAACAGGACGATCTTGGATTGCAAGTCTGCCTTTATACACATCTCAACCCTGCCACCTGAATCCATACCAAGCCGGCACACATGTGGATCGTTCGTCTCCTTCTCATTCTCGGGCTGTATTCTCACGAGTGCCTAGGCGGACCGTCCTTTTCCAGTATTGCACATATACAGACAAAACCACGACGGGAGGTGAGGTTGTCATCCCATCTACTCATTTCGGTTCGGTCCAGGAGTCTTGGCGGCATGCTCTCTGGCCCACAATAGCGGCTAGCTGCGAAGAGCCACGGAGTCGGCGTCGAAGATAAATGGATTGGTCCCAGTAATCCCGCCTAGGACAGGGGCCGTGTAATTGCTACAGGGCTTCACACAGTGTTGGTCAAAACGAATTGTGTGGGGCCCGAGATGCGGCTCGGGAGAGCCAAGTGTGCCATGCATATGTGGGGGTCGAGAAGTGGAACGACGACGAGGTTGTTGATACATCGAAGGATTACAATTTCGGCTAACCGGCACCGGAGGCTTCTATACGCCCCGGATACTTGTTCTACGAGGAGCTATGTAGCATTTTAGAGAACGGGGCCAGACGGAGTGCATAGAAAAGGATAAGCAATGAACCAGCTAAAGAGCGAACAGATGAAAAGAGACGGGTGTTAAAGGTTGTCATCGTCCAGAGACGAATTTCTTCCTTCCGAGCAAGAGTCCTACGGGTATGCAGCCCCTATGTTCTTATGCATGGATCCTGATCTGCCCCAGAAACGATCCATAACTGTTCATCTGCAGTAGTTAACGGCATGGGGTAGACACCCACGTGGTCCCCATGCGGTCTCGCCGCCTACGCGAGCGACTGTCGAGACGATATTGGAACTTCTATGCAGTGACCCACAACCCCAGACTCCGAATACCTTACCAACTGCTGTCCAGCTAAAAGACGACCCGTACATATGCACATACTGCTTCAGGCATGGCACACTCGTGCATCTACATGGTAAGAGAACGATGTGATCTCAAAGAAGATCACCCGTTCGAGAGCCTCATTGGGCCAGTATGACAAAAAGCAGCAGGAAGCTTTCCGTCGGAGTCAATATATACGGATAATTGGCGCCGGAGAAAATGGTATTCCGACAACAGAGAGAGGGAGGCGAACTCCCTGGCGCTTGACCATCTTCGTGATGGACTCGATTCCACAGGTCAGCTATTGGAGGGATATGTATCTGGAATCAAGTGAGCCCACGACGGTGGCAGCAAGAGAGGGGTTTCATTTGCCAGGGAAGACGATACCGTTGGGGCCATATACTTTTGGGTCGCTAAGTTCATGCCGAGCAGGTTGGACCCCGGACAGCGTCGATTTCTCTCGCTGTCGTCTGCATTCCGACACATTGACAATATCTTTGGCCTCCCGTAAGCGTATAGATGATGCCCTGTTTTTGATCGATATGCTCGGAGGACTCCACGGCCACGCGCGAGCCTGCTGGAACGAGGATTGGCGGAATGACTGAAAAAGGCCGTCGATGATAGTCCGAGAGATCCCAAGTCAGGTATGCGGCTGGGCCCGTACACGCCGGCGAGAGAACCAAGGCTTCCCGCCGTCTCAGGAAACATATAAACGGCCGAGTTCGCTCTAGTGATCGATCCCCGGATGACAGAGGGCAAGTCGAGATCGGGGGATCCCCTGTCCTACCGGCGGGCGGCATGTCCTTGACGAGCCAGGGGATTCAGGCCTGGCCGTCAAGTCATCAGACAGCCAGGAAGCTGCGCCCGCGCACCCTGCCGAGGCCGTGGGTATTTATACTCGAGAAGCGCCATACATCATCCAATGCTCAATGAACGCGCGTCCGGAGATGGAGGCTCTAAGGCCCCTTTAAGCGGGCGGGAATTGGCTGTTGCTCCTCCGCATCGACTCGGCCCCCGACGCGACAACACCACCGGCGGATCCTGGGACACAGAGCTGCTGTGGATTACCCGCCTCCCAGCTGCTTGCTTGCTAGCTTGTTTTCATGGCCGAAAAGCCGTATGGGTACCCTCCTATTCTCGATTTCCTGCCTGCCTGTATCCCCCTTCTGTTACGACCAAGTCTCCGTGACGACCCAACTTAAGTTGTCACCGCTTTTCATCCCGCTATTCGGGCCGAGTTTATAAACCTCGTTCTCTCCAGCTTTAGCGGGGGTGGTGGTGGTTGTAGGAGGAGCCGTGTGGAGCAGCTCTAAGTTAGCCGGTTGCGTCGTCGACTCGTTGACCAGAGCAGGGAGATTTGGTATGCCGTATCTTATTTTATCGTGGTGCGTCTATTTGCGTGAGTGGGCAGCTGGAGGCTGTATCGGGCGCGGAAGTAGACCGTTCCTCCACCGCGTGGGCTTGGACGTCTCTCCTATCCCTGCAGACACATCTCACCATCACAACATCCCCATATACCAGTCCTACACAGGCGCCTCGGTCTCACAACTACCATCTCACCAGGACGAAGTTTAAGCACACCACTATGAAAAGAACCGGCGATGACCTCGCAGGGCTTCACTTGCTGCGCGCAGCAGAATCCCCTCTTTCGGTGGAGATCCCGCTCTGCATGTGAATTGCATCCGATAAGAAGAGTAAAATTGTATATATACAGGTGTCCCCAAATATGTACAGTACATGCCCTCCACAAACTAGTCCGTGGTATCCGTCCATATATATATAGATACATAGTACAGAATACAGCATCGTATCGCCTCACGATGCTTCCGTATGCTTGTGCGCTCGGTCTGCAAGAGCCTCAACCCGGGTATCGACGATAAAAGTTAGCAGACGGCGATGATGGCGCCGCTACGAAAAGGATCTCATACTTGTTGTCGAAATCCCCACTAGAACTGCGAATTATTTGTTGAGGAACTCAAACCCCTCAGTCGAACATCTTACGTCCCAACCCCTTCCGGGCTCCCAATCTGACCCTTCTTCCGCCGGTTTTCGAACCTCAAAATCGGAACGCCATCTAACTGCGGCATATGCGCACCAGCTGCAGCGCACCCCCGAAACCCTTCGCCGCTCTTTAGGACCTCCCAATGCCTCCTCAGGGCCTCCTCTCCGACGACGAGCTCGAAACTCGTGAGGAAGCAGAAGCTGATCTCAAGGCGGGCGAGCTCTGCCTCGCTGACGCCGCCGACACGCGCGATCTTCTTGTGCGGGTAGCTGAGGTCCTCTAGGGCCTTCATGGCGACGCGCAGGCCGGCCAGCAGCAGGCGGTGACAGTTGCGGCGCGTCACGGGGATCGCGCGCTCCTCGACCGCCAGCCGGAAGATGTAGTACGAGGTCGCCAGGTAGACGGCCGTGCTCATGGGGCAGAACCGGTGGATGCGCAGCAGGTACTCCTCGACGCTGATGGGCGGCGGCGCCTTGCTGAAGAATTTGCGCGTGATGGCGCTGTGCTGCAGGTTGAGCGGCTGCGAGTCGGCGCCAATAATGATGTAGGGTTTTAGTGCGGCCGAAGAGGACATGGTCGACGGCGGGGTGGACGTATGCCGCAGACGGACGCCATCGATCGGTTGTTGCATACTCGACGAGGACGACGAAGAAGCCGCCGACGGCTGCGATTCGATCGGTTGCCGCATTGTTGGAGACTGTATGTTATCGAAGAAAGACCCCGGTCCTCCCCTTTCCTGCGCCTTGTGCTTTTCCGCAGCCTCGGCCTGTTCGCGTAGCCTCAAAAGGCTCTTCTCAGAATGGCTCCTCACGATGTCGGCTTTCTCGCGCTGCATGCCGCTCATGTGGGGGAACGTGGGATTCGCGGGCGGGGGCGTGGGCGGGATGTCGCCTGTGATGCTCACGAGAGCCTCGATACCGGAGCTAAGTAGCTTGAGGGCGGTGATCGGGGGGATCTTGAAGAGGTCCTGGGACGACGGAGTCGGAGCTGCGGCGTGGAGAGGGGGCGGGGTGCGGGCCTGGTTAATGAGACGGGGGTCCGTAGACGGGACGGGCGGCGGCGGCGGTGTGTTTGGGGTGGCAACATGCTCCTGTTGCTGGTCCTGTGTAGTCGTCTGGGACGCCTCCCCTTCTTGATTATGGACGTTGTCGTCGGCCATGTTGTTGTTCTTCGAATTCTCCTATAGCTACCACCCTTGGTGAATCTCGATGGTCGAATGGTTAGGACAATGTATTAGAGGAAGTGGTAAAGCCCCGTCGAGCACGAATCTCTAGGCGCCTGAGCACGCCGTCGTTGCGGAGGTCGGTTGCTAGGAGGCGCGTGCGGACTCAACGTTATCGAGTCCAATGACGCTCACCTAGACGAGATCTTGGTACGTTATCAACAACGCACATGGTCTCGCTCTATTTGGCTGTCCCGCGGCAGGTAAGCGAAGCGCGCTCTCCCTCTACCCCTCTCTGACGGCTACTGTAGGGCGAATAAAGTAGGGGGTGGCCCGTGACTGGTACAATTGTGCGACTGGGCGCAGCGCGGGGAGCACCTCAACTGCTGTGACTGATACGACCAGACAGTATCCGCTGAGGCAGGTACTACGTGACCATCGTATGCGAGTCCTTCGCTTATCGTCGAGATAGTATGTTGTACCGGGGGAGTAGCAATGCCCTGACGAGAGAGCAAGAGCTTTCCCCAAAATTCTGAGCTGGCGCGACAGAGCGCAAATGAAGAACGTCCCTAATAAAAAGCTGCCCGGTCAAGCCCGGGGTGCTGATGCTAGTGCTATGTAATCTAACATAGATAGTTAGTAGAGTGGCCCGGGTAAGGGTCTGGTGAGCATATGTCCATGGATCCGGCCCTTGCATTAGGTACCGATAAATGGGAATGTCCACTTCGGGCAATATAGAGGCACAGACCAGAATTCTGATTGGTTTGAGTGGTTGAGTCGAGGCCTCCGTGGAGGGAGGGTACATAGGTATATGCCTTTGATTGTACTTGGGGGGGGGATCGTGAAAAGGCTTCATTCAGGTATGTATACTTCATGTGAATGATGTGGGCAGGTTATGGTGGGGTTGGACTAACGCCCGAAGGGTCCTGGTCCTTGTCCCTTTGCCCCCAGTCCAGCCTTATTACTGTACTGCTGACTCTGTACTTGTAGCTTCGGGCATCAAATAAGCGCCGCCGCCCCATGCAATGTGCGAGGCTCGTGATCAACAGGATTTCTCTAAGCTTGTGTGCGGCAAGCAGACAGACGAATACGAAAATAGCCCGGTTTGGACGAGGTCACTATGGCGGGAATGACGACCCGTAAGGCCTGCCTCGATCTCGTATATCTCGAACCAGATCGTCCCCCACGCATAAGGGAAACGAGGATGAGGAATGCAATTGCAAGCGCAATTAAAAAGGCAAAGCGTAATGTCACACGCGAACAGTGTATCCCGCCGAGAGAAGAGGAAGGATGAGAAAAAGGGAGGGGAGATGGCCCGAAATATTGGGGGTACGGCGAGGTCGAAGTTGCATGTGGCAACTTGGCGGTCCAGACCGGGCGGACCAGCCGATGGTGTTCGCAGGTGCATCTGTCAGATAAATGACAAAAGGGGGGGTTGATGATTGCAGATCCCAAAACCTTTGGAACCGAGTACCACACTTTTCTTTCCTTGCCGGGGAAAGGGGATGCAGCCAATGCATACAAACGGAGCCAGGAATAGAGACACATCTGAGTTACATTACATTTCTTCGCGTTCGGGCAATGGAATCCCGGGTAAAGCGTTAAGGGAGACAGCAAGCTCTCCAATTCCAGTTGATCAATTTGAATGAAAGGCAAAAGTACCTACAGAAGGCAAATGAGGGGCAGCAAGTAATAAAGCTGCAAGACGGATTTTAGCGAGATGATAACTGCCGAAGGAGAAAGGGGAGCGAGTGCAGCAGTGTTATTTCTTGCCTCTTACACAACGATGTTCTTCAATGGGGAAGAGAAGAACAAGGAGATTGGCCAATTGGGGTCTATATGCAATAGGTGATTCCAACGCCCAGCCTTTTGCATGCTGATCATTCTGCATCGCAAGACAATGAACATGCACGCGCATACTGTAGCTGTCCTTATTCAGTAATCGTGGAATCAGGGCTCAGTCGGCATGCCAAGTACGCCCTGGGATGCACGTATCGAGATGGATGCGATCGCCGCCCGCTCGCTGAAATGTCAAGGCGAAAATCCCCCAGCGGAGTGGATGCTACCCAACCTATCATGGCTGGCTTGATAAGGAAGATGCGCCGTACGTAGGTGTGGGTCGCCTCTCGACCATTGTCTTGTCGAGACGGGTCTACAACCGGGAGTTAGGGAAATGGCTACTCTCAGTACTGGGCGCTTATGAGAAAGCCATGAGAGCATCAGGGACTTTTTACTAAACCTTGGCACAAACATGTTTTACATTCGGGGTCGCTTGGAAGATGTAGGCTCCACGGCTGCCGCAAGTGCTCGGAAGCGCCCATTGCCAACCAGTTAACTGGTCTCTGGATCGAAATGGAGGTGATGAGGATCAAATGCGATCAACAAAGGCCACGAAGTTAAGAGAGCGCTTCCGGGCTTAAAGCAGAGACGAAGAGAAACATAACTCTTGTGTCAGTCGGGGCCGGGGGTGACATGTTCTGGGCTGTGACGAGAAGAGGGGGCGGTTTAAAGTTATATATAAACCTGATGTCTAGTCTAGCTAGCTATATACGCCATATCCAATCTGCGGACTTCTAAGAAGTTGCACGGTGTCTTTCTTTCAAAAACCCAAAAACTCGGTTCACAAGTTCCATTCAGCTCAAGAAGCACCGGTTAGACTACTTAGCAGCCTAACGTGACCTTACAATCCAGCACGGCGCTCTGCCCGCCCTGGACCGCTTCGATAGCCTGCCTGATAGTGGCTTCCAGCTGATCCGCCTTCTCGACCCTGGCGGCGAACAGGTCTCCTCCGGCGGCGGCCTTGGCAATGCCCGCGTAGTCCGGCGCCGGGTCAAACGAGATGTTGATCTCCTCGTTGGTGGCCTTGGAGCCCAGGCCGTCGGGGTGGACAAGGAGCATCGACCTCCTCGGGGCGTTCCAGCCTACGTTAACCATCCCGAGTCAGCTTGCGGTCTCTTCTTGGTCGAGAGACCACTAGATGGATATTGGAGGATTACGGTAGGGGATTGACTAGGCGCAGAAGTCTGGATGAACTCACCTTTGTTGTTCAACACAATGGTCAACACCGGGATCCCGTACTTCTTGGCGATCCAGTACACGCTGCCCGGCACCGAGAAGAGGAACGAGCCGTCTCCCACGATCTGGACGACGAACTTGCCCTTCCCGCCGTTCTCCGCATCCGTCGCCAGCTTGATGCCTAGCGCGCCGCCGCCGGACCATCCCAGGCCGCCGCCGCCGCAGTTGATCCACGAGCCAGGCAGTTCGGGCTGCAGGTTGTCGTGCACGAAGACGGTGTTGGTGACCGCCTCGATAGCCCAGATCGTGTCGCGCGGGCAGAGAGCGCGCAGTGTCCTGCACAGATGTCCCGTGCCGAACGTGCCGTCTTCTGCCGGGTTGGTCTTGGACGCAATCATTTCCAGGAGCTCCTTGTGCGAGCTCTGCAATGCCTCCCACCGCTTATCCGTGACTGCGGCATCAATTTTGGACGTCAAGCCGCTAGCCTCGGCGGTGATCTGCTCGACGGCTACAAGCGGGTCCGCTCGATAACGGTGTCGCGCGGGGACGTAGAATAATGGCATCATCTGCTTGAGCGGGTCGACGTCGATGTGGAAGATCTTCGCGTCCTTCCGGGGATTGTTGTGCGTAGGGATCCAGGGGACGTCGCAGTCGATAACGACGATGACGTCGGCCTTCTCGATAAAGGGCTCGATGCCGAACCGCAGACCGAGCCACGCCGGATGCGACGCCGGGAAGCACATGTCACTGCCGCCCGTGTCCAGCACGCGCAGCCCCTTGACGGTATTCGCCAGCTCCACCAGGGCGCCGGGTATCTTCTGATTCCGCCCGGCGTAACCCGTGATGAGCAGCGGGTTCTCGGCACCGGCCAGCGCCTCGGCAATCTGCTTCGTGGCCTTCGGCGTAAGTCCGCCCAGCTCGACGGGGTCCCAGTCCTCCTGTTTGAGCGAATAGGGCGTGATCTCCTCCTCCATGACCTCTCGCGCCCCAACCAGGTACACCGGCCCTCGGGGGTCGCTGGTCGCGAACTGCAACGCCCGGTTCACCATCTGCTTGATGTTCTTGCCCGTCTTGATCTCGGCCGAATACCTGCAGTACTGGCCGATGATCTGCTTCTGGTCCGGTACATCCTGGATCCAGTGGATGTACTCCGTTCGCGAGCCCCGCATCTCGCCCTCCAGGGTGAAGGGGCTTAGTCCTGCGAACACGAAGACTGGCGCACGCCCTGTACTCGAGTTATGGACGGCGGCGCCCAGACCTTGCGTTCCAACGTCAACATGAACGATTACGCACTGCGGTTTCCCGGTGAGACGTGCATATCCGTCGGCCATGGACATAGCAACCATCTAAGGGCTCGTCAGCTCAACGGTCACCGTGCCTGGAATAGACCGTCATGGAACCCATATCATTCAAGCCTACCTCGTTGGGACATGTGATGATGCGGGGGAATTTGTCTCTCTTTTCCCGTTGCCCTTTCACCATCGCCTCGATGATGCTCGGGTGGTCAGATCCCAGGTTCACGAAGCAATGCGTGATGCCCGCCTCCCATATCGCTTCGAAGAAAGCGAACGAAGCTGTATACATATCTGATTTAGACGACGAGAAATTGCGATTCTGATGTCTGTCCGGTGAGTCTAGAGCAACGGTATGCCCAGTCTTAGCAGCCTGCAAGGAACGCGCCGCACCCTGACTAGCAGCTATAGGTGCTCTTTGCGTAGTGGAGCTGTATGTCCGTGTAGCAAAGGTTGAGCATCTCCTCGTTTGGCAAGCGACGGTGGCACCTTTAAGCAGAGCCGGATTGGAGGTGTGACGAATGCGCAGTTGACTGCTTGCCGAGTCGCCCGCCGCGTGCCCACCATTAGCCTGACTCTGGTTGACTGGGCGGGCAGTCCCTCCTCCGTAAGACCTGCAGGGCGCATTATAGGTTGCGCTATCGGATAAGATAGGCGGAATTAACGTTTGGTTCACGGATCCCGGCAGCCTCGACGCCTGACGGCAGTAATAATACAGTGGGCGAAGGTCTCCCCGGCGGCGAAGCGGGGTTGGAGCGAGTGGAGTCTTCAAAACCCGTGGAAACATCCTTATTAAGTATAGCCACTGGCTATAGGTCGGCGGAGCCGTTGGAGACGGGAACTGGATCTGCGGGGGAGTTCGGAGGTGGGGGTTGCTTCGGAGTAAGTAAGCGTTACAAGCCTTTAACGTCGTCCTGCTAGAAAGTGTGCAGACCAGACTTGTAAGATATTCGGGCCACTGAGTAGGCACTTAAGTTCCAAAGAGCCAAGATTTGTCTCTAATCTCGAATGTTTCTTTTGACCTTAGGGCGTTTCGAAAGTGAAACTGTCGATAACCTGAAGAATGGAATGCGGATATCTCGTTTTTGGAAACACCCGTAACCGTATCCTTCAAACTTATTCTCCCTACTTTCTCTTTGGTCGATACCATGAGGCAGTCATGAAGGTAGGCAGCGTGTACTTCTGGGGCAATGTAGTTTCAGTTGGCAAGGAACAGCAAAGTTGAGAGAGCCCCGAGGTAACCAGAAGAACTGATAGTGGACGATGATGAAAGAAAGAGAATGTTAACCGTCCCTCTCCTACCTATAAAGTTTCCCCGGAAGCCGGAAGTCACGATCTCAGGCCCTACTAAGTACAGGACATCCAGCTTAGGCGTCTCAGCTGACACTTACGTTAGTGCTTCCTACGCGTACATACATATTTGCCTAGTAACTACTTAGTTCACCGCTGCAGGTCCCGACGGGACTCGTGGGGCAGTATGGTAGAGGTAGACTTCTGTATCCCGAGCCAATGCGGGCTTGTGGCTATGGTTCGACACGTCCGCATAGCTCTTCCAGCTTCAGTCCAACGTCTTGCGGTGATGCTTGTTATCTAAGAACAGAGAACTGAAACACCAGCCGTATCATTTAACCTCGTTTATACCCACCAGAGTCTTTAATGACAACCAGAGAAGCAACTGATAGTAACTAGAACTGCAGGCCCCATGCCTCTCTGATCGCTGCAGCTGCCTCCGAATCTGGTTAATAAACATTCTAGCACTGTCTGTTGTCGGCTATTATCGGGATTGAGGGGCGGGAGGTAGGCCGCTGTATCGCATGCATACTTATGTGGACTTATGTAGTATTGGTCTGAACCACCTCGGCAAAGTTGACCTTAGGGGGCGTGCTAGACAGAACTTGTGCAGAGAATAATGGAACTTACAATTATGATAGCCTAGGTACTCATTTAATAGGCGATGAAGTAAGCATAGTTGGTGTTGTTAGAAAGTACTTGATCGCAATAAAAGACGTCCATTTGAGATGGTTATCTTTTACGTTATGTAACCATACTGTAGACCTACTAAGTATCAAGGGTTTGTGGAAAATAGCAGCCGACTGGGATATGGCACAATGCTTATACATCCGTATGTATGTGCACTGATATGCGGAATGTTATGAGAAGTTAACTCAAAAACATTTGCCTATAAAATGTTTGAGATTTTCTATATCTGCAGTACCCCCATATGTACACCCGTCCACCACCTGCCATACCTCTACCACTAACCTTTAACTAACAATTTTACCGCCTCAATTCACTCCGCCTTCAGTCTACTGCCACGTTCCAAAGATTACATATTCGTTCCGATTGCGACCTACAATACGTTAGACGTTACGCCGAGGTACATTAAAATGGTAACCGTAAATACATTAATTAAAATAAAGGTCATGGTAGTTAGCCTTATAAAACACCTGTATTTAAAGGGGCCTAATAGTCTGGCAACTACATAGTATAGCTAAACTGGTGTTAAGTGGGGCACTGCAGAAATAGCAATATGGACACTGCAAAAATAGCAAATCATTGTTTACGTAGGGGAAGAACTTAAGGGGAGTGTGTTAGCTGCCTTTGTTTGCTTAAATATGAGATGTTGACATTCCGGTGGTAACGCTTATAAGCATATTTGGTAACTTACGTAGGTAGACAACCATAACTTCCAGGCAATCCAGAGAGGGCCAATAGGAAATCGAATCTGAACACCCTTTTAAGATGTTACAGGCAATGCCCAGTATCACGCGCCTCACCCCTTCAAACAGCTAAGTAAGGGGATAATCATAACCAAGGGCTAAAAGTGTCTGCCATTTAAACTGGTTGATGATTTGCTAATAACATTGAAAGCTGCCCGTCCGGCAGTGGAGGCCACGCAGGAACGCAAGCTACAGAAACAGGTTCTCCAGCGAGTCGGAACTAACGGTAGGCTTCCCCAGACTCAAACGGGCGTCCATCGGGCAAATACAGCGGCACTAAACTACGTTAGTGGCCAAGGGTGGACGCAAACTATAAGAGCCAACCGGAGTGCGACGCGACCGTTCAAACCTACCTACTTAAACCTCTCTATGACATACTGGCCTCGAAGTTATGTGGGCATATTCATATTCCATAGGATGTCTCTTTACATCGTCGTCGTCTTCTGGAAAAACATTAATAGGGTCAAGTCCGCGGAGCATCCGTTACTATCAAACTGGGCTGTAGGTATATCTTGCCCCATCTACCTTGGCAAACAAGTGCCGATAATAGGTTGTGTGGTAGGTATAGATGCTAGGGCGCACCTACATAGCCAGTAACGTTACCGGATCGTCAAATTAATTTCCAGGCCGATAGTATGTGCCACTTGCTCTCATCGGCTACCCCTGGCGGTTAGACGGCGAGCCACTCAGTGAAACCTTGGCCTTTCCCGCTTAAATTGGCCACCCCCCCATTCAGTCATCCAAAAACGTGGTTGGGTCTCGTTCGAAGGCGGCAGGTGCTTTGGCGGGTGGGCAGTCTAGCCTGCTATACGCTTCAAAGCCTGCTTGGCCTGATGCCACTTGACTACCATGCATATGTACCCCCAGTACGTGGTCCACGCACCTCCCGTGACCAATAAGCAAACACGCTGCCATAAGCGGGAGTGAACATCAATGGCCTGGCTTAAATCCCGGGTGTCCTCTGTTTGCGACGTTCCGAGGTTTTGCAGCATTCCCCCCCGCCTTTCGTTGCGACCAACTCCCTGGGATTCATATTCGCCGACGTGATTTGTGTCTTTTCAGCGCGAAGGCACCGGCTTTCAGGCCCTAAGACGGAAATCCAACGCCTATGCACCATTATTCATTCATATGAAATCAAGTTGGCAACATGGGCCAGACTCCGAGTTCTCCTCTGGCCGACTGTCTCAATGCCGTCTGCAATGGGCGTGATAACTGTGTCGCCTTTCCTGGCACTCTGCTATATCAGAGTTCCTGGGTCGACAGATACAACCTTGATATCGAAGTTGAGCCGGTTGCAGTGACGAGACCGGAAACCGCCGAGGATGTGTCTGGTTTCGTAAAATGCGCCGCTGCCAATAACGTAAAAGTCCAGGCGAAATCCGGCGGTCACTCTTATGCGTAAGTTCTGGGTTACACTGCGTTCACCACCGGTTCACTAACGCTCTGTCAGGAACCATGGTGCGTGGAACAGCTGGAAGCACTTCCTGTTGGAAAAACATGATCTAATATGTCTTGATAGGTCTGGGTGGAGAGGATGGCGCACTTGTTGTCGACCTAAGAAACTTCCAGGATTTCTCGATAGACACCAACACCTGGCAAGCCACATTCGGCGCTGGTCATAAGCTGGACGACGTGACCGAGAAACTTCATAAGAACGGCAAGAGAGCCATTTCGCATGGGACCTGTCCAGGGGTTGGTATCGGGGGTCACGCAACAATTGTAGGTCCCAGCGGACACGGTAGAAGACGACCGCGTATTGACAAAGCCGCAATAGGGCGGGCTGGGCCCAGAGTCTCGCATGTGGGGATCATGCCTAGACCACGTCATCGGAGTCGAAGTTGTTACAGCAGACGGCTCCATCGTGCACGCCAGCGAGACCGAGAACAGTGACCTCTTCTTTGTAAGTTGGCGGCAGCTCACTTAACTCCCCCACTTGATGACTTACGAAGGATAGGCGCTTAAAGGTGCTGGTGCCGGCTTCGGTATCATTACCAGCTTCGTGATGAAAACGCGCCCTGAGCCCGGAAGTGTTGTGCAGTATTCATATTCCGTCACCTTCGCTAATCATGCGGATTTGAGCCCCGTGTTCCAGCAATGGCAGGAACTCGTCATGGACCCGGACCTCGACCGAAGATTTGGTACGGAGTTCACCATGCACGAACTTGGAGTCATCATCAGCGGCACATTCTATGGAACTGATGAGGAGTTTCAAGCCACTGGAATCCCCGACAGAATTCCGAAAGGGAAGATTTCGGTCGTGCTTGATGATTGGATGGCGGTAATCACAAAACACGCCGAGGAGGCCGCACTCTCCCTTTCAAGTATAAGCTCTGCCTTCACCGCACGAAGCTTGGCGTTTCGACGAGAAGACAAGATCTCCCCTGAGACCATTACCAATTTGATGAACTACATTGACGGCGCGGAACGCGGAACACTGATCTGGTTCCTTATTTTCGACGCTACCGGAGGCGCTATCAGCGATGTCCCGACGAATGCGACTGCGTACTCCCACCGAGACAAGGTCATGTTCTGTCAGGGCTACGGCGTCGGTATCCCGACCTTAAACCAACAGACGAAGGACTTCGTCGGTGGTATCGTTAATACTATCCAGAATGGTGCTGACAACACGCTCACCACGTACCCCGGATACGTGGATCCGGCCTTGACGAACCCACAGGAATCATATTGGGGGCCTAATATCGACACTCTTCGCGCAATCAAGAGTCAGTGGGACCCGAACGATATCTTCCATAACCCTCAAAGTGTGCGCCCAGCTGCGGTGGCGGCATGAAACCGAGTCTCACCGAAGTCACAAGGAGGTCTAGTCTTAATGCCATTATATAACCCTAATTGCTTATTATCTTGTAAACTGTTGTGTATCACGTACTGGTCTCCGCTGGATCTTGCATGGCCTAGGCTTCCATGGCTCGATATGATGACGATTTGTGGCCCTTGCCCTGAGTTTCTCCATATACCCCACGATATTCCCCTGTCCAGTTCTCCACACCCCAACCTAAGCAACCCCGCGAGCGGTTCAATGTTGGATCGAGATATGACCCGCAACCTCTTTTCTTCCTCCAATCGATGAAGCCAATTCACGGAGCTACGGCTAAGCTCTAATAATCCATGGATAGTATAAATAAAGCAAGATTTCGGAGCAATGCCTCAGTCCGCGATGTGCTCTAGGGGATATTCCCAGCCTCTGCTTGGCTGCATTCGGCGTCGTGGTCACACTGTTTCTCGAGATGCATCGATTACACTCTATCCTGTATCTCGGCCTTCATGTTGCGGGTGCTTCATTAGCGGTTCCTCTCAGCAACAGTACGGCACCAAAGGCCACAACTATAAATGGAACATATGAAGGGGCACATCTCTCAGATTGGGACCAGGACGTCTTCCTAGGCATGCCGTATGCGCAGCCACCGATAGGAGAGCTAAGGTATCGGTGGCCACAACCTCTAAACGCATCCTTTGAAGGCGTTCGCAAGGCCACGCAGTATGGCTACAGCTGCATGCAATACGGCTCGAAATTCGATCTCTCGGAAGACTGCCTAACCATAAACGTGGTCCGCCCCGCCGGCGTCTCGGCAGACGACAACCTACCGGTCCTCGTCTGGATCTACGGCGGCGGCCTCTACGCCGGCAGCACCGCCGACCCGCAGTACAATCTCTCGGGCATCGTGAAGGTGAGCCAGGAGCTGGGCCGCCCCGTCGTGGCCGTCAGCATGAACTACCGCCTCGGCATGTACGGCTTCCTGCAGAACGCAGCGCTGCTCGCCGAGGGCTCCAGCAGCAATGCGGGCCTCCTGGACCAGCGCCTCGCGCTGCACTGGATCCAGGAGAACATCGCGGCGTTCGGTGGCGACCCCCGCCGCGTCGTGCTCTGGGGCGAGAGTGCTGGCGCGCAGAGCATCGCCTACCACATGTTCGCGTACGACGGCCGTGACGACGGCCTCTTCCGGGGCGCCATCCTGGAGAGCGGCGGCCCCACGGGCGCCCAGGTAGAGCCCCTCAGCTGGTACAACACCGCGTTCGAGAACCTGACGCGCACGGTCGGGTGCTGGGACGACGTGAAACCCGGCGACCGCATCGCGTGTCTGCGCGGGGTCGACGAGGCGACCCTGTTCGCGGCGCGCCCGTCCGTCGTCTGGAACCCGCTGCTCGACGGGGACTTCCTGACCGGCTACCCCAGTCAGCTGATGCAGCAGGGCAAGTACGTCAAGGTGCCGCTGCTGACGGGCGACAACACCGACGAGGGCTTCGCCGTCTCCGTCTCGGGCATGCCGCTGGACACCGAGGAGGACCTGTTCAACAATCTGCTCTCGTGGCGCAGCTACGCACTCACGCCGCCGACGGCGCGCCGGCTGCTCACGCTGTACCCCGATGACCCGTGCCGCGCGCCGCCGTACGCAATCACGAACTGCACCCGCCACCCTACGCGCGGGCGGCAGTGGCGCCGCGCCGCGGCCATCGGGGGCGACCTCGTCATGACGTCTGGGCGGCGCCGCATGGCCGAGCTGTACGCCGGCGCGGGCTTGCCCGTGTACAGCTACCGCTTCGACCAGCGGCCCTGGAACGGGCCCGAGTGGGACGGCGTCAAGCACTTCGTCAACGTGGCGTTCAGCTTCCAGAACATCTCGGGGCTCCTGGGACCGAGTCCCGAGTACGACGGGCACGCGAGGCTAGCGAGGGCGATCGGGCGGGCGTATATCAATTTCGTGAGCGACCTGGACCCGAACGGGGTCGGGGAGGACGAGCCGGAGAGGCGGGGTGGTCCGCTGGAGATTCTGTTGCCGAAGTGGCCGGTCTACGACTTGGAGACGCCGAAGAATATGGTCCTTAATGCCACCGAGGTATGGGTCGAGGATGATACGTGGCGGAAGGAAGGGATTGAGTTCATGATGAGTCCTACGGTGGCCAAGGAATTATTGTCTTAGTGTCGGCAGATCGTTGTAATTGTTTTGGGTGTGGGTGCAAACTGATGGGGGAGTGTTCTGGGACTAGCTTACATAGTGGGATTCTCCTCACTGATATCGCCTGTTGGCCCTTTTGTTCCTATAAGCATAGAGCCACTTATCAAAGCCCTTTCAACGCCCTTTCAAATCACCACATCTGCTGACACTTAGCATGGAAAAGCCTAGCCGTGGGATGTACCGGCAGGCTCTGGACAATATTACTGCGTTACTCCTAAACAGCTGATCGGGTGGGCGCATCAGTGATCATACTTATACCTAACTTAACCCAGAAAAATCGTAGAAAGCTACAAGAATCGTTACGCTTATCACCAGCTTCGGTTATTTAATACGGTATAGAATAGCTTCTATCATCAAAATCTTGTTAATCTAATCGCAAGCTATAGAGGAACGTTTATGTAAGGTTGGGTTCAATTCGGGGACGGTGGTGTTCTACCAATATTGTCCGGGGCCCGAGTGGTACTGTAAGACCACAGTATCTCTCGCTCTAACCAAGCTGTACCTCAAAGTCGCTATGACGTCCACATGCTTAATGACGTATAAGGGGAAGGTGACAATATCCCGTGGCGCCCGCCATGTACAACTCCCAGGGATAATTGCAGTAAAGAGGCATACTAGCCCCGTATATGTAAGAAAGCCTCTGGTTTGAGTGGCCGATATATCGGAGCAAGCCGTGACGCACCAAAACCATTAGATAAGATACAGAAACGCTACCATGCTGGCGTTGATAAAGGTTATACGTAACAGAAATCTTACGAATTCTTATCCTTGACTTATCTGCGCCCGGACGAAACGCTGCAGCATAAATACTAAGCTTAATGTATTACTCCCCAATAAACTGTATGGTAAATACACATTGCAGGCATAAGCCACTCGTATCTTACCCCCAAAGAGAATCGGGGCCTGTATAGCACTTAGTGCAATGATCCCTGACAGTTGGGTAACGGGAACCGGCACGTGGTATCGCCGTGCAGCTGCTATGAATTTTCTTTAACCACATGTAGAGGGGATCCGCACTTAGAGTATGGACAGCAACGTGGTTAAGGCTTGGCTGGCTGTGTCTTCCGTTCTTGTGGCGGCATTTCTCCTATTACAAGGCACTCCTTTCTTCCATGTCATCTCGCAAGTTCTCGGTTTTGTTCCGCGCCTCTGCGCCAAAGCCTTGGCGACGCCCGGGGCCTTGGCCATATAAATATTATAATGCGGTCCCTGACACCTCTAAGTAAGCAGCCCCGAAAAAGATCTACGAGCGGCCGTTTCCCTCGCCGTCTTTCTGCCCCACGAAACACCATGCTGCTTGTTTTTCATTATTGAAAGAGGGGGATGGAACCGCAATGAGAAACAAGACATGAAACTAAACCTAAGAATAGAAACTTATGGAAACAAGGCGTGAGACTGAAACCTTAAGAATCGGAAGTTTCGAAATACTCAAACCCCTGTCTGTAGGTGGGTAACGCTAAGAGACGCGATCATCCACCAGTCGCCGATCAAAATTGCGCCCTTCAACAGTCATCAACGCCCTTCTCTGCCATAGAGCCTCCATGGTGCTTACCGTGTGGGGAGTGCCTTTTCCAGGACGATTTATTCCGGGGGGGTCTTTTTTTCCGCCGGCGGCAGTGCGAGGTAGTCGCTAACCACTGTAATTGAAAATCAGGATGGCCAGCATCAGATTGGCTTACGAGTCTCTTATCAGATGCCTCAATGAAGGACGATGGGAAGATCTCCCACGATACATGCACCAAAACTGCGAGGTCAATGGCAGAGCACACAACCCCGAAAGTTATGCCGCTGAGATGAGGGCAGGCGGTGTCTCTGAGATCATCCTAGATGCAGTAACAGTGGATGAAAAGACTCAACGTCTTGCGTCAACCGTGCTCGTGAAGTGGAAACCATCCAAAGTCGTCGATGGTTTCGACGCCACGGGCAAGACTGTTCAGTTCATGGAACAACGCCTGAACTGGTTTGTGGATGGAAAACTCTCGAACACTATCGCGCTAGCGGACCGGGATGCGATTCACCATCAGCTCTCGGGCTCCACGGTCGATTACACTCCAGATTTCATTAGCAAACAACCAGATGGATTTGAGGACACGAGACCAAGCGGTGATCTAGAGAGTACCTACAGAGCATACATCGATTGCATCAACAAACGGACAATGGAGTCCGACCTCCCGATATTCTGTCATCCACAGGTGGTCCATAATAACAAGGCCCTGGCGCTGGACAACTACCGCCAGCTAATGCAAGATGCGATCACAGTGATGCCGGACATCAACTTCGGTATCCACACATTAATCGTCGACGAGGAGGCCCAGCGTGTGGCGGCGCGGCTGGAGTTCACAGGCACTCCAGTGAAGGAGATCAGGGACGTTCAGCCTACAGGTCGGTCCGTTCATTTCGCGGAGCACGTCACCTACCAGTTCCGGGGAGGCAAGATAGCCAGAGTCTGGAGCCTGGTAGATTGGGTCTCTTATCGTGAGCAACTCTTGGAGAAGTAGGGATCTGGACACTGCTATGGGACATCGTGACATAAGTCCGTGTAGAGTTGCGAAGATAAGACAAGATATCCTGCCATAGTTATCGGTTCATACGTATGTATTCTCGGTGTTAAGTTCTGGATGTCCAGCCTTGGCATTTCGGAGAGATCCTTATTGCAAACCCATCTTAGCGGGGACGTGGGGATACCATCACTCTACAGCTATCAGTGAATCACTAGTGTGAGACTGCACCCGTTTCCTGGTACTTGCGTAGCGACTATAAAGCCCCCTTTATTACTCAGTAGAACTATGCAATTCCAATACCAATCTAATTACGATTGATGCCCAACTACCAGCTTTATCGTGAAAAGTTTTTCACGGGAGTTGTCACGGGTATATGTTAACGCTATTACTAGCGATGCGATAGCGGCGGCGCTTTTGCGACAGTTATAAGCCCGGTTAGCGCTTCGCGCCAAGATGTTGTTTGGTTTAATGGTAACGTTCGTATGAAACAAGTTTCTTGCACGAGTTAAACTGCCTTGGCGCAGCTTGGCATTAATTAACGTAACTTAAAGGCCAAGGTTTAATCCTATAAATAGGCAAAAAGTACGCCATAAATAACGACTAGAAAACCTAATATGTAACACGATTAATGGACATATAACCCTGTCGGCTAATACCAGGGGGTGCGTATCGTGGGAATATACAACGCTATTGCTAGTAGCGTAATAGCGGCGACGCTTTTGCAACAGGAGTGACATGGGTCAACCTCAAGGCCCTACTTCACGAAGGGCACTAGCCGCATGGAGTATCTTCATAACAAAATCCTCCATCAACTCTGATAATGCCAATGTGACGTACTATGTAGACTAACTAGACGCATGGCTGATAAGAACTAAGTAAGGCGGAACCCCCACCAACGCCCCATTCCCCTAACGCGCCGGCGTTTCCCAAGCAAATCGGGGGGGGGGGGGGGGGGGGGTGGAATTTCTACTTTCGTTAACTAATTATAAGTATGCGATTCTGGTAATTTTGTATGGGAAATGGCGGCGGGTTAGAGGGATTGGGGCGCTGGTGGGGGTTCGGCCTTGTCCTAGTCTCCTGGAGCTGCCTAGCCCGCTACGCTTCGATGCAACCCAATTGCCGGCCGGCCCGGCGAGGACCTTATATTTGTAGGCCGATCCACGTGTCGATCAATTTCATATTAGGGTATCGCCAAGCAAGAGGCTCCTAACTCTTGGCGGAATCTAAATGGCAAATATCACGTCTATGGGTCGCATCACAGACTGCTTCGACGATTTCATTCACCTTACTTCGTGGGCGCTCCTGCGTTAGGACCGTTATCTCTGCCTCCTGGCCGCCTTTAATTCCTTATACCTTCATACCACACACACTATTGTTTCTGACGCGTATAAGAGCAGCCCGTTATATGAAATTTGGCCTACTCTGGCCTTGAGAATATCTCAGAGCTATTCTCCTATCCACCACATGGGATCCCCTGCTAGGATAGTGCGGCTCCCATATGTGGCTAACTAATGCCAGATAGACTCGATATGATTGCCGAGTGGGCCAGTCCAGGGTCTGTCCAGGGTCTGAAAATCTCAACACTGGAACCCCTTAACGTTAGGTTCAACATCAAGCAGCGGCCGAAATAGGTTGCACCTTTCTTCAAGCAGCCACACACTCTATGAATTGAACAACGCAGATGATTATTTTAAACTTAAAAAAATTACCTTTAAGGTTAGACTTCAATAATGATTGAACCTTATAGATCTGATTTAATCTGGAATTTCTTTTGTTTTACTCTTAAATTTTAGACTTAGTACACGACTTCTTCGGTGCAACAGATGCAATTTATTGTCGGAACCGCCTGAACATCAACATCTCAGTCAAGGCTCTTCGGAGATCCCAATGCACGCACGGCTCACGACTTGTCAAAAAATTCAAAACCGGGTTTAGTTTGAGCGGTGAAGACCCGCCTGTCACAGTATTCCTTGCAAGTATATGTATTTTTGCACACTTGTTTTCATCGTAGACTCTTGTCGTTACTCCTTCGCATCAATCTCCTTATGAGATCTAATAGCGTCCCGCCATAGTGTGGGCCTCACATTGCTCGGCACTATTCAGATCCGACACTCCTAATGATACCAAGGCCCATATGCCACAATAGGACGCGCAATATGGTCGGCACACCACTCGCTCTATCGAGGTCTCCCGGCACAAGGTGCCCTAATATAGAGAGACTTGTACGCTCCTCTGTTGTTCTACATTCACACTTTTCATTACCATTAATGATCCATTTTCTTCATTGTCTTCTTTACCTTGACGGTTTTCTCTCTGGCAAGCGTGTAGCGATTCACTGAACCGTGAATCTGCGTCCATTCTCCATTCTCCCACTGACTTATCTCCCAGCACGCACTGGAAGCACCACACTCCCTTTTTAAAATTTTAGCTTCTCCCGGATTGCTTCTCAGAACCCGATGCAATCTTCAACCGAACCAGACCAGTATCGCCTGGAAGAGGGGCGAGCTAGCTTTAACGCCATGGACTCACAAGTCAGCTCAGCCGCTCCCACGATACATGAGGGCAAAGAAGGTCATGGTCATATTGATATATACGACCCGAACCGACCTAGGCTGAAATTTCGAGACCGAGTCCACCATTTCACCTGGGCTTGGTATACATTATCCATGAGTACTGGCGGCCTGGCACTCCTGATATTTGTTCAGCCTCATAAGTTCCCTGGCCTTCTCGGCTTCGGGCTGTTCGTCTATATCTTAAACCTCATTATCTTCACATTAATCACTGCTACCATGGTCTCTCGTTTCCTTCTTCATCCCGGCGACTTTTACAGGTCGATCACACACGCTCGCGAGGGGTTCTTCTTTCCTACCTTCTTCCTGTCCATCGCCACTCTTATAACAAGCTCCGAACGATACGCTCTTCCCGAGGATAACGAGGTATCAACATGGGTCATCAAGGCGGCCTTCTGGGGTTATGTGGCAGTCACGCTTTGCGTAGCGGTCGGCCAGTATAGCTTCGTCTTCGCTGCCCACAACTTCGAGCTAAAGACCATGATGCCAACCTGGATCCTGCCGATCTTTCCCATCATGCTCTCTGGGACCATTGCTTCGGTCATCGCGGAAACTCAACCACATCTCGATGCACTTTCCATCGTGACTGCTGGCACGACTTGTCAGGGGCTGGGCATGCTAGTCGCCATGATGATGTACTCGCATATGGTCGGACGTCTGATGCAAGCAGGTTAGTTACTTCTCGTAAGAGAAAGCCGCTTGAAGGTGCTGTGTGTTGACATATAACTTGCAGGTCTACCGAACCGGGAGCACCGGCCCGGCCTCTTCATGAACGTCGGCCCGCCATCGTTCACGGCCTTGGCACTCATAGGCATGGCAAATGGACTCCCTGACGAACTGGACGTGGAACTTGACGGAACCCCTGATGCGCCGATGATCCGGACGTTCGCCATCATCGTCGCCGTGTTCCTGTGGGCCCTGGCGCTGTGGTGGTTCTTCATCGCCGCCATTGCGGTTCTTTCCTCGCGGCCTAAATACTTCCACCTTGGCTGGTGGGCGATGGTGTTCCCGAACACCGGGTTCATACTGGCGACGGCATCTATCGGCAACGCGCTAGGGAGCACCCCCATCCTATGGGTCGTGACCGTCATGTCGATCTGCTTGTTTTGTACGTATTGCTTCGTGCTCTACTCACAGATCCGGGCGGTCGTAGTCCAAGACATCATGTATCCCGGACGGGACGAGGACGTCGAGGATCACTAAACGATTCTCGAGCCTACCATTTACGGGATCGTGTTTTGGGTTTCGTAGGGGTCACCTTCTTGCGAAACACGGGTCGTCTTCAGCATACAGGTTGTGAGGAAGTGGGAGCAGCTCGGCAAGCATCTTCAGGCGTAAAATTTGGTTCACCTAGAAGTCCGGGTAGAACGGTAGCTTCAATTTGTTTTTTTTTTCGGATATCCAGTCATAAGGGCCAAGTTACTTAGAGGTGTATCATGATAGACGGTGCATACATAAACGCCAGCAGCTCTGGTTAGATATATTGGCTTACGGTGTTTAAGAGCGGTAGCAATGCAAACGTCTTATCTCTACAACCACTACCAAGACATGATGAATACCTTCTGCGTCTATACTTAACGTAGGCTCTTTTACATTGCCGGCGTTTTCATGACTACGGCGATAGACCTGTCGCATATCCTTGAGGCAGTCAGCCGGACCCTAGAAGCCACCATCCATGGTTTAAACAGACCCCTGATCTCTTCATTCATAGACTCAAGGCCTATTGCCATACTTTTGGCTTTAAAGAGTGGTGACGGGATATCACTTTTTGCCATCATGTATCAGATTAAGCGCTAGCAAGCCTTCTATATGCAGCCCACAACTATCATTACACTCACGTAATCGTTCTGGTGGTGGACCCCGACAACCTCTAGTGATTGGTTTCGGAGCCCACACATACAATGTCTATCTACCTTTACATCCGTTTCACCGTTGATACGTCAGATACATGTTTTGATATTGGTAGTTGGTCACCACCGGGAAATAGCTTCAGCCGGTATGCTGAATGGTCTGTGGTGGTGAGTCAGGGGTATTAGTGGACTTTGGGGAAAGCCGGACATCTGCGGATGCATCTGACTGGCGGGCTGTTTCTGGTTTGAATTCAATGGATTACCCAGTTGATATTGTTGCTGGGCAGATGGGAGTGCTTCATGATACGATGCGGGAATCTCTACCGGACGGTACGGTTCCGGGATGGAGACCGGTGGATACTGGACCTCGATTACCGTGGATTTTTGAACTGGCTTCCGCTGGATCAAGTTTCTGGGAGCTGGAGGAGGCGAAGTAAATGGGGCGGGTGAATGGGCCCCTTGTGGTTGTCCAGGTGGTGGCGGGAAATAGGGAATCCCTTGACTGCCAGTCGGTGTGAACTGCGGAGAAGGTGGAGGGAGAGGACTTGGAGATAACCCTGGTTGAAGTGAGTGTCTCTGGGTAGGATTCGCGGGCTGCTGTGGCTGCTCCCCGGTCGCCCCATGAGACATTCCTGTTTGATGTCGCTGAAAGTATCCTGGGTGGTGTTGACGATGCGGCTGCGCATAATTTCCGTGGACTCCCTGAGTAGCCCCCGTTTCTTGCTGCTGAATGCAGCTAAGGTGCTGCTGATGACTCGCTTGGGGATCGATACGTTGCCTGTCCACAGACATCTCCATGTGCTGCTGTTTTACGTGGCTAAGGTACTGTTGAGGAGCTGGTTGCCAATGGTTACCATTATCCTCCTCGGACATCCCTGTTTGTTCTTGTTGGATATAGTCAGTATACTGTTGGTGAACTGGTTTCGGGTAGTTGTCATGCGTCCTCTTGGGATTCCCATGCCCTGTCGGGCACGAAGCTTCCCGACATGGCCGCTCTTGGGCTCCGAGTGACGGTGCTGTCGTGTGTTCTCCATAATTCGGTGCCGTAGTCTGTGCCGTAGAGGTAAGCGGCCCGCCTATATCCGGGCCGCATAAACTTGATATGTCGAACGGGTTTCCCTGTACTGGAGGACTTGAACACTGCGGTGGCGGAGATTGAGGAGTGTACCGTGATAATCCACTTGCCTGGGAGTGCTGAGGGGTAGGCGGCAAAGCTGCGCTGTCTGCTTGAGAGTTTGTAGATGGCTGGAGCTCTTGCTGTGGGTTAGCTTGAGGGGTGCCTGCCCGAGTAATAGGAGGCGGCGGTATTCCAGTGTCATGACTGACAGGCTGCGATTGAGAGCTGTCATCATGTTGCGCGGGCTGCGAGGAGGGTGACGGAGAATGGGTTTGGGACTCTTGGGGCTGCTGCTTTGCTAGTGGCCTCCGGACAATACTATCACGACGCTGCTGTTCGCATAACGAAGTTGAATCTGTTCCCGGCGGGGGAAGCGATTCTGCCATAGATTTCATGTCATATATCTCCACCACAGAGCTTGGATTGTGGCCTGAAGGGAGCTCCCGCCGGATTTGGGAGTCAGTAATTGTGTACTGCTGAAACTGCTGCCGAGGTTGATCATTCTGCACTTGGCTTGGCTGCTGAATAGGGGTTAGGGGCCCAGACGGTGCATATAACATGCTATAATATCCCTGGGGACCTTGTGGATTCGTTTGTGCGGGAAAACTGGGTTCCAAAACTCCT
The DNA here is from genome assembly GCA_004155925.1 of Monosporascus sp. MG133. Lineage (NCBI taxonomy): Eukaryota > Fungi > Ascomycota > Sordariomycetes > Xylariales > Monosporascus > Monosporascus sp. MG133. The sequence continues at coordinate 25,340 of QJNX01000032.1, forward strand.
CGCATAGAGGTAGTCTCTGAGGTAGTAGTACCTCCTGTCGGCCAGCTCTGTTGGAACTGGGCAAGGTTTGGGTCATAGCGCTGAGAAAGATACTGTCCGGTATTTGCTGACTCCACATACCGAGTGTCATGTGGACCTTGCGTATACATACCAACTGTCTTAAGATCCGAGGCGTATACATGACTCGAGGTTACACAGTAGCTAGGGAGTCGCTGTGACCCAGGAGTATAAGGGGCAGGCGGCGGCGGGCGGGTAACCTGAGCGGTGCTGCTTCCTGCAGCGAAGTTCTGAGGATTGTAAGGCTGGATCGAATAACCAGCCTCGGCCGCTTTATCTACGGCTTGGGAGACACCGGCGGCCTGGAAGGCTTTGACAGTATCCTTCTTCTTCAGGCGGCTCGTGTGAGCATGCTCGATGCCCATCCCCACCCCATCCAATGCAGCATGCGTAACAATTTTGATCGCCGTCTTGTTCTCCACCACAGCGGAAATCCCATGCTCGACCCCGGCAATGGCCACCACATCGGCGGCCGCAGTGCCCACGCCCAGTGTGACAATGCCAATAGTTCCGCTCACGGCCATGCTTCCGACGACATCACGTTTACGAGTAACATGGGTCCTGCCGTGTTTCTGAAGATGTTTCTCAATGATTTCTCGTTTCTTGCGTGCGTTATGGATCACAGGTGCAGCCATCGCTACACCAATCGTAGAGATTCCCATTGTGAAGGGTACAGCGATGCCGGAGACCGCCGTCGACGTGGAGGCGCCGGAGATAAGGCGCGTGTAGTGTTCCCATTCCCGTTGGAGTTCTTCCGGCGTCAAGCCGTTGCATTTTGCGTCGTACGCGCTGAAGTCGAAAGGCATGGTCAAAATCTACTGCGGTTCTAGAATCCACAGGAAAGGAGGACGAAGGGTGGAAGGGGGGATGATGGACTTGAATATAAGGGACGGCTGAAATCAAAGCTGCCTTGCGATCCTTAGCCGCATCGATCTAAACTCCATGCTATGTCGCTCCCTCGCATTGGTTCAGCGTTCATATCTTGTCTTGCCTCATTAATATCAGGCCCTCTTTTTAAGGTTTGGCTGTGCCTGCGGCGCAGTTATAGGTAAGGCCTTGGAAAGTCCTGTAGCTTTATGATTTGTTCGATAAACCTTCGCTCCCACGAACGATATATTTTTAGCACTTCGAAATTTAAAGTTCGCCGAAATTTTTAAACGGGTAACTTATGTCGTCGCGGCCGATAAATTTAAGTAATGTGTAGTATATCGCTAGACTTTAAAAATTAATTAACGACAGTACTGTAAATTATGTCGTAATTAACTAGGTATACTTTTTTATTTATTACTTATTATTAAGGATAACTAAGTCGGTAGGATAAAGAACGAAGAAATAGTAAAGGATAACGATGTTTACCTTAAGTTACTTTACTTATTACGAGTAGCCATATTGTGACGGCTGACTGGCTTAACCAACTATTAAACCCTAGTCGTACGGTTTATGTTGGCAGTAGTGCTGTGGGAATCTGAGCAATAAACTGAAAGTGTGGTCACGTCTGGTAATAACAGATGTCAAAGATAATCTGGGTAACCAAGTTGTATTACAAGCTGGTACTATCTATACTATAGGAAAGTAACGAGCGTATATATGCTACTCTTGGCTCGACTGGCTCGACCTGGCTCTATCTTCTTTTTGGTGTTTAAGTTTACTCGAGCCCGTCGAGCCGCCTCGAGCCGTTGCCCGGCTCGACTGGCTCGACGTGCCAAGTCCTTTTGGGTCCAACCAGGCCCCTCGAGCCCATCGAGCCCATCACGTGACCCTGGGCCCACATCGGAAACTCGTCTCACGACCTCCGACCGTCTGTCACTGAGCCAAGGCCTTTGGTCATAACACATATATTAAATACGTATAGCTATGTAAAGGTATAAGTCTGATTACTTGTGTACTATTAGGAACTATTACAAACTCGTGGTATATATAGTTGAGGTCTAAGTTATGTACCATCTTCCGAGACAATTGCAGTTAGTACTATACATCTCCTGTAATTCTACATCCTTCTTCGTCTATTAATACCTATAACTTATATCTGCTGCATATAAATTTGTATGAGAATTATATCTTTCATACTTCGATAAGGGCCAATATAGCATCGACGCTTTCAGCTTTATTGCTAAAACTATCGTAAGTATATTATAGTATTAAAAAAGCCAGAAAAAGCCAGGGGTTGGTAGAAGGTTAACTAGAAACATCCCTAGGGGTTAAGCCCAGATTATTATAATCTCTAACACTTATCGTTTACCCCAAGCAATATCGATATTTAATTAGTCTATTACGTTATGTCGGCAGATGAGGTGACCTGTTGAAGGGGCTTTGAAGAGCTTTGTTGTGGCCCTAGGTTTGCAGGAACAAAAAGGTCTAGGTTATACCAGTGAAGGAGAAACCCCCTATGTAGCTAGTCCCACACTTTCCCAATCAGACAGAACCTAGAGCACCCCCAGTCTGAAGAATTGCAACACTTCTACCAACACATTACTATGAATATGTTATGGCTGCACCCCGCACCACACCGCCAAAGGGCAAAAGACTGGCGATTGATCGCATTGGTAGCAATCACCTGGGTGCTTACCGCTGTACTTATCTTGGGAGCAGCTCCAACGGGTGACCAGGTCGTAACAAAATAGGTACAGCCTCATTATATATACCTAGGTACTTTTTATGCAAATTTTGTAAAGACGACTCGTGCTATACCCGTAAGTAGTAGATCCTACCGGACGTACCCTTTAGGTACCCGCTAGCCCAATTAGAAAAAGACCTATGAAGCCAAAACCTTAAAAAAAGGGCCTGATGGTTTAGCTTACTGAGATCAAGCCCCTTTTTTAACGTTCGGCTGCGCCTACGGCGTAGTTATAATTAGGACCTTCAAGTTTTCAATAACACCAATGGCCCTGAAAGCTCGTGTGATCAAAGTATGGGGACTTAAGAAGATACCTAACATAGGGCCGTCCTGTATCATTCGTGTCGTTTCTGTTTTATGTAATCTCCTGATACCCAACGTCAAGTTAGTACTCTTCTCTATGGAAGGAATGGCGTCTACTACCAATAGGCTTTTGATGGCATATGTAATGGCATCAATAAAATATGTTAAGCGCCGTACGTACGTCCATTGAGAAAAGGAGACAAGGGCTAGGCGACTGCCATTATTTTTTTTTCCTGATGCCTGAAGGCGCAGGGACACGGTATCCGGGGCTAGGGCGGAAAACGGGAAGAGAAAAGAATGGCAATAAAAGAGAGATAGATGAATGATCAGGAAGTTGACTTCGTTTGCTTTTCCAGAAGATAAAGCCGCGGGGTCACCGAGTAGCTCACTATCTCAAAGTCTTTTTTAATCTCCTTTCCCACGACTGTGTATCCAAAATGAAGCACTGGAGTGCCGTTCTAGACGACTTCCGATAATATACCCTAGCTGTGCCGAAGGCTTCAGATTTAACTTATTAGCTCAACTCATACCGTCTAGGCCAGACAAAACCAACAAAAGATATCAATGTATTCTAGTCCATGGTTAGACCGGGAGCCGCGGGCTGGTCTGCTCTTTGCATAGAGCATCGAGAACTCCGTTAAATGACGCTTGCGTCGCCGGGGTGGAGTATAAGTTTAAAGCTTCTGGCACTGCTCCCGTTATTCTTCAGTTACGAAGAGCGACTGGGCATACAAGACACCGTATTTCCAGTGTCGAAGAGGCAAATGCGAACGAGCAGACCCTTTCGAAGCTAGACTAGAAAAGCGTCTCTTCTATGCAAGCATGACCATAAGCCCCTAGGGTCTCACGATTCAGTAAGCTCGGAACGTCGACAGGTTTAAAGTTGTAAGGAACAATCCCGATAGCACTGCAGACTAGGCTAGGCATGATACTCTCTACTCAGTTAGCTTTAAAGCGGACGCCGCTTTCCATCATCTATAATGTTACGTTAGACCTATAGGTGTTATAGTGTGCTAGCATGTAATTATGCTAGCTCATACCCAGGATATTAATGAATCTTGTAGCGAGTACATACTTCTTTGACTCACCTAGACTAACAACGTCCTTCGGAACGGAGTCGCTCGATAGCCTATGTGGGGAGGGAGGGAAGGAGGAGGGGGCGCATGAACGACTTTCGCAGTAGAACAGGCCGAAGGGACCGGGAACCTACCTTCAACACCTGTTATAGAACAAGCCCATGCGGGTGACTTTGCTATTTCTAACAATACGTACTATAGAACGCGTTCACATCGTACGACAAGAAACGTCTCAAAACCGGAGTCGGTCCTCTCACAGTAATATTCGCAGTGACAACGAGTTTTATAAATGGTAAAACCATAAAAGTCACCGGGTTTCATTCCGGATGCATATGAATCTGGCAACGGCAAATAGTGGCTTGTCAGCGAAAGCTTAGCCCACGCATGCCAGTAGATGATTGCTTGACATAAAAAGATTGTGGAAGTTGGTCTGCCGAGTACGGCCATTCAAGCCAATGAGCATATCGAATTTCATTAACCTTGCTTCGAATATCGATGAGATGCATTGCGCTGCATGGGTGGATCATATGGAGATGAGTTCCAAAACTGGTTAGATCGACTTCGCATTACCAGCCGGCGGCACTGGAGCGCCTTGAGCCCCGCGGCTACTGTACGTGATCGCCGTCATCGGAATGGCAGTCCCGGAATACTCAGACACCTCGAAAACCGTTAAGCCAAGGAAGTGTGGCTGCGTGGCTTGCTGATTCTTTGAGTGATTGAATGGACTGGTTGACTGGCAAGCTTCATGGTAAAAAGAAAAGAAACTAGGGCAAGCTCGACGAATGACTTCACTCTAGCGGAGTTTGAATGTAATTCGGTTCAGAGATCCCAGAGATCAGCGCTCACCAACTCCTCTTTTTCCCGCCTGTTTCACGCATTCTCATTCTAGTGGCCAATTAACGGACCAACCGTCACCTAGGTAGCGTAGGGAAAGGCCCTACGGAGTTTGGCGGCCATCCCCATGATAAGGGGTTCCAGTCAACGCGCCGCCTAGCCACTAGAGCAAGGGTTAAGGGGACTTTGGACGCCTCCAGGAATTCATTCCTGGTCAGAGCCTCACTTTGAAAGCCGTCGACTATGTAGAACGAGTTGCTGTTGGAACTGCTGTATCCATTTGCCGGTGATCCCGGATGCCGCCCTAACTCAGGTCTGCCGGTCTCAGACCTTTATCTCGTGGCAAATATAACTCGACCCTTCCCACCCCGCCCCCCCAAACGTGTACGCGTACTACATTAGGCATAGTAACATCAAAACAAAAGATCGTTGGCGGAATATCAGCCTGATTGAGCGCTAGAGCGATCGCCACTAGCGGTAAGGAGACAGCTGTTCTCCACTTTCCGCGGATATGGCGCAATGCAGACCCACTACAAGACAACTCCAAGATGCTGCCATGATGCGTCGAATCCGCCAGGGGCACTGATTAAGTCAGATTATCAACCTTCAATTTTTTGGTTGGCGCAAAAGGGCAGGCTCCCTCTCTGTACAATGTTCACCATGATATGTTCATAGTCTCAAGCAACCACTCAATGATATCTCGTCAAAAAGCTAAGTCCGGCAGATTTACTCGAGGCGGAAACGGTGACTGCATATGTAAAGCACTCAGATTCGAAGTCCGTATGCTAGGAAGGGCGATGGGGAACACGCAATGACCGTCGCGATCTGGATCCACCTTTTATTCTCCCATGGAGGAAGATGATTCATGATGGATATTGAACGCATGCCTGCGCTCGGATGTAGGATCTGTCGCAGTTCGCACCACCCACCTGCCCGACTGAGATAAGTGCGCCGCGATGGGTAAGGACTACAATCTCCATGACGGGGGCTAATTCTGCCAATTGCTGTGTTAGCACGGCGAATCCCCTGCCAAGCCTTGCGGAGCAAGAACGGTTCTGTAGTCACCCTAGCTCGTGTCCTAATACGACAACGGAAGCTGGAAGGGTAATCGTTATATTGCGAATGGGCCAAGCTTATCATGCTGCATGCCGGAATGAGACCCTGCGGTGTGTTGGTGGTGCCTAGTGCTGCAACGGCCAATGGCCCGCATTGTCGGAATCGAGTATGACAATCTCTAGCACAGGGTAAATACCTACAAATATGGATAGCTCCGGCACCCGTGAAGCGGGTTGTGATCGCTCTCTCCCAGCGAGTCCGGCTGTGGTCGTTCTCTCCCTTGCCCTCGCCTTCGTTGCCCTCGCGCCTCCTGACTTGGTCCGTCCCTGAGCCGCCCCAGCAAAAGATGGTCCGAACCGGTGCCTTCTTGCCGCTGCTCGCGAGCGCGGCTGGCTTTTTCTCCCAAGCAGAAGCGGTGAAAACCGAAAGCAAGATCCTCCAGGGCAACTACATTGTCGAGTTCAACGATGCTGCGGTAAGCAACACGAGACGGTCCCACCCGTCGGTGGCGTGATTCTGACGGGGAGGGAGTCGTATAGGATTCGGCCGAATTCTTCAACCACATCGAGTCCGTCGCCGAAACACGTATGACCCTGAATCACACGCTGTTCAGGGGAGCGTCGATCCAGTTTAAGGATCTCGCGAACGCTGAGGTGCAAGCGAGCAAGGCCGCCGCCCTTGGCAGCGTTAAGCGGATGTGGCCGAATAAAGTGTACTACCTTCCCAAGGACGAAGTTGTCTGGACCGGATCGGTCGGGGGCCAGAGTTACATTCACAGCGTCAAGCGTCAGCTAGGCAACGATACCTTCAGCCCCCATGTCATGACACAAGTGGACAAGCTCCGAGCGAAGGGCATCACAGGCAAGGGCGTAAAGATTGGTGTTATTGACTCCGGTGTATGTATCATAATCATGTGCAGGCGACATATGCTAATAGTCAACTCCAGACGGATTATACTCACCCAGCTCTTGGGGGTGGATTCGGCCCCGGTTACCTTGTGAGCTACGGCACTGATATTGTCGGCGACGACTACAACGGTGATAACACTCCGGTGCCCGACCCTGAGTAAGTAGAGACGCGAAAAGCTTCGATACACTGGGGCCATGCTGAACCTCATAGTCCATATGACGGCTGTGGAGGTCACGGTACCCACGTAGCTGGCATCATTGCGGCACAGGCGAACGAACTTGGATTCACAGGTGCTGCTCCCGTAAGTCAAGCCGATGGGGATCCTTGGGGCCATAACTATGGTGATGGCTAATGTATGCTGTTAAGGATGTCACGCTGGGCTCTTACCGCGTTTTCGGCTGCACTGGCGGTGCTGCGAACGATGTGTTGATCGAGGCTTACATGCAGGCATATGAGGCGGGCTCCGACATCATTACGGCCTCCATCGGCGGCGCATCCGGTTGGAGCGAGGACCCGTGGGCTGTTGCGGTTTCCAGGATCGTCGATGCGGGCGTCCCCTGTACTGTCTCAGCGGGTAATGATGGCGAGTTTGGTTTGTTCTATGCCAGCACGGCATCTAATGGAAAGAAGGTCACCTCAATTGCATCTTTCGACAATGAGGTCACGCCGCTCCTCCTTATCGAGTCTACTTTCGCTGTCGATGGCGGCACCGAAGAGACTTTCGGATACGCTCTTGGAGAACCGAGTAATTGGGCTGATGTCAGCCTCCCTCTCTGGGCCCCTAGTTACGATATCACCGACCCGGCTACCGGCTGCGAACCATATCCCGCTGACACCCCTGACCTATCTGGTTACGTTGTCCTCATCCGAAGGGGAACGTGTACCTTCGTCGAGAAGGCCACCAACGCCGCAGAGTTTGGTGCTAAATATGTCATGTTCTACAACAATGTTAGAACCGGCGCTAATGCTGCCGCTGTGACCGGCGTCGAGAGCATTGAGGGCGTTGGAATGGTAAGTCTCGCACTCTCGGGAGCAACGGCGACAAGTTGCTAAATAGACATAGGTTACCGCCGACCAGGGTGAAGCCTGGATCGCTCGTCTGGAGGCCGGATCCGAGGTTGTCGTTAGCTTCGATGACCCCCTGACCGCCCCTGTGTCCCTGACCCAGCAGAGAAACAACATCACGGGCGGATATCCCAGCACTTACACCACCTGGAACCCGACCTTCGAGATGGACATCAAGCCTCAGCTTGCCTCCCCTGGTGGTATGATTCTGTCCACCTGGCCGGTCGTCCTCGGATCCTATGCAGTGATCTCCGGAACATCCATGGCTTGCCCTCTGGTGGCGGGTATCTACGCCCTTGTCGCCAACGTTCGCAAGACGTTTGATCCTTTCACCATCGAGAGCCTTCTGTCGGCTACCGCCAACCCACAGCTTCTCAACGACGGTACCGCGACATACCCGGTGTTAGCCCCAGTCGCGCAGCAGGGCGCCGGTATGGTCCGGGCCTACGACGCCGCTTTCGCCACCACGCTTCTGAGCAAGTCGAGTCTCGCCTTCAATGACACCGACTACTTCGTCGATACCAAGAACTTCACGATCACCAACTTGGGCGATGAGGACGTGACCTACGAGCTTGGTAGCGTTGGCGCCGCAGCTGCCTACACCTTCTCAGGCGACATCTACCCGGACTTCTTCCCGGGACTCGAGCTGACCGAAGAGTTCGCAATTGTCGAGCTGTCCGAGACCAAGATCACGGTCCCCGCCGGCGGTGAGGCCGTCATCAGCGTTACTGTCACGCCACCTGAGCTCGACGGCTCGCGCCTCCCCGTCTACTCGGGCTACATCACCCTGAACGGAACCAACGGCGACAGCCTCTCGCTTCCATACAACGGCGCGGTCGGTAGCCTCAACTCGGTGCAGGTCCTGGACATCGGCTACCTGTCGTTCTCGACCGACCCTCAACTGACCCCCATCACCGGCAACAACGCGTCCTTCGTCCTGCCCGCGCCTGGTACCACGACCGACGAGGACACGATCCCCGTCGCCGTGTCGCTCTTGGCCTTCGGCTCGCCTCAGGTCCACTACAAGCTCGTGCGCGTCGGTGGCGACAACTCGACCGATGAGGTCCTGGGCGACATCTTCGGCTCGCCCCTAACCTATCTGTCGCGCGACCAATACTACCTGTTCTGGGACGGTTCTATGCCGGATGGTAGCTATGCCCCCGCCGGAACCTATAAGTTTAGCATAGAGGCGCTACACGTCTATGGCGATGCTAGGGATCCAGCACAATACGACGTCGAGGAGACTATACCGTTCACCGTCCGCTACGCGGCGCAGACAGATAGAAAGTCTGGTTAGATAGGGGCTACCTGAGATCCGACACATAACCCTGTATGAGAGTGGCCAAGTAGTAAATCGAGAATAGAGAGATAGTTAAAGAAAGCACATGACCTAGAGAGGAACGATACACGGCAGGCAGTATTGCAGCGGAGTTACGATATTAACCGTAATCTCTTGCAAGGCGCTCATGATCTGATGGTTGCCACGCCATCCAGTTTTAACGACATTGAATCAATCGTGCTTACAGCGGAGTCTGAGAAGCTGCCGGCTTTTCTTCCTGATTTTCGAAGTTACCTTATGACGCAGTAAGGATTTCGGCAAGGATTTGAGCTATGTATTGCCTGGCATAGGAGATGGGAATTCGATACGCCACAATCAGCGACAGTATGCCTATCAGGCGTATCTGGGGCGTCCACTGCATCATCGGTACGTTGGCTAGCCCAAGGTATCAAGGTATGTAGGCAGGTGGACCATTTCGCTTGATATGACTTACGTCACACTACCTTTGCGTTATATCGCCTTATAACCGAGCAGAAAGCTGACGGAGCCATCCATCTGATTCGAAGAAGATATGACAATGCCGGGTCCTGGTCGGCTTTGTAACCGGTTTTGCGTGGTGTCAAAGTTAAGTAGTAATTATGCAAAACGGGAGCGTGGCGTGGGGCCGGCTAGGCTCTCCCCTCGAGCCGTAATCAGAGATTTTTATGCAAAAGAATATCCGCAGTTCTATCCTACGATCCTCAAAATTGAACATACCTTCGCTGCGAGTTTATCAATGCCTTATGAAATAATTCCATGGACAAAACATCAAAGTATTTGAGGTTATGAATTCTGAAATATTTTTACCGCTCTCTAAAAGTTAGAACACCATTGCTTCAACCCGGTCAACTTGGCTCCATTTAAAATGTCCTCGTTTACAGCCTCGTATGGTACACGAAATGCGGGTACGACGTGGAGGGGTCACTTCTGCATCCGTATAGGATTTCTTGCAGCCCTTTTATCGATCGCTTCAAGCCTAACTTTTTGTAATGTGTCCAATTCGGAAAGCAAATCTTCCCCAGCCACTAAACATCTGGTCTAGAACCCCAAGGATTTCGGGCGTGTGGGACTCAGAGAAGTCCGATTCATAACTTTATGCGATCCGGTTTCGTCCCGTCCCTTAATAAGTTTATTTGTACATGTCTGGAGACATGCGTCGCCAATTGGACTATGCCCTCCACAGCGCCAGATTCAGATCATATTGCAGGCATGCCGTCACTGGTAACGCCGGCTAAACTCGTTCGCCCTGGCCGCGCATAACTCTGTGCACAAATGACCCCCGGAACGATCCCGGATCCGACACGCGTTATGCCTGCCGAGGGTCCATGTCAAATTCCAAAATGGGATGTAAACACTACTGGTGGTGCCTCAGTTTCCAAAATCCCGGGATGGGTTGCAGCTAGCCTTGCAGACGAACGAGGTAGACCGCTGGTATCACAGTAGCACCATAGCCCTCCCTCCCGGAGTAGAGATCGTAACGTCAAGCAATCATGGCAGAACCATCAAAGCCAGAACCGGGTCATCCGATGACCGACACCGGCTCTATGGAGAAGAGACCGGATTCGAGACCGGTATCAACGCCGCCTGGTGACGACAATACTTTAGTATCCGATGCAGATGTCGACGTTGAAGCCGGTACCGCCAAGAAGCAAGAGGCCCGAATGTTGTGGACTGGGACGTCCCAGACGACCCCGACAACCCTATGATCTGGTCCGATAAGAAGAAATGGCTCAATATTGCCGTACTGTCGATTCTGACCCTTGTAACTTGAGTTGGACAATATCACTCATCCGTCTGCCAGTTATGACTAACGGGATAAGGACAGCCCGCTGGGGTCCTCGATGTTCGCACCCGGTGTTCCAGCCATCATGAAGGAGTTCAATGAGATATCCGCGACGACGGCGACGCTTCTCGTGTCTATTTGCATCCTTGGCTTCGCCTTCGCTCCGCTTGCGGTAGCGCCGCTTAAGGAGATATACGGTCGTAGGCCGCTGTACTTTTGGGGCAACACCCTCTTCGTCATATTCGCCGTCTGCACCGCCCTGAGCAAGAATATCGGAATGTTCATGGCCTTCCGGTTGCTTATGGGCCTTCCCGGAGCGGTGCCGGTGACTGTCGGCAGTGGCAGTATTGCTGACGTGATGCCCATCGAGAAGTGCGGCAGAGCCATGTCCGCCTGGGCTATGGGCCCCCTTCTCGGCCCTTGCATTGGTCCCATCGCCGGTGGATATTTGATAGAGGCCGCCGGTTGGCGGTGGGTGTACTGGTTGATCGCCATCATGGTGAGTCCGCCTTTAGATGTGTACCGTATAGCTGCGACATGGCTGACTCGAAGCTCAGGGCGGCTTCTGCATTCCCTTCTCGTTCTTCTGGCTCCGAGAATCTTTTGCCCCGGTCTTAATGGAGCAGAAGACCCGTAGACTGCGCAAAGAAACCGGCAACCCAGATCTGTACAGCAAACTTTCTGGGAGAGCACCACCCAAGGAGCAGTTTAAATTGGCCATTGTTCGCCCCTTGAAGCTCTTGCTCGTCACACCTATTGTCGCCCTCGTGTCGCTTTACGTCGCCATCGTATACGGAATCCTCTATCTCCTCATTACGACCTTTTCCTTCGTCTACGCCGGCCAATACGGCTTCAGCGAGGGCGACACCGGTCTGACCTTTCTCCCGGCCGGACTAGGCATGTTGATCGGGGTTATCATGTTCGGTGCGCTGAGCGATAAGATAGTCAAGCACAACAAGGACAAGGGGAACACCCACAAGCCCGAGATCCGAATCACGCCTGTCCTCACTATCCCGAGCGGTATCGCGCTTCCTGTTGGTCTATTCATATACGGATGGACCACGGAATATACGGTGCACTGGATCGTGCCCATGGTCGGCATTCTCATCTTCAGCACCGGGCTGATGGGTGTTATGGTAAATTTCGATGTGCAACTCCTTTGTTAGGTGACCGCTGAAGCTAACTTCCATCGTAGTTCAGCGCCCAGAACTACCTCCTCGACACCTATCCTCGCTACGCGGCCTCGTGTACGGCTGCTATGTCATTTCTACGATCCCTCCTCGGCGCGCTGCTTCCTCTGGCTGGTCTCGAGATGTATAACGCGCTCGGATTAGGATGGGGAAACAGCCTACTCGGGTTCATTTCCCTTGCTCTCATCCCGATACCGCTTGCTTTCTTTATGTTTGGCGAACGCATCCGGGGCAAGTTCAACCCTAAACTATAAGAACCTGTACCATCATAAACAAGCTTTGAGGAGATACCCACTGTAGCATATAGAACTTGCATTTGTACATACCGCAGACACGTCACTACCGAGCTTCATTATAATAGACCCTATGGACTTTAATAATAACAGAAAGGTATGACTCTACGTGTTTCTGGGAGTAGTGCTGGTCTATACATACCACGGGACATAATCAAGGCAGCTGTTTAGCAGCGGCTTCCCAAGTGATTGCTATGTGTAGGCCGAATGCTTCGAATCCGGCTCGTGAACTAGATGTGTAAGGTATGCCATAGAGCAGGTAACTTTGAGACTGGATTGTAGCGATGTGTTTATATAAACGGCGCCTCAGGACCCAGGTCTGTGGGGAATCCTCATGCGATCATTAAATACAACCCCTATATGTCCCGCGTCCTTTTGCTAACGGAGAAACGGCAGTGTGGATTCTATCAAAATCGAGTTGATGAAGTGAAAAAAAGGGGTTTTCTGGTAGGGACAGTAGTCATCTTGGACCGGGCATGAACGGAGGAGCAAGGCACATTAGATGGCTGACTGGAGTTGTAAATTGATAGGATGAACAAAATAGATGCATATATCGGGGCATACGGATCAAGGATAATGCGCGGGTTTCGGTCAATTGCAAGTCCGAGGTCAGCACTCGGAATTAGCCATGATTCAATTGGTGCATCTACAAGGAGCCTTTGCCTCATCGTCATTTTCAACATCGCAACTTACAGTACGAGAACAGCAAGTTACACCGGGAGGTACAACGGAGAACTTTAACTCGCATCCGTCTCTTCAGCTTAGGATCCAGCAGCGTCCCTGGCCTCTGTTACACGCATCCTTCGATCATGCTGTGCGCTCGGTGTCGCTGGCTAGCTCTCACAACAACCCGACAGGCCGTCGCAACCACCCAGCTTGGACGGCTTGCGCGATCGCCCGCCACTAGTCGAGCAGAAGCCTGGTCACTTGCAAGTTCCCAACACGCCATCCTTCCAGCCCACAAATCTATATATTCGACGTCTTCAGAAGCAACAGCGGCAGCCTTAAGAAGCCCGCCAACCACGCCAGAGAAACCCGACTACCTTAATCCTGCCGAGTCGGAGATATGGGACAAGTTAGCTGCCGAGTTCTCGCCGACCGAGCTCATGGTGCAGGATGTCTCGGGAGGCTGTGGTTCCATGTACGGCATTGAGATCGCCTCAGAGAAGTTTCGGGGGGTCAATATGTTGAAGCAACAGAGGATGGTCAATGCTGTGCTTGGCGACCAAATGAAAGAATGGCATGGCGTCCAATTACGGACAAAAGTTCCTTCGTGAAGCAGAGCCGAGCTACCCTGCCTAGGGGGGATGCGGAGTCTAGGCGGGTCAAGGAACAAATGCCCACTACTCTCGAGCGGAGTGTGGCAGGCACGAGGTGTACTTAGAAGCCCAATGATGGTCGCCGTCGCGGATTCTATCTGCGGCCACCGGCACACCGGTAACATTAAGCGCTCTGCGGTATTAGTTGCATGTACAGTAGCAGCTCGTATTCAGCTTTTGGTCATGTGCGGACGCCTCTCGACCTATATCTCACCCCCCCATCATGCGGAGCTGAGTGCTAAGCTTATACATGCCGCCGCCAATTGTCGCGGCAAGTCAAGTCAACAATTTGCATGTCTTTTCGACTGTTTTCGAGGCCATGGCAGCCACATGAGATTCGTAGAGAAGTCTCAATGAGAAAGACTGACCATGTCAGCAGTGACAGGCCCCTCTCGACAGTCTCCTGGAGAGGTGAACTCATGGATGCAGCTAGCAACTTTGGGGGAGTGGCAATTAGAAGTTCTGGCACAGCATGACGATTAGCTGTTTTATATAACCAGCTATGCGACTAATTCTCCCTGGAGACGTACAATATCGATTACCCCGATATCCAGCTGATCCGTCTTGCTGATTAACCCTAATGGTGAAGTCCCATGTTCACACTCTCAACATTTGGCTGCTCCCAATCCTTCGCTTGAGGCAACACAAAAATCATTTAGCGACGATATCTTACTGTAGGGAATTGGTAGAAGTTAGAATTAGAGCATAATGCAACACAGCGAGCTGAGGTATGTTTCCCAGGATTGAAGGTGCCGAGACTGATAATGCCTACCTACTCGGCCCGTTCCCGTACTTGTGATTTTCGCATCTTAATTCTATCTACGAAACTCTTGAGGAGAGGTAGTGATGTATGCTAGATTGGAAACCCGAAAAAGGCTGCCGATCATGGTATATAACGAAGCACCATGGAGCTTGCCCGGGTTTCGCATTTGTTTCTGAGACCTATTTGACATAGGGTCTTTTGTACGCTCTTGGAGGAGAATTATAGATATCCATCTAAAGCTAAGCTGCCGTAGCTATGGGGGGGCTACGGGGAGACGATGGTATAATGAGAAAGAAATACACTTAGATATATCCGTAGAGTTTTCGTAATACCGACGCTATGTATAATAACTAGTCACCATGTCTGTCGCGTGTTCTTGGATAGTGCCTATTTTCATGAAAGCTGGCTTGCTGTCAACAGATCACACATCCTGTCCCGTGTTCATGGGTTCATGATAAGTCTTTTAGCCCGTCAAATGATGATTCATAGGAGTAACTAGTGCGACTAAGCAACCGCCAGGCGGAATTCGCCGGCACTTAAGCCACAAATAAGCAGAAGCTAACGTTTCTGTAGAAATCAATCATTTTTGTAAGATTCGAATGATTTATTAAATGATTCCGAGTCGTTCTTAAACGTTCCGGATTTTTCGGGGACTAACCTACCTTAAAGGCTTATATTAGGTTTAGAAACGTAATTTTAATAAAAAATTTAGTTCGTTATTATTACTTTTATAACGTTTTCCCGAAATAACTTCGGAACTTGGTAAAGTACGCCCGGGATATCGAAATATAGCTATAAAAATAGGGGCGAGATAAGAAAGTAATAATTATGACAAAAAATAGTGGTCGCTAAAAATGCCGGGTAGCGCATGGGCTACCGAAAGGTTCGTTTGCGAATAATTCCGTATTATACGCAATTTAACAATAATCCGGAATTATTCGGATTCATTCGCCCTTTAGAAACGCTAGCAGGGGCTAACATTAGCCGCTCTACTAATCGCCCATCTATGGTCGGATCTGAGACAAGCAAGATCTCAAACGGGGTATCAGGACAAGACATAGTAGGGTAGTCGCTTAGCAAGTATGTGACGGCCTAGAGTGGTTGATTTGCACCTAGGCGCGAAACCACTGGTGGGAAAGGGAATCGTACCCGGGTGAACGTACTTCTATCTGCAAAGGAAAGAGGAGCCCCCCGCCTACTCTAAAGTGGTGGGGATAACGAGGCGCAGACGCGGGCGGCTAATCGAAGTTATGGAAGCGGCTCGCCCCGAGTAGTAGATCCGTTTGGTCGGGTCCCCAGCGGACTGCGAGTATCACACCCACTGGGGGTTCGGGAAGAGGGCGCAAAGATGCCTGTTTACTTGGAGTAGCAGTCGCCCGAAATTGTGAAGTCCAACCAACCAAGATATATGAACAATGTCGCCTTGGGTTACGACCATTTGGAGCTTCAGAGTAGTTATGTTTTGGTCGACACCCTCTTCACGGCGCCTCTGGGTGATGTCAGAGTGCTAGAAGCAGATATACTTTGAAAACAACTTCTCCAAGAATCACCTGTGGTTAGTGGCCAGAAATACAGGGAGGGTGTGGACGTGTCACTCGAAAAGTTAGCGTCCTGACTCTTGAGGACCACGAAAATAGGTTGGACCCGCCAGGGCAGCTTTTGTTCGCTTTTCGTTCTAGGTATCTGCTAGACGGCCACAAGGCGTCAGTACCAACAATTTTATGTCACTGCTTGCCCCGCGCGTTGCCTTAAAACGGAAAGGTCAAACCGCTAAGAGCCCTAAAGGGCTAAAGGTTCTCTATTGGAGGAAGCTGATTGGGTCAGATTAAGCGAATAAAAATGGGGCTTGGCGTAGCTACAAAAATTTGTTTTGATGACGCCTGGGGCCGTCTATCGGATAAAGTATACTAATCATGCGATATGTCTTAACCCAGTAGAACCGCAGAGGCTTTACGCAGATGAATCAGCCGAGTTTGACGTCAGCCGCCACAAAGACTGATCTATCGAATTTAGGGGCTGCGTAATGATCGGCCAATTCGAAGAAGCTCCACGTTGAGCAGGAGGCAATATGAGAATATTTTTACTTCTCTCCTCCCTTTAAATCAAGCGATTTGCTTTTTCGCGCTTGTCGTCTGTTGGATGGGCGCTGATGTAACCCAAGTGAGAACCGCGAGAGGGAAAACCGCGAGACGTCTGAATTGATTGGCCGTTAAACCCCGGTCATAACGCCCTAGAATTCCAGCAATTTGGTAAACCCCCACGTTCAGTTGATCGCAAACGCTCCAGAGAGCTACAAGGTAGATTTAGTTAGTTACCTCCACCGCCCCACAAGATTCCCTAGCCATTTGTTTAAGGTGTTCGGCAGCTTTAAGCCGCGGCGAGGAAAAGCAGAAGGCGCTGTTTTTTGACATATTTAAGCTGGGCTTTAACATCTATTAGGAAAACGCGTAAATAGCTTGAACTGCGTTGAAATTGCGTTAGTTATTATGAAATACTAAGCTGGTGAAGCTTACGATAATTGTTGTTGTTAATGATGTTCCCTTGATATTATTTCCCACATAAATTGTATGATTTGGGGGATAGTGGGCGGGTGGCGGTAGCTACTAAATATACCCCTGCGACCTGTACGTAACCTGCGGCGGCCAGAAAAATGTAGCCGCTGACAGCCTCATCATCGTCTCATTGCCCTTCATGAACCATGTTATCTAAACCCACTAAAGTCATCATGAGTTTATGATCAGAGCACCAAAAGAAATATGTGCTACGACGTAGCCACACCAG
The DNA here is from genome assembly GCA_004155925.1 of Monosporascus sp. MG133. Classification (NCBI taxonomy): domain Eukaryota; kingdom Fungi; phylum Ascomycota; class Sordariomycetes; order Xylariales; genus Monosporascus; species Monosporascus sp. MG133. Next base: position 42,701 of record QJNX01000032.1, read on the forward strand.
GACTTTAGAGGATTATTGAACACATATATGGCTCCTTGCTCACGAAGTACGCAATTTAATTCTCTGTACCACCTAACGTCAAGCCACGCCACCATTATGTGCGAAACCCCATCCTGTATAGGACAGGGTCAGAGACCCATGTTGTTAGGCCCACTATCTTCGAGGGATTTGATCAAGGTAATGGAAACAATGTCAGCAAGGCGAGTCACCTTCGAAGAACATTCGGAGAGGGAAGAAAGTTTGACTAGGTTCCGCCACGACTCATGACGCTACCCATCCACGCTGAAGCCGGTGGTTCACTCTAGTTCTCCCTGGCGAGATAAATACACCTCTGAAACCGGCACCTGTAAGACTTCAATACGGCATACACACCCATAGGTACATACTAGGTCATGTTCATGGATTGCTGTCGCTCGCTTCGTCACTCCGAACCCATGCTTTGATCAACTATTCGGAATCTAAGCTTGCAAAAAGAATCCGAACGGGAAGGAGGCGCACCGGCCCGCGTGACTTTCAAAGAAGTTTAAAACCCAGGGCTGGTTACTCTCAAGATGCGGGATTCTATCGAGTCAGCAGCGTGCTTTCTCATTCTCATAGCTTCGAGTCCTCACCACGCAAAGCACGCATCTTTCATCGGCACAAGCCTGCGAGTATGATCACAGTCGAGGTCCAGCCCCCCAGCCAGGTCCAGGCAGGGGCTCTCCTCTATCCGCCCGTGGTCGTTAGCTCGGAGAGCAATGCCGACTATGACTTCGTCCAACTCGTTCTCCTCGATCCATACGGCCGGGTCCTTGAGGATCAGCTATGGGGCACGTTGACCACTTCCTTGAAGAGCGTCGACGACGGCCAAGCTTCCGGCAGCAGCGGCTCTTTGGAGTACGCTACGTTTCCGGACCTCGCCATCACCTACCCCGGCACCTACACTCTGCGAGTGAACGCAGTGCGTATGGACTATAGCTCCCCCGATGGATCAGCGGCCGTCATCGTGTCGTCTACCACAACCCGAGAGATCAATTCTTATGAGGATCCCGTTGCCTCGGAGGTTCCTTGTAAGCAGTCATAGCCAAACTTACTTCCTTGTCACAGCTCCACTAACTTCTAAAGCTTCGAAAGAAAGGTCGCTCTTACGGCGATTGCGCCGTCATGGCGGATTCGGAATTCCTCGGTCAACAAGGTGAAACAGGGTTGCTTTTACATCTTCGTCGCCGCCACTGTCCCCTGGCATTCAATAAAAGATAGATTTGATTACATAAGTATGCTTAGGTCGTCGGGAATCAGGAAAGGAGTCAAGGGCTATCAAGGTTGTTCGCTTTGGGACTTGGGGGGTCATTAGAAATGGGAGCAAGATTTCTTTTGCGTAACAGCAAGAAAACAGAACCAGACTATAACTTTATTCTCTGTTTCTAGACTTACACGGGTTACTCCGCCAGTTACACCAATAATTATCAATACAGAATGACGATCTTTCACACAAGCCTCATCTATAGTAACTCCAGCCTGAACGTGGGTGCAATATAATGTCGATCATAGATAGTCTTGTGTGGTGACGTTTTATCAACGGACATCTCTTGCAAGATGGCCCTGGAATCTCACAATAGGAATTATAAAACAGCCCACTTCCCGCCGAAGCACTTTAATTTTTACAGAGTCCTGCCTTCGAGTCAAGGATTATCGAATCTCTTCAAATACCTATTTGCTCACAAAGTAGAATAGAATCGATCGTCACCAATGCTTGTTTCCGGGACCCTTGCATGAATGACATCTTCCATTCACATATACTGACGCGAACTAAAACTATTACTGCTCCTGGATACGGAGCTATATTTCAACAGTTTCGGACCAAACGTTGGTATCCCACTCTAGAACCAATTCGATCCCGGTGGATACGATCTTGTTGCTGTATCGCTGGCCTCGACATCGGAAGGCCACAATCCATCTGCCACAAGTATTCCCACCCATCATGAAGCAAATACGTGAAATATTCGTTAAACATCGAAATCGATATCTCCGGGTTCTCCCGCTGGGCTGCAACGCGCACAGAGTTGTACACAAGGACCGCCAGAACCCTCCAGCCGACATCGACTACGTACGGCTATACCCCCAAGAGTCCCAACGAGGTAACCAAATCGTGCCCGAACATGCATATGATGTCTCAGATGATGCACCTACAAACGGCCGTCGGGCCCCGACAAGGAATAGGGGTGATACCTGCCGATGCACATGACCTCTGCAATGAACATTGGATCGTGCGGGAGTGTTCCACTTTTGGTTGTCACTTGAGGATGTAACTATATCAGGTCATTGTGGCTGAAATCCTCAGGGCATGCAATGCGCCGATCCTCGACGCGTGTGAGCCGGGGTTGAATCACCAATCAAAAAACCGGACGGAGGAACCTAAGACCCGTTCTCAAGACAGGGCTGAACATGACGCAATCTTACGTGATTCAGTTATGGCTGGTGGTAGGTTAGAAGAATGTCTATCCAGTTATTTGTACATGCGTGTATTAGAAGCCTCGCAGGCTACAATATTGGAAGAGTGGAATTCTCCTTGCCAAACAACGCCGGGAGCAAGAGCCGCAAGAGTCAATTATTCTCATTGGCCGCGGCTACGTGGTGAGGTCTAACGTCGAACACTCTCTGGTTTAGAAAAAAAATGCATCATGGATGCAAAAACTTGCATTCACCCTTGTCGGCGAGTAAATCTTCATCATAATACACATCGAAGGCGACAACGATCCCGAAACAATTAAAGACTGATATTATGGCTTGCTCTGGGTATGTTAGGGGCTTGCCATACCACACTCCTCCCTAGGAATCACCAGACATTGAAGTGAGGTCGGATGCATACCGTAAGATTCCTTACTGGATATCAGCTCAAATTCAGCCCATTTTTAAGCCTCATTGCAAATTTTCTGATACCTAGGTCTTTGCTTAAGACCTGGTAGGGTTAGCTTGATGAACCCGGACTCGTCAGTGGACCTTAAAGAATACTATCACACTCTGCAGATGTTATCTAATTATATTTTCTGATCTCACGTAAGCTCTAGTCACAGAAGAGAGCCCCCAGCAAAAAAGCAAGAACAAGTGAACTAGCACTCGTGCCAAGGTGCGATAATTTACGTAGAGTCCTGCCCAGGCTTGCGAGATTTATCCGGAATGCGATCTAAGCAGGCGGAAAACACACCGAATTCAGCGGTAGTTGACACTTCAAATGTCTTGTACCTATGTAGGAACTATGTTGGCGCTGTATGTCTATTAACATGTTGACGTCAGCGTATCTGAAGGTTTCCGCAAGGGGTTCTGGAACTTGAAACCGTCTAAGAAAGGCGATACTACTTCGACCGAAACTCCTATCATATGTTTCTATTACGAAGACTACAACCGCAAAGCTTCAATAGATCAACAGCCACTAAGAGCGAAGCCAAGTGCGTTATATATAGCTCCACAATGACTCTAATGAAGCTTCCTTTACTTTAGCCTTGTCATCTGTTGTCTATGGCGGATATTTTAACAGCCATTAGCACTACAGCAACAGCAGCAGCCACAGAAATGAGATCAAGACATGAGACTTTCCGCGGTTAAAATAAGCCAGTCTAGTAACAAACGTGGCCTATACGTAAAATCAAGCAATTCTTGAAAGGATAAAGCTAACAGGAAGGACGAGTCAGAAAACTCTTAGGAAGAATGAAGCCTTCAAGCGTAGATCCATTTAAAAGGATGAAGCAATCAAGAAGTGAAGCGAGTTGTAGATGATGCCACCAAAGTAATGCTATGCTCACCCGCTCTCGGCGCTACCTATCACGGCTTTCCACTGCCAGAATCCAGACTGCTTCGCTTCAGACCTTTCCAACCTTAAGACCCAATCTTATGAGTCCCTAATCATGAGTGGCCCCAACACCGCTGCCTCTAACGATGTCGACTCAATGAATTAGATTTCGCTACACTGGTGTCCTCCCTCCAATTGGATACTCTTTGAGCTCTAGGGAATTGCCTATAGCTCGGAACGGGGCGAGGCTGTGAGCGAGTGGCCGAACCAGCTAATTATTACCGTTGTTGGCAGTGTCGGAAAAGCAAAAAGTGCATGCATAATATTGAGGCCACCTGGGTTATGTCGTGAGGCCGGAGTCAATTGAGGGTAGGCGAGGTTAGGGATGATGTTGTTGACAGCCGGTACACACCATGACGGACCGTTAAGTACTGGCGCTCGGCGCACCTGCAGACCGTTTCCTGGTTGTGGCTGTCTGACCGCGAGCGCACAATAACCAAAAGTGTCACAGCACGTCGAACCTTCACTTTTTCTTCGGTAGACATTGATTCTCTAGTGCTCTGGACTCGTTGCGGCTCACCAAATCAACTGGCGTTCATCAATCCTTACTATGGCATTAAATGCGGGTGGAGGGAGCACTAGTCCGTAGGATGAGGACATCGACAACTTGGACGACCGCGGACTTCTGCACGTGATTCTGCGCAGGGAAAAGATGATACTGGATGCCGTCGACCCTCCGAACGTCGGCCAGAGGCACTTGTCAATCGCCGTCGAGGATCTTCTCGAACAGAATACGCAGCTTATTATGCAGCAACGGCTTCCACATTGAGAGAGTGCGACCTTGCGCAAGGGCAAGTTGCCGCCATTCGCAGGACGGCTGAAACTGTGCCGCGCTTCACCTGCTTCATGAAGCTGCCGCCGGAGATCAGGCACAAGATCTGGGATCTTGCTATCCCCCGTAGGTTCGTGCGGCTGGGGCCGCGAGAACCCAAGGATTAGGTAGCCGGCGAGGAGGGGCTCGACAGCGAATCGAAACACCGCCCCCCGGCTGGCTCACAGGTCCGCCGGGAGCCCCGAGCCATTGCAACCCGTAATGGGGATTCAGGGCTGTCCGGTACAAGATATTCGCGCACTTTTCCAGCGACGGTCCGAATGCCCTTCTAAAGGGACTCGGCCTGGTTTAACTCAGCCCGCGACATATTGATAATACCCACCTGATGGCAGAGACATGTCCTGGTGGACGAACCGCATCTCCATCTAGGATTCTCCATCGATATTCTATTTGAACCGGCCATCTTCCAAACTTGCGTACGGTATCCTTCGTTGTGGACGAGAGGATGTGGCATCCGCTTCCCGATGCCCCGGCTCTCTCTCCTCATCATCCACCGCCTGGTAACCCGTATGCCAAGTTCGATGTAGAAGATCTCGACCGCATGCCGGCTATTCTGAGGACGAGAACCAAAGCGCAGTACGACGAGAAGCAGTTGGTTTTCGAATACGCTTGGGCTGCCCTGGAGAACGAGAACGAGGACGACGATGCACCTTTCAAGTGACCTGATCTTCAGGCAAGCCTTGCTACGCAGTGGAAATCTGACAGGGGCAATCAGACGATAACTTCGTCCAGGAGAGTCGTGCTCTTCGGAAACGGTGGCCAGACGTCAGAGGACCGGCTTCATACCTGGAGGGATGCTTTCTTCCACGATGTACATGAACCACCGTAACACGCTTGAGCTCCGAAGGTCGTCTAATTGCCCAAACCATCTTAGCTTGGGGCGTTTCGGCACAATTTCTACAGAGGCCCCCAGCTGTCCGTGCATTTGCGGTTGCTCTTTATGTAAGGCAGCTCCAGTGGCACTGAGACGAATGGCTGGGCCTTACGCTCCTGGGAACTTCGCATTATTGGGACGGGAACATTTATTCAAGTTGTGAATTATAATTATTGGCGCGGGAGTCAAACTGGACAGGCGGGATAGGCGTCCACAATTACCCAGGAGCTTTTGTTGGTAATTCAGAGATATCGTGGAAGCACGAGGCATTGCTCTCTAGCAGCAACAAGAAGGCGATTAGAGGGCAGTCAGGTACCCTATGTATAGGCCATATATACCGCATACTCAGGTGGAAATCTCCTCCCGTCAGGAGCTGATCGCGTACAAGAATCGTTCTACGGACACTGATTTGTGTGAGAAGCAGCGGAACCAGAAAGCCGTTCCCATTCATATGCGTGTCTCGGAGCGTTTGCGCACATCTCAGAGCTAGCGACGGAGGTCATTCCCTCTCCACTATGCGGGTCGTACGTAGCATGTCCTCATGCCACGTTTTTCGCCTCCTGAGCGGCTTAACCGGGATGACTCCATATGAGAGTATATCTTTGTCTTGAGGATCGCTGGTCCGGCAGGTTATTGCACTTAAAGGTAATGGTATCTCATATATAGCGAGCTCACCACGACATCAAGATCGTCTAGGCTGGCTCATCTCACTCTGAGGGGCCCAGCCGCCATCCTTCATGGGGTTATCGCCTTCTTCCGCAATAGCCGGGCAGGCGTCTGCGCCATCCAGCATCAAGTTTACTAGGTAAGTATAAATGCAACTCACTAATAAATTAGGGCGAAGATCTGTTCGATTTACTCTAAATCGAATCTACAGCTGCCAACTCTTCATGACAAAACTGGCACACCCAACAACCTCATGGTTGCCAGCGCCAACTCATCAGCACAATAACAGTTCACGCAATTTGCTGTTGGTTTGAGGAAACTGTCCTTTGGTCGAAAAGTCGCCGCCAAATTGCGCCTTCAATATCCTCAGGGGCAGGGCGACCGGTCACTCCTAGGGTCAGCCGCACCGAGAGCGTGTCGGGTAGTCTAGAATCAGGGGGCCCTCGGACCTATGAGAACTCAAGCTCCTTAATGTCGTCACCGATGTCCCTCATGGGGACCAGAGTGGAAGGCTGGGCCCAGGTCCGGGTCAGACGCCCCGTTTTGCATGCCTTACCGGCCAAAACGAAGACTTGGGGCTGGCCATAATGGTCAACGAAAGAAACGAGAAACTGAAGGATCCGGTGCACTAGTTGAAACAACTGGCCCCGGTACGAATTTGAGACCCGGACGGATGAGCAAGTATATGTACTGGCTCTCGTGCTCATGTTGCTCAAGTCTGGGTGTCCACTCCATTGTTAGGACAGACGGCGAGAAGCAAGAAGAGCAAGAAGGTCTAACTTGAAAGAATGGAGACTTGGATATGAACTATCACCATTGGTTTATAACGGGACCATTTAAAGGACGGTAGCATGAAATCCTCCGGTGTTTTTACGTCGATGTTCTAGTCAATCGGGAATGGGCCGAACCTCACAACACAGCTTGTAGGGATGCCTGAACTGACAAATCAGCATAGGCTCCTCATAAGCATCGCGTTGCACCAGAGGAAGATAGTCTTCATCGGAAAAAGTGATGATCCCCTGGATGATCCGCAAGAATCAGGAAGACCTTCGTAACGTCACCAGATACGTTTACACGGCCACAGAATCTCAGTAGGTAATGCAAGTCTTCGTCGCAGGGACCTCGCAGCTGGGAGATACTATCTTCACGGACGTTCTTGTTACATGTGACCGTCTGGCTGAGGTGCCAGCAGCCTCCCGGTTTCTTGCGGTGGGCCCTGGCGGTTATCACGGATGGGGAGCAACGTGCACAATCTACGGGAAGTGGTCTCCGGTAGAAAACGTGGGGCTTCGATCAAGGGCGGGCACAACTCTTCTCTCAGGAGGGACTCCGAATGGGTCTTACGCCCCAGTCAAGATGGTAAACCCATAGTCGTCGGGAGAAAAGCACCATTTTCCCGGGCGTGACTAGGACTAGAGGTCATGTGCTATATTGCATATCGGAATTATGAATGCCTACCGGACATGGGAGCAATAAAGTAGGTAGTCGAACTTAAGTGTTTAGGTAAGTCGATTGAGACACTCATAATATAAAGCTATGCCCCGCAAGTGGGCTACTAATGGATCGTCTCGTGATTATGTGTGTTGTTAAGTTCTTGGATGCTCCGTGCTCGGTGTTGACATATGTCACTAAATGTGTTTTTGCAGCCAAGCCAGCATCGGACCTATCTGCACCTCAAGGGGCCTTTTTTGTTTACAAAAAAAAATCCTGCATGCTTGCATCACTGACAAGACACGACCCCTCCTTATTGTGCGGTAGGTATAGAAATGGAGGAAAGAACTGAGCATACACCACAGGATTGCGGGGTCATCGATACCTAAGGGGGGTTCACAGAGTCACAGTCACACATGTCCATGTCACGAGTTGGGCCGTGGGGGTTGCCCATGGTAGCGACTTGACCTACATGGGAATAGCGTCATATGCCAACTCAAGCATGCTTACAGTAAGGAGGAGGAGAAGGGGTCATTGGAAGCAAGATCCAAAACAGCAACAATGCCAAGACGCGTTAAACAACACTGCTAACGTACAGTACAGTGGAGAAGCGCTACCTCGTACAAGGTACCTAATGTTATGCCGACGGGTGGGCCTTAGCTGCATAGCACTATCAAGGCGGCGCTACCAGGTACTTATACATACTTTCTGTGTTAATGTGTCAAAGAAAAGGTTGGCGAACATTGAAACCAGACACCAGCAGCATCTCAGCCAGCCCAGCGTCCAGCGTCCGTGCCCGCCCCCCGTACTCGTGCATATTGGGTGTGGGCGGTTCACCTCCATTCCCGATAATATCAACATCAACAACAACCCACATCAAAACCACCACCCCCCCCCCCATAATCACCCAGCCACTACCACACACTGGTTCTTCGTCACCTCACGACCACGACGGCGACGAAGACGACCAGAACGAAGCCGACTAAAATCGGTAAGGTAAGGTTAAGTCAAACGGATCGCCGTATCGACCTGCAAGCACGACGACAACAATCACCGGGATATTTATACGATACACGAAATTCCTTTGCGACCGCCCTCTAAAGTTTCATTTGTATTGGACATTCGCTTCGCATTCACCCTTTACCTTTACATCGCCTATTCATCAATCGGTATGTCATTCCCGCCTTTGTGTTTGCCGGCGCGGCATCATGCGAAACATTGTCACGATGGTAAAATTCACGTCACTAACCGACACTTCCATGGCAGCCTATACCATCTTCATTTCTATTACCTTCTCCGTGCCCGCGGTATTCAATCTACCTTCAACTTATCCTTCGACATATCTAATAATCTTTGTCTTCGCCCTGCGACAACTACGCCGACACTCTCCTATTCTTTTCCCACTTCTTTCAATCTTCTCTTCACCGCCGCCCAATGCGCCATTTCGCCTACCTACGACCTCACTACCGGTACTAGCCTCCACCGGTACCTTCCTGTCCCATCATCCCGAGTACAGTAGCGTTGCAGATTTCAAGAAGAGAAACAGCCTCCATCAGGAGCCATGGCTGAGCCGCCCTCCTCGCCGCCAAGCGGGGGAGCATCCTTGGAGGAATCGTTGGCCTGGTACAAGAGACAGTATGAGCAACTAGCAGACGAGCTCACCGAGTTCCGGGAATCCAGTCACGAGCTAGAGGCCGAACTCGAGAAGGACCTTGATGCCGCCGACAAGCGACAGCGCGAATTGCAACAGAAGGCCGAGACACTGCAGTTCGAAGTTGATGAGTGGAAGGTAAAGGAGTCCAGCCCCTCTTGTCGCATCCGCTATGACGGAATGTTTCCGTTGCCGCTATGATTCGCGAGGCGCATAGTGGGACAAGCAGCAAGCAGATGAGGCCCGAGCGAATGCTGACTTCGCATCTGTAGGAGAAATGTAGGAAGGCGAAAGCCGAGGCCAACTCGGCACAGAACGCGTTGGAGAAAGAGATTACGACTCTCAGAGAGACCAACCGGACACTGCAACTCAAGCTACGCGATATCGAAGTCGCAAACGATGATTTCGAACGCCAGGCACGCAACACCACCTCGTCCCTCGAGGATCTGGAGTCCAAATACAACGTCGCCATCGAGAGAGCTGTCATGATGGAGGAAGAGATCAAGATAGGAGAGCAGGAACGAGAAAGATTACGCATCGAGGCACAGAGGCTACGAGAGGAGCTGTCTGACCTCAGGATCGAGGCTGAGATCATGCAGGACAAGATCAAGAAGTCCGAGGAGCGCCACCTTTCTGTCATATCCACCGACCTTTCCATTCCCGGTTCACCCACGTTCGAGACGTCGCCGAGATCAACAGCCAGCTCGCCCCTTATTTCCACGCCTCCCGACGAGGTCTCTCTGCCGCCTCTGAGCACAGCCAGTCCTCCTCGCGAACCTCCATCCCCGCCCATGTCCGATGTCTCGTCCACTATGCCCAGGCCGGCATCCAGTACCAAGCTTAGGACACCCGTGCCGACGCTCAGGAAGAAGCCTCGATTCGATCAGGGCAAGGCCACACCCAAACCGAAGACTTCGAACCCTAACATGCGAACACGCAGCACGCGCTCTGCTACTACCACGACGCGCACGCCTGCGTCGATGCGCACCATCGGCCGCGCCAACTCGAACAAATTACCGCCCTCGACCTCTCTGACCCACATCCGCTCTCTCACCGCCCAGATGCAGCGTCTCGAAGCTCGTGTCCAAAATGCGAGATCCAAGTTGCCCGCGCCCGCCGCTACACCTCCCCGCGCATCGCCAAGATCCTCAATCAGCGGGATCCAGGTCCCGTCAACAGTTACGGTCCGTTCTCGGAAACGCACCGTGGGCTCCACGACGTCGTCTGTTGCGGCGGACGACACCCCGTTGCACTCGACCACAATCAGCGACGCAATGGGCGCGCACAGGCACCAATCCCGGCTTAGCGCGTCTGGCGTCTCGCGCCTGTCCTACGGCCCGCTACCCAACCGATCCGGCCACTACGACCCGGACACCTCTGTTCCAACCCTTTCGCGGCCCAGCAGCCGTGCTAGTCTCACCTCGGGATTCGCCCGGCCCGAGCGACCGGCCAGCCGCACCGAGATTGCGCGACCCATGTCCCGCACCAGTTTCTCGAGCGCCAGGACGCCGCTCGGCGGTTTACGGCCTAGGAGCTCGATTGGTGGTAGCCTGCACGGCCACTCGCACTCTATCAGCGAGAAGATGGAGCCGATGGACGATTATTCCATGTATGAAGAGCGGACGCCAAGTCGGAGAGGCACCTACAGCAAGTTTGATACCGAAGCCTCGGGCAGCGGCATTCCGGGGCCTAGTGGGATCCCGGGGCCCAGACGCCAGAGCGGAGGCAGGAGAACTAGTGGTAGCATCTCCAAGGATGGCGCTGGCAGGTCCAGAAAACTAAGTGATCTAGGAGAGACCTATTAGACGTCTCGTTCTAATCGCTTCCTGTTCGAGTCTATTTCCGGCGTCCGGTGCTAGGTGCATATGGCATTCGCGTCGGCGTCTTCGTCATCCATTTCTACGGCGGTCGGCCACCGGCCAGTGGGTTTACGAGGTTCACGATTCTTTATTTCTTGGCTCTCCCACGTACGCCACACCGTGCGAGAGTTTGCATGTCTTGATATCAACTTTTTATTCTGCTACCATGTTCATCTGGCAGCGTGGCTTGCATTTTCATGTGATTATGGATAAGGGGTTGGCTGACAGGCAAGGCTAGGAGGGCTGGTTACCAAGTATTCGCTTGGTCGGTGTTGGAAGGGGGGTTGCGGACTGGCTATTATATTGTTTACAATGCCTTTGGATGGTTCTTTTCCTTCTCCGTGGCATTACGCTACACACTATACCATGAGCGCTGGGGAGGCTCAATCTGATTTCAAGGACTGCAAAACTATCGAAATTGCATAGAGAGCAAGGAGATGGATGGATGGAACATCCTTGTTTGTACCTGAGCTTGGCCCCGAGGACGGGCACGTTTGTACATACGCTGGATGGGGCAGGGGAGCAGACGATCCATGCTCGAAGAGAGAGCCGGGTCGACGATTACCTCCCGACGAGAGGATGCCCAGGTGATAACGAGATGGTGGAGAGATGGAAGTTAATACGGCCGTACGGCAATAAAGTTCCCTTTGTGCAGATTTCTGTCCCGCCATTTGGACGTGAGACCCATTGTCTAAACTTCCAGTTCGGTTTTCGAAACGGAGATAGTTATGCTCGCGCGTGCAGACGGGCAAATGGACATTGAATCGACAACCCTGGTACAATGCATATAGATATTTATAGGCTATCGGACGATAGACGTGTGCCCGTACGAAATCGGGCTGAATCAAATTGCCACCAAAAACATCCAAGATCACGGCTCTGGCCTTTCTCACCCTCGTCCCCGCCAAGATGGATGCTCGATCTGTCCATATGCAGGTACATGGAAACTTCGTAGTATCCGGGCGGCGGTGACAAGCAGCTACTTATATACTGTAGGCATACCCGTGGGATCTTTGTACTTCTGTTAATAGAAAACTTGGATATGGATGATGAGAAGCCGGGAAGCCCGAGGTTGGGTAGTCAATGGTGGTTGGTGGTTGACATCCGGGATGACGTCCCCTGCCCCACTTCGTCACGAGATGTGGATGTCATCACCGCAACGAATGAGGTTACAGTAACTACTGATAAAAGGGGGATCGGGGGGAATTAATAATTGCAGGCCAGAATCGCACCTTGTCAACATATGATTCAAATGACTACTATTAAAGGCGCCAACCACCGCTGAGGTAGCAGCATAGCTCAGGCGTCCGAGTACTTTATCGGTCGTTATCAAGGCTGGAAGAGCCATTCGGCTTCCCCTATATATCTACACAAAAGAACAGAGATAGGTCGACCGTCCAATTGCTACCTAGCCTGTCGTCCGTGGCGAAGCCATCACACCAGCGGATCCTGACGCACGGCCACAGGCCGGCCAGTATACCAGGAGCCATAACAAAACTCAGAAGTCGAGAAAAAGTAGAAGATGCTAGACGAGGACTTCAACACCAAAATGGCCGATCTGGCCAAGAATCAACAGGAGGCAAACGACGCGCACGCCCGTGCCATGCAGCGCATGGCCGCCGACCTCAGCGACATGCGCGGCAGGTTCGAGAGGGAGATGTACGCCGAACGGACGATTACGGACGGCCACGACGACGGCCCCGGAGCACGGGGGACGACGGCGCGTGGTCAGGTGGATAGGGGGTGGGGGAGGACGGAGACGAGGAAGGGCCCCAGAGATGTTGTTGGATCCAGGTCGTAGGTCGTGTGAGGTGTGCATGGTTTGAGTCGGCCGGGTTCAAGTTGGTCTCGTGCGTATGCCTGGCTAGATAGGCCTAAAAGGGCTGGCGAAGGAATCAGGGGAGCGGAGGGATAGCGCTCGGATGATATCTGGCGGCTTGCGAACGTCCAGCGGTTTATTGATGTTGTATTATGTATAAAGGACTTCGGAACGATGGATATTGTATTATAGTGAAATATATGGCTATACGAATATGCGAGCCTCTTTTACACATGAAATCAAACACCGCACCTCCGTATCACTCAACAGAGCGAGTCGAGTCGCTAGCACCAGAGCCAAGTGCCGACTGCCTGTTATGCATGTTCCAAAAAATAGGAAAACAGGTGTGAATTGGCCCGAGAATGGACAGTACATGAGGATATTATCCTGGGAATTGGGCGTCGTAGTCGCTAGGACCTGTGGTGTCGTGGAGAAATAGGCTGACCCAGAGAGCTTTGGCATGGTGGCGGCCATAGCAGAAGCGAGCCAATACAGCAATTATGTCACCACTGTCGGTATAGACCTCACTAGTTATCTGGGCAAATTCCAATGCTTAACTAGTGGTAAAGCGACGACCGTTTCTCTTCTACGGCGAGTTGGTTTCCGTTCGTGAGACTACCCGGTAGACCGAACACATACAGCCTCCCAGAAACTTGCCTACCCAGAACCCCTATTACTAGGAGATCTCCGAGAGAGAATACTAGTTCCGCACTTGCCTTTCTCAGGTGCGTATTATCTCAGTCACAGCAAGTAGACGGGGCGTAACCTGGAGTCGTTAATAGGGGTCATATATAGATTTCGGAACTGGACGGTTCCACGGTTATTGCAAGTACTAATGCTAACCACACGGGCTTGAAGAATGTCCGGGGCCGTGACTTCTACGATACCACCATCTCCGCAGCTCTCGCTAGTAAATTTAGAAATACATAACTCACAAATGCATTTCAAGCCATGCCCCTCTTCTAGAACCTCGGTTGTTATCGCAGCGTGCCTCTGGTGTGTAAGAGGCCAGACAGCAGTAGTCGCATACGTTAGGCAGTAAAGGGCGATAACAAGCCCCCAGGTGCGTCGGGCTGTCCCGCATATTGAAGCAAAACATCATGAAACCTAACTGCCTGCTTGGAGACGCATATAAGGCAATTCAGCATTCAGCGTGTGGGAGACCTTTCTCAGGAGGGCCTGTCCCCTTGATAATCCCCGCATACTCTTCGGACACAACTTTCTGTTTTGTAATATGCTCCATTGCGGACCAGGATGCTAGAAGACATTCCGAGTATTAATGAAGCAGGCGGAGTACCCCGAATTTAAGAGGTGTGTGATATTCGTCTCTTATCTGAGGTGAACAATAGGAGCCGAGTGTTATATGATCAAACTGACATTCTAACTGGGCTAATGAAGTCAGACTGCCGCTGTGGAGTTCGCTAAGTAGACTAATATATAAAATTGCCGCTCCACTGCCTGTAACCTAAATGACCACCTTTATTTAAGTCCATATATCCTTCTCGCGGTCACTCTGTAAATCGCTGAACGACATGGTAGAGTGGACCGATGAGAACGCCTCGCCGGTACCTATGCCGTCGGTACTTGTTTCGCTGCCGCGGTCGCTTCCGATATCGCCCTCTTCTATCGTTTCCTTCTTTGACGTCGCTCTACTCATAGTCTTCCCAGTCACCATGTTCTTCTTATCAGGCATCTGCGTTTCCTCTACCTCGCCATCCTCCCACTTCCCATCCTCCCACATCCTCTGCAGAATATCTCGCTTCCGAGCATCCCTCACTTCCGCATCGAACTCGAAAGGCTTGGGCTTGGCGATGAGGAGCGCCGTGTAGTCGTTCCAGTGGACGGGGACCTCGGTGCCGTCGGGCCGTTTCTTCTTGCGGATGTTGAACGCCCACGCCAGGCCGCCCATTACGAGGAATAGATCCTGATCGACGATGGGTACGCCCTGGCACGTGCGCCGGCCGAACCCGAACTGGCTGAACCCGTTCAGGTTCGGGTAAATCGTTAACGGCTCCTTGTAGGTCGGGTACTTGGGGTTGAGCCAGCGGTCCGGGTTGAAGGCCTCGGGGTCGGGATACGTTTCTTCGTCCCGCGTCATGCCCCTATACCAGGCGACATAATATTAGCAACCCGTGGCGCTAGATATGTGCTCTGGGACGAAATACGCTTATACTCACCATTCTAGGGCGTGAATCGTGGCACGGGCGGGAATGAAGTACCCCTCGTAGACATCATCCTTCTCAAGGGCGTGCGGAATTCCTAACAAGGGGATTGCCCGTTAGCAAGCAAGCCATACACTCGCACACAAAAGAAAAAAGGTCGTTGTCATAGCGGTATCCTTGATTCCCTGCATTTTTACGGGCACACGCGTCGTGTTACCGATACGATGCATGATGCAAGGTTGCTTACCCGTCGGGACGGGGGGTCTCCACCGAACGACCTCCTTGACGACGGCACGCAGCATGTGGAGCTTCTCGCGGTCCTCCCACTGGGGACACCGGCCGTCATCGCAGACGCGGTCGATCTCGTCCTGCAGCTTCTTCAGCCACTCCGGGTAGTGGAGCATGGCGAGGATGAAGCTCTGGATGGGGCTGCCGATTGTGAGGGCGCCGGCGATGGCCATCTGGCCGACGACGTACGTCGCCTCGGCCTCGCTGCCCCACTTCGCCGCGTCGGCCGGGTTCTTGGCCAGGGTGGCGATGTATGTTCGCACGAAGCTGGGCTCGGCGTTGCCCTCCTCGAGCCGGTCGTGGACGTAGTGGACGTTGCCCTTGAACAGCGCCGCCTCGCGCGCGTGGCGCGCGTTCTCTTTGCGCTGCCAGGGACTCAGGAACGCCGGCAGGTGCGCCAGCCAGGAGATGACGTTGGGCAGGGCGCCGGCGGGCGAGATGGTCTCGAGCAGCCCCATCGTCGTCTCGCGGAGCACGGCCGACGGGTGGGGGCTGCCCCAGGACAGCCGCGAGATGGTGCGCGTCGTGAACTGCTCGATGGCCTCGCGGTACTGGGACGGGTCGCGGGACAGGAGGTACAGGAACCGGTCGCGCTCTGCGGTCGGGTACTCGTGCAGTGCCGCGTTCGCCGAGACGGCCATCAGCTGCGCCGCGAGCTTGCGCTGGCGCTTCCACGTGTCTGGTTGTCCGGACAGGTCAGCTAAACTGCGCTCTCATGGGTCCCTCAGTGGTGCTCTGTCGGTGTTCGGATGGCACTCATTGCCTACCAGTACGCCCCTGCAGGGCGAGGTAGTCGCCGCTCGTTCGGTTGTCTGGGAGATTGGGTATGACCGGCCGGTCCGAGTAGATGGGCGCTCGTTTCGAGAGCAGCTCATGTGCGACCTTCTCGGACGATATCCAGACGTGGACGTCGCCGAACATCTCCGTTTGGTAGATGGGCCCATACTGCTTGTTCCATTCGTAGAACTTCAACCATGACTGTTCCGGTATGTCGTGGACGCGGCCTACGATCGGATAGCCTGCACATTGATTAGTCTGGGGGACTGGAGTGGCAAAGTTGACGATCCGGCTTACACCTTGGTCCAGGCAGACGGCGCGCTCCCGCGGGGATTCTCCTACGATAGCTAATTTCTTTCCAGAGATACAAGAGGAATACTACTAGAGAAAGGAGGGCTATAGCTGGTACTAGGGCCATCACTGAACCGTTGGCGTGGCAGACAAGCACACATGAAGGTGAAAAGAAGTGCAAATAGTGTGAGGTTTGGACCGGTGTCAAAGTATCGTGAACTAAGTCTAGAGCTAGGGGAAAGACGGTGCGGATGGCTATGGCCTCTTTTTAAGGCAAGCGTTTACTTTGAAGTGCAAACTATCCCTGCCGAAACAGACCCAAGCGGAACGTCCATCACCTTATTAAATATCAACGCTTGAGCAAGCGGGATCTGAGAGGCGAGCTACTTCAGCTATCTGCGATCAGCATAGGGTGAGGTCCCCCTACGGTTTGTTCCAAATAAGGCCGAGCTGGATGGCGAAGGGAGCTGAAGCGCAACTTCCCGGTTTTGCGGCCTGAAACCTTCTGATATCGAACTAGCGGACATCGCCAGTTGAAGCTCATCCCGAGGGAGGTTAGGCGATGGAGAACATATCAGAGAATATAGGGGGGCGGAGTTCTCGCCCGCTCGGGGCTTCAATGCTCCCCAGTCATTAGGATGCCGATACAGAACGACATTGGCTAGAAGGCGCCGTCGCCGCAGCCAAGCCATGCATGCGGCAGGAAACTCAAGAGTGTAACACAACCGAGCCCCTTACCGTAGATAAATCATGATGTGAGAAATAGAGCCGGCTCGATAGCAAGCTACACGTGATAGGCAGTCGCGATAATTCGGAGAGACCGTGGTCGTATACGACGGCCAAATACGTCAGCCCAATAGACTGGTAAGGTCCGTTCGCGGCTGACGGGTGTTTCCGCCGATACCTGGCAGGACGCTGGGATGTGGAAGCTCGGGATTCAACTCCTACGGGATGTTTGCGAGGGCTCTATATGAGACATTGCCATCTAGTTCCTCTTCGACTCTAGCGGTGTCCAAGGCTGGAGATAAGCTCGATGTGACCTAAGCCTTGGTTTATGCGCGGCGTTCAAAGCTCCAGCAGATCGAACCAACGGCTAAGAATCATACAAAGATACCAGAGACTTACGCATATCACAGCAGTCTTCTCCTTTGCAACATGACGAGGTTACGGGTTCCAAAGATGGCCGAAGCAAGAGCCTCTCTGCCTAGACTACGGAATCGTTGAAGCACTTTTCAACCCCCCCCTCTCAGATTGTCTGTCCGTCGGGGACCGATGATGGTCATTAATGTCTGCAGGGTTCGGTGGTAGAGTTGGACGTCCGAGGGGGGTGGCGCACGGCAGCCAATGAGGCCGAGTGCGGACTGCCGATATATGGTGTGCTTAGTGCAACGCCGGGGAAAGTTCGAAGCGCACCTTCACAGCTGACAAACCGGCGTATCTAATTGATGACTGCAGGAGGCCGGGCCTGGCTGATGAACTGGCTGCTTGTAGAATGTTTCCACCCGCGCATTTACGCCACCATTTCTGAGTTACATCGGCACGACCATACTCTGACCGCCTCTCATTGATCACGCTAGACGGTCCTGAGTTAAACAACTAGGGAATTTTGAAGGGCTCTTAGTTTGCTGAATACCGAGATTATTATTGTGAAGTGTCCGATAATCGGTAGTCCGATCGTAGGGCGGGCCGAATGCGCGAGGGCAGGGCTGGACAGGGAAACCAAAGTGTAAGGTTGGCGCCAAGGCGTCCGCTTTCCTTTCTGTTTCCGATTTGTAGACGAATGGGAAATGGGGACAGGGATACCGGGTTTGGGCGGTTGATGTCTTACCCAAGTAGAAGTTAATCTAACCTCATGTCCTAAAACAGAGTCCGTAAAGCCCCCCTGTCAAGGTGCACGATGAGCACCGATAAAGAGAGCTAGTCCACATTCTTATGTTTCCTTTGATGATAAAGATACTTCAAGGACAGGACTCAATATTCTAGAAGGACGAGGCGTCATGGCTGCGAGCTATCTCTATTAATCAACGATTATCGAAACACGGCTACTTTTGACCGAGTTGGACACCGCATATCTAGTGCTCGCAAGGGATGACATAGCCATTATGCCCGCTCTTCCTCACATGTCTCGTATCACATGTTCCTCGCTGTCGGGATGCCGAATTCATGGATGCTAGTTGAGCAAGCATGAAAATTGCTACTTTAAGACGGCGACTGAAATAGCCGCATTTCAATCTCACATCCTGCAAAATAAGATCAGCTCTCGTGTTCATAGGATAGGTATCCGGGAAAGGAAGGCTGCATAGAACATACCTCTCCACAGGGGTCAAGCCGAGGAGTCGCATTCCGTTGTTCAGCACAAGCCTGGCGGTATCATAGAGCGCCATGCGGGCCCGCATCAGGCCGGGCTCGGAGCCGACGATCTTGAGGTGGTCGTAGCTCGAGCTGAGGACGTGCGTCATCTTGAACAAGTAGGTCAGGATAGTGGTGGGCTCTAGGGTCTTGAGGGTGTTCTGGACGACGTCGGGCCACTGAGCGAGGACCCGGACGAGGTCCGTCGCGTGCTGCTCCGTCAGCAGCGACAGGTCCGCACCCGCGATTTCCTCCTCGCTGAGCTGCGCCTTGCGGGTGATGGAGCACAACCGCGCGTGCGCGTACTGCAGATAGGGACCCGTGTCACCCTCGAACGAGCACATGGTGTCCATGTCGAACTTGTAGTTGTTGATCCTATTTCACTTTTAGTACTCGCTCCTGAATGGGACGACGATGGTATAGAACCGGGTCTGGCACTCACCTCTTTCCGGTCATGTCCTGCACCATCACGGCACTTATGCCGACAGTATCAGCTACGGCATCTGGGTTCTCGACCTGCTTGTACTTTTCCTCATTCTTTCGCATGAGATCGTGCATGAAGTCGCCTACGTCCCGGAGGATGTCGTCCAGGAACTTCACAGTTCCCCTGCGAGTGCTCATGCCCAGAACAAGTCCGAAGTTAATGTGCTGGCACTTCTCGGCCAACTCTTTGTGGCCCATCAGCTCGACAATCTTGAAGAACTGCTTGACGTGAAGATCTTGCTGAGACGCGATGACCTGTGAAAAACATTGTCAGTACCACTATTTGATCGTCTATGGTAGATGTGTGGCCTCCTGAACTAAAGATCTATATGCCGAGTGCTTCAACCGACGCGAAATCCGGCAATAGACACCCAGAATAACCGAAAAGGGGTAAGGGAAGGTGAGAAATGACTTCGAAGGTTGCTTACGTAGATCATCTTGTCAAATTGATACCTCTCCGCCCGATTTAGCAGTTCGCTGATATCTCGGGTCAGATAGAGAGCCGTTCCGTCCTTCTTCCGGACCACGGGCTTTTCGAGAGCCTTGCCCGCTTTGCCCGGCACATGCTTGGCAAAGTTGATTATAAGAGCACCATCCGATTCCTCGGCGATGCCTTTCTCCAGCAGCGTGGCGGTGACCTCCTTCATAGCCTCCTCCGGGACCTGGCTCTCGCCCGAGTATTCATCGAATTCGATGTTTAGGCGCTTGTACGTCTCCTTGTACTTGGTGATGCTGAGGCCTCGGAACTTCTGCCACCGGTCGATGGCGGCCTGGTCGCGCTCGGTCATCAGCTTGAAATATCGACGAGCCTGCTCGTCCAGCCCCTCATCCTTTAGCTTTTGCGCCTCTTCCGTCTTTCCTTCGCTCTGCAACTTTTCCATCTGTTGCTTCTCGGCCGAGACATCTTCGTTGATTTTGACGTAGACGTGGAAAAGGTGGTTGATGGGGTCCTTCTCGAGCTCCTCGTCACTGCCGTACTTGTCAAAACCCAGCGACAAGAGGCCATACTGCTTTCCCCAGTCGCCAAGGTAGTTTATTCGCTTGACATCCCATCCCGAACCTTCGTAGAGCTTGGCGAGGAAACCTCCGATGATGGTACTTCGCAAGTGGCCAGCATGGAATGGTTTCGCGATGTTCGGGCTGGAGAACTCAATCACTATCCGCTTCTGTCCCTTTGACGGATCCGAGGGGTCCTTGAGGCCATTCGCCCTGTTCTTGCCGTACTCCGGACCCAGCTTCCGGGCCATGGGTATCAGGGCCTTGGCGAGGGGCCCGGGCTTGAAGAAGATGGGCATGAATCCGCCACTGACGACGGGCTTCTCAACGAGAGGCGATCCAGGCCACTTTTCTAACCATTGTTCCCCCAGTTCTTGTGGCTTTCCTTTGACTCGCAAAGCCGGAATGGGCAGCATCATATCACCGTGAGCTAATGCTTGGGTCCATTGGAGAGCCCCGTAAATGATCTTGGTATCTACGCCCGTTATCTGGTGGAGAATCGTGGTGAGCTGTCACATGCGAGAGTCAGTATCCGCTCATAGGGCATAGGGCGGTTCATGGTGGTTTGCTTGCATGCGACCGGTAGATATCAACGGGGTTGATTTCTGGATAGCAGTTGGGATACTTGTCCAGAGGTGGCAGCTGGGCTAGCTGCTCGGAGAGGCTGTCGACAGCCTTATCGGCGGCCATGGTTGCGAAACGAGTGTGGACCAAAGTTCTCGGGCTATTTTGAGGCAGAAGAAGTAGTTGCAGTCGTCGTCGTCGTCGTCGCAGACAGCCGGGCCTGAAGTGGGATGAGTATAAGCTTTGGTATTGGTGGGGTAATATGACACTTGGTAGAAACGACTTATGAAGAAGACGAAGTGAAGAAGAAGAAAGCGATAAGGAGCGGGTAACGGAAGGGGTCATGAATTTGGTGAGAAAACAAGACACCGCCGTCCGTCACGTCCTATAATTGATTTTAATTTTAATTTTGAGTCACGAGTAGCTTCCCTTCTCATGCGATTTTTGCAACCTCTCGGCGGGGAATTATCGTCGATTATTGGTCGCAAAGCTGAGTGACTAAAGCCTTGCACGGAGGTGGATCCCTAACCCCGCCATCCATCGGTCATATGATTCTCCGGTTACAGCTAGCTTAGCTCTGCGCTCAAGACCCCTTGCCAGATTACCAAGCGGGTACCTAGACTCCAGTGCTAAGGTACCTCCCCCTAGCTCCATACATGGTGAACTGCATAGCCTTCTGCATATAAGGCACCTTCTCACGAATGGGGATTTGCAACGAATTCGCGTTACAAGCAGGTGAGATATGTAAAAGTATGCCTGGAGATATACAACGTGGTTCTCCAACTTATACGGTGATAACCGTACGCAGACGCTACGATGAGAACGAGGCCTCCTGTCAATAATCACGTTGCCCAACGATGATCATCATCAGATTTGGATGTCGGTATCAGATACAACCTGCTGCCTTCCCGAGCTGTCGGTTTATATGCGTTTTAAGAGTTTCTGTCCAAGACCTGGACTCCAGTATCTCGTCTTGGGCCATTAAGGCAGTGAATGAACACCATTTCATATCACCCACCACCCAACATGACTAATTGTCGTCTTAGACATCCTTTCCGAATAGCTGCTTGCCTCAGAACATTCTGACTGGCTGCCTCTAAGTCTTTGCCAGTCATATACCAGGTGCGATTAGCGGGGAGGTATAGTCACCTCCCTCTTGGTCCAAGAGTTCGGGTCAGCGGCGACCTCGACTTGTAGGTACTACGGTTGGCGTGTAGTGACGTGACCGAATAGAGATATTCACCACATGGGCCTTTGAGGCACTCCTTCCTCGGCATGGAACCCCTATGTCTATCGCCGGCCAACGTAAAGGCTGGGCCGAAAACTCGAATGCATGGCGCATATACCTTATATCGTCAAGGATGCAGACATGGCCTAGTAAATGGACCGAGTTTTAGGGCGACATCCGTCGTCGATAAACGCTGCTTCTGAAAAGCGCTGTCGCTTTTTCTTCCCCGAAGTTCTGCATCAAGGTACACGCTAGTCCGGTATGTTTCAGATTTGAGCATGTTTGGGCATATCGCGAATGGATCTGCATGGGTGCATTAATATGCAACACCGATATAAAGACACGAGCTCTATTACTTCATCTCGCTCGCAACATGGCGAATGCCTCATTCAAAAACAGTACTCTTCGACGTGTAAATGAATGCCCTGGGCGCCCGTTCCCTTGTGCACGCCGCGCTCATCGCTCAGCTTCGCGACGGAGGTGCGCACTTTCGCTACTAGGGACTGGCCACCACAGACGACGACGCCCGTCTCACCTCCCGTCTCCTCGACGGCCTTCCTGATAAAAGCAGCGACGTCGGGACGTGTCGCCGAGTGGTGGATATGGTGATCCTCGCTTGCGCTAGAGTGGCGCTTCGGGGGTGCAAAGCCGCCTGAACACATGGCCGGCGCATCCTCGGTGTCGCTGAGGTTTTTCTCCCTCACATTTTTGCAGCAGGTTACCTTCTTCTCGTCGATGCCTGAAGCAGAAGACCACGGTGACGTGGAAGTCGAAGTAGATGCTGTCACGGTCTCGAGCTGGCCGGCGCCCGTCACGGCGATGTGGACCACGAGCTCGATGCCGACGGCCGCCGCCACGTCTAACGCCTCTTGGAGACGGGCGCGGTAAAACCCAACCTCCTCGCCCTGTCGCGCCGCCAACAGAAAATCGATCCGCTTGGTGCATTTCGTCGAGCTAGACTGCAGTACGCTCTCCAAGATAGGGAGGGTGAACGATGTGCCGGTCGATGCTGAAATGAGCACTAGCGTCTCGAACGTGTCCCATCGGGGCGGCCGTCCGTACGGTCCAGATACCAATGCCGTCAGCGTCTCTTTTTTTCCCAACGCCTCCATTTCTCGCGCGAACTTGTTGAGTCGTCTAGAGAAACCGTAATGCGAACGGATAACTAGCTGGATACTGTTGCAAATGCATGTCTCGGGCACCTGGTGTGGACTTGCAATGGTGTAAGGGTGCGTCTCAAAGATTCCAACACGCGGCAGCCACAAGTACAAGTGCTGGCCGGCACTCCATCTGAAATGGACGTCCTTGATGGTTAAGATCGTCGTCGTTTCACCGAGCGTGCTCAGTTGGGTCTGATGGCCCAACATTTGGCCTCCCCTGCAGCGAGAGCTGTTGGGGTTAAACCTGATATTCTGCCAGGCCAGCAGGCCAAAGCGGAAAACGCGGTCAAAGCAGAGCGCTGCGATGGCGAACCAGATATTGTATCTTGCGTAATCAGGAATGTGGACATAGACGACCCACAAGAAGAAGACGGCCGCTAGGATATGCTGGACGACGAAAACCTCATAAGCCATAGACCGGAATGGCTTGAAGGACGTGACGACCATCCAGAGGAGTATGGCCCATCCTCCCAGTCCGTACTTGATGACAGGCATCATTTCGAGCTGTTCTTGCACAAAGTCGGCGATGACCCACTGCCTCCAAAAGTGGAACCCATGGACCGTAGTGGTGACGAACATAGTTCGGGCTACCCATCGGTGAAGCCAGTTCAACCTCTCATAGCTCGTCCCGGAGATCCACCCGATGATGTTCGTCTTGGAGGACAACAGATACAGAAGAGGCACCTGGGTGGTGGCGATCCAGGCGTTTCGAAAACCGATCCTCTCCCAGAAAAGCGCATCTATGTGGATGGCGTTATGGATCATCATGTAGATAATGACGGCCCAGTAGGCAAGAAGGACAAGAACCCGGCCCATGGGAGGCGGCGTCATCCAGGAAAAGTATCGAGTCGGGACGTAGAGCTGGGGATAACTGATCTCCCTCCCTACCGCTGTCAAGGTGGCCCATACTTGCAGATACCAGTTAGTAGGTTTCGTGGGGAACTGCACGGAGCTGGTCTTAGATGTGCGTAATCTGAGCGCAAACTGTCAGTCGCAAGCACGTCAAGCACGCAAGAATCTCGGTGTAGGTTGGCGCACCTCAGCCAGTTCTGAGCAAGGTCAATCCCGCGCACCACCAGAAGCAAGGCTAGAACTCCAGCAATGAGATACCAGTACACCTGGGCGAGCTTCTTATTAGTTGACTGGAAGGAATTGGACGGCATAGACATGCCGCCCATCCCGCTCGAACCATGGTGGTGGTCCATGGCTGCGGCCAAGGGTTTTTCGGGCTCTGGCTCTACGATGCCGGATCGCCAGGGCTGTTATAATGCGACTGTCACAAGAAGGTCCCCGTCGAAGTGAAGGGTTTTGCTCGGCTGCTCTGGTTGGTGAATGGAGATCTTCCCCGCCCCGAAGATTCGGCGGATATGTAAAGCGACGGCGGGAAGCGATGCACACCGGCGCGGGTTATCGGCTACACACGTCCCACCTGAACTGGATTCGAGATGCGGTCGGTTCGATGAATCTGATAGGGAGTAGTACTTATTGTAGAGTCAGGCCATCCAGGCGAAGGGACGACGCAGTCCCTAATAAGAGGCGGAACTCGGTTCGCCGGCAGCCACCAAAGCTGGTTTTTCACCCCGTCAACGAATTTCGACTCTTCTTATTATCGTGAGTATGATTTGGAGGGAGTTGCAAGGTTATCTTCGGCGGGAATATTCTATGTAGGTACTTCGTACATGATGCGGAAACTTGCTCCACCGGAGCCTCAGGGGTGTGATTTCAGCCGGGGTCACCCTACAAAGGTACAGTACGGCAGCATACTAGCACCCAGGATGCCTCAAGCTAACCACAAGATGCTAATCCAGGGACGCTATGAATTACAACTTAGATATGTCCTCCATTGCCTAAGCCTTACCAGGCTGTTGGTGTCATACAACCTGTGTGGATCTCTCCACTGTACACTCGAATGCGATGCTGACTTTCAGAGTCTTCTTACAATATGTGCATACATTATATACTTAATCAGGATCTATATTGAACCCTTGTCGTTCCCCGCAACTGAGCGTTAGTTCCTGCCACAACTTGCTCAAATTGCCTCAATTGGCAATCCATCGTCCACTAATATCAACTGGCCGCTGCTTCTACTGTGGGTCGTTCGGGGCAGTCAAGGGTCCCATGTGCGGATCCGAGACCCCACCGCCGCCGCCGGCGATATCGCTCAGTGCATGTGATGCTGGAAGAGAAAGGTACCATAGTAAGGAGACGATATGCCTGAAATACACCTGGGATTTATCCGAGATTGAGGAGGAGAGTCAGGTAGCCCTAGATATTTGTTAGTGTTTGCTGAAGGACTTCTTAGAAGCATACTAAAGATAGGATGGAAGATATGTGCACGACAGTTTGCTCGTCTTACCACTTACCACGATATATGTAGGCATGTACAACACCCCCTACAGTTAAAATGAGCAAGTTTCTATTCTACAGTAGCTGACTAGGTGCTCTCACCTACCCCCGCAAGGACCCGATTCTAAGGTTCAGTTGAGATGTATGTAACCTAGATACCTAACAGGTATACCGTACACCGGCTTGTATAATCTACCTGGAACTACTTCCCGAGTGCGTAAATTGATAAATCCCATTTCTTCTTGTTGCACCGTCTCGCGGATCTTCCTCGTCAATCCCCTCTCAATTACGTTGTGGCCCAGCCCCTGTCACATCTAAACCACCCGGTGCTCTTTCTATTGGGTCTCTACTCTCTCCAATACATCGCCTGCCCAGGAATACATACACACCAGCCGATATCATGGCTCGCCTCGCATCATTATCACCCTTCCTAGCGACAACCCTCGCCCTCGCGTGGGGCATTCAGGCGCACTTCACGTTGAGGTATCCTCCGCCGCTGGGCGCCATCGAAGACCAGAGCACCGGGCCCTGCGGCGGCTACACCCCCGACCTCTCCACCGTCGAGACGACTGACTTCCATGTCGGCGGGGACGCCATCGCCGTCAGCACCGGACATGCCCAGAACAACTGGCTGTACCGCATCACCACCGACGATGACCTCGCCAGCGCCAACTGGACCCAGGTGTACCCGATCGTGATCCAGAGCGGCCTGAATACGTACTGTCAGCCCGCCGTCACCATCCCGGAGGAGTTCGAGGGCCGGACGGCCATCCTCAGCGTTGTGGGACATGCGTCAGATGGATTACTGTACCAGGTGCGTAGTAGTAGCGAGGGACGGCTGTGGATAAGTGAGTGAGTAGTAAGCGGCGTGCCAAAATACTAACCTACGATCACCTTCCCAGTGCGCCGCCGTCCAGTTCGTCTCCGGAGAGGGCAGCCGCCCGGAAGCCTGCACCAACAGCACGGGCGTCGACGCGTCATTCGACAACGATGCTGAGCTGGCCTCCCTAGTGGGCGACAGCCAATCCGAGGATAGCGACTCCCCATCCTCGCCCACGGAAACGCCCGACGGCGCGGCGTCATCGACGTATGGCTCGATACAAGGTCTCCGCCGTTTGGTTACGGTCACGGCAATGGTGTTGCTTGGAGCCGGTATGACGATCTGAATGGACGGCTGGGTCGCATTTGTTAGTTGGAATTCTTCGTGCTATTGGTTGCCAAGTAAGTAGTATCATCATGTTGTGTAATGGGGAGGGAGTATATATCCGAGAGACGGACACTCCAGGTCCCAAACATAACCACTTACATAGTACCAAACAATACAAAACCGAGACGCCCAAAGCAGCGAAAAGAATAAAATACAATATCGCCTATGAGTACCTACTGGATCCTGCACCACTGAAGCTGATTCGATCAACTAGCGAACACCGCCTGATCCGGACCCGACGATCTGCCTTTTAAGATCACCAACGTATTCAGATGCGACGTTCCAGACGTTATGAACGGAGTATGTATGTGACCGAAACATGGCGCGCTTGTCAAGAGGTTTCATTTTGCCGGAGTATGCAAGCGGCAAGGTAGTTGGAACTGCATCTGGTATTTTCATGTTCCTGCGCGAGAACAGACGCCTGGTATCACAGCGTCCGGATTACCAGCCACAAATCGAATCATCTATTGGGACATCCCTCTTCACCGCTCGGCATCAAAGCTACGTTACGGGTGATACGGGTGATGCACGGGATCCAGCTGTTCCATAATGTCTGCCTGGTTGTGTGTGTTTGTGAGTCACAAGCCCCGGCCAGAAAGCTGACCATTCGTGTGATCTTGTCACTCGATTGCGAGGGAAATTCCAGTACCTGCAACCTTAATGGAGTGAGAGAATGTAGGAGAATAGTAGTTTAGAGCGTTAATGCCAGATGGGTTCGTAGCATCATTAAGCACATCTTTAAAAACGTCGCCTGCGGTTGCCGCTTTGAAGTATTTCTTCAATTGGGAACCAAGTGAGCGGCCTGCCTCAAGCTTAGGCTCACTCTTCTGGCAGCAGTGTCAACCTTAACCGAATCAGATCAACTCCCAATCAAGTCGGTCAACGAACGCCTCGGGGTATCAATCATCTAATACCTCGCTTGCTACACTGTCCTATCTAGCGGCTCGAGTGTACCACATCCCAGTACCCGCTAGTAGACAATATCCAAAACAGCTAACATATTGGTGATTCCTGGATATAATGAAATACTACTAACGGTGGGTGGAGTTCGTTCGTCCAAAACCTGCTCAACTGTTCTTGGTTTCGTAAGAGCCTCAGTCGCTCTACCTCGAGCCGACTCCGATCTCTGTTCCAGGAAGATGAACCTTCTCCATGTCAGCCGCGAGGACTCTCACATCGTCATCGTAGCGTTCATCCCGCCCCATGGTCGCTGATGTCGTCGCTGACGGCGGTAGCGGCTTCCGCCATCCCGCGGCGCGGCCGCCCATCGACCGTTTTAGGTGCGGAACTCCCTCCTCCTCTTCCACCTCATCATCATCATCGCCCACCAACGACTCGAGCTCCGAAAAGCCCGAGGCGCAGATGTTGCCAGTATCCTCCGCGCCCCCCCTCCTGCCCATACCCCTTAGCGAGATGAGGGCTTCGCCACCGGGTAGCCTGACCTCCGCCGCCTTGAGCGTCTCGGCGATGTCCCGCAGCAGCACGTCCATTGGGCAGATGTAAGCGACCTGCTTACGTTCGCTCCAGGCGAGGACGTGCCCGGCGAGTCGGCCATTGCGGCGGTCGATTACCCAGGCCCCCGAATCGCCCGGGATACCAAGCGAGAGGCTTTTGGTCGACGAGCCACCAGGTGGCGCAGTTCCCTGTGGTTGGAGCATACTGGTGCCTGACGACGGTGTTGCGGCGGCGGAGACGGAGGCACTGCCGCTCACCTGGTAGGTGTGGCTTGGCGAAGCGCGGCCGTAGATCTTCACGGAAGTTAGCGCCGGGAGGATGCGCCCGGTCTGTAAGCCGCTGGTGCGCGCGCTGCATTGTACCTCCATCCCCGGTAAAGATGTCGCGGGTGCCACTGCTGTCGGGTGTAGATCGCCTATCGGGGAACTGGACGGGGTGCCGCGGGCTCGCGCGCGGGGTACGAGGTTGTCTCCCGGCTGGCGGTCGTCTTGGAATTCGAACAGAGCCCAGTCGATCTCATGTACGAGACCATCTTCATGACGCCGCCGGATACCAGATGACGCGAAGACTTCTCCTAAGCTGTATGTATCCAGATGGTCCTGGAGGCTAATCAGCAACAATGTAGGGAGGATGCCTCGATGGAGCGAGTAAGGAGTGAATTAAGTATCCTGCGTCAACTTCGTACCTCGTCCATAGTATCCTCCGAAGGGTAGAACCCCTCTTCCACATCGTCAAGCGCTGGTTGAGTAACTACGTATCCGTCGCCGCAGCCCGGTTCTATTCCCGGGATGTCACCCGGCTCCCCATACTCTTCGTACTCATCTTCATCCTCTTCCTCCTCGTCATCGCTTGTAAGATCCGTCACTGAGAGCTCCGATCCGGAGTCGGAAAATTCGCAGGCAAAATCGTCACCGCCGCTTTCCGTTGATGTGTCCTCATCTTGTAGATAAGTCATGCCTTGAGTCGCTGCAGTGCTTGTCGGAGAATGTGCCATCGCTCTCCGAGCCTTATCAGATGGCTCACTCGGCCCGCCACTTGGAGGGGCTGTATTATCTGGATCGTCCAGCATATGATGAACTGTCATACCATATGGCTTGCCGTCAACTAGGATGAGACCCCCAAAGCTTACTGGAGGAAGGTGCTTATCACCGATCCACGCCCCGATGCTCGCCCCGTTCCGGGGCCGCTCCTGAAAATCGGGATTGATGACTGCTGGTTCATCCGGTTCGATATCGGCTTCGCTCCCACTATCAAACTCATCCGCGCCACCCAACTTCTGAGTCCGACCCATGCTTCTTCGGGGCCCCTTCCTCGAGCGGAGGACAGAACCCCGACAGACCTTTAGCGCAAACCCAGTCGTACCGTCAAAGAGAACACCCAACCTCTTCTTCAAGATCGCGCGCACCTTATTGACCGACGTACAGACGACAAGCACTGTTGGCGTAACTTGTTGCGGGGATTCGCCGATTGACTCGAGCGAGATCTCGACCGACTCGGGGTGCTTTCGATAAAACTGCTTGAGCGCCATGTTTATCTGGGGCATCAGCATACTGTTCCACTGTTCAATTGCTTCCTCGGGGAGAGGAACCTGGGGATAGAGGCGAAGTTTCGGAGAGCGCTCCTTTGTTAGATGCTTCTTCTCATCTTCGTTCCTAGACGCTATTGCATGTTAGTATAACCGCCTCGAAAACCGCAGGCACTAAAGGCCGGATGTGTACCTTCTCTGGGTTTCTTGACATCCGTCCTAGCAGATGGTGCCGCTTCAGTTGATATGAGTGGCTTTGCCTTGGGCATCATCACGGCTGGAGATTTATAATCCGGATTGGGAACCGAACTGGTAGAGCCCTTGATTTTCTGTTCGTCAACAGATGGCTGGTTCAATGGTTCTTCACCGAGGCGCTCATCAAGTCCGCTCACGCCATCCAAGATGCAACATGCTTCTAGGTAACGGCTTGCTCTGATTTGGACGTGACTTAGAATCCCGTCACTCGCACCGGGCCGAGCCAGTTCTTGGTCGACAGCATTCCAGCAGGCCCTAACCGCCCTCATGTATGGCGTGCCGCATTGGATGGCTAGCTGTTCCAGGACAGATTCGGGAATACTGGGAGATGCTTGGTTGGGCACCAAATTATCGAGCTTAGTCCACAGCCCGATAGAGACGAGCAGCATGGCTAGGGAGTAGAGATCCAGTGTCTTCATGTCATATTTGGAAGCAAGTGGGGATTGTGAGGTCGTCCGAGGGTCGAGTGGATGTCGGTGCAGCGACAAGGCGGGAGATGATGACGGGTCCGGAGTGAATGAGTCTGGGAAGAGGTCAAACGACGATATGAGGGGTCTCCGGATGTCTACATCGCCGTTGAGAGTGCCTGATCCATTCCCATTAGGAGAAGAACAAAAGGAGATTGCCGTATCAAGGAGGTTCCCGTGCGTTATGCCTCTGGCATGCATGTCGAAGACAGTGTTTGCTAAATTATGAGCAAGTCGGAATTTGGCTTCTAGTCTCGGCTCAAAGTCTGGCCGGTTGAGCAGCTCGGCCAGAGTACAGAGATTATTGAGAGGCGCATGGGTAAACTCTTCAAACGACACCGGGTTAAAAGTCGGAGGAAGCTGATATACCAACGCAAGCCTTGAGTTTTCCATATCCTCATAGTAACCCAAGAGCAGCGGCAGTCCTATCCACGCACCCGGGGACCTCTGCGAATCGGTCTGCAACCCCGTGCTCAACCTCTCGAACCGGGACATGGACGGCATGATTCCAGTCACAGAATATATCTGATCGAAGTGCGCATATTCGAGAAGAAGAGGAGACCATGTCTGACGCCCTGGTTGACGGGTCAGCTCGGAATAAGCTTGTTTGTCCATAAAGACAATATGTTGTGGCCGGCTGGGCGATGTTGGAGTCGAAGAAGGGTCAGCCTGTTCCGTATCCATAGTTGTGAGAGTCGAAGGATCGATAACTTGGGGCGCTCGTATCCTGGTGGACTCAAAGGCCCGAAGATCTTCGATCGATGCCGTAGACTTGGGCAACCCAGCCTGTGCAGCTCTGGACGACCTGGCTGCCTCCGATCGAGTGCGCGTCAGGTCACAGAGTGTATCGATAGAAGCAGTCAGGTCACGGACCAGATCCTCAAATCGGCCCTTATCCCACACGATGAGCGGTTTCTTTCGATCACCGGTGGCCTTTTCAGGGGCCTTGTCGCCGCCGGGGGCGTCTCTCTTAGAGGCAAGCCACAGAGGTTCCGCCTCGGCGAGGATGTCTTTGATAGTAGCCATGATGCTGCCGACGAGGTCGCTCAAGCCGGCTTTCGATAGTGATTCGTCTATCTCGGCAGTCTGGTCCGAGTCGGACCATTCCAACCCCCAGCTCACCAGCCGGTCCTTCTGTATGCGAAGCTTGCGATGCAAGGCTTTGATCTCAGGATCATCGGCGCTCTGGACCGGCTCTTTAACAAAGTCGGAAGACTTTTTGGTGTCATTGTAAAGCCGACTGAGTCTGCGCTGGAAAGGCAGTTGAAAGCCGCCTTGGGGTAGAAAGGATTCCATGTCCGTAGTTTTCGGCCGGCGTCTGGTCCTATCTAGAATGTGACGGATATAATTCTTGTGACTTCGTCTAGGCCGTAGCGCAGATGCTCAGGAAAGAATGGTATCAAACGCCAGACCGAGCTAGGTATATACACAGTTAGATAGCAAGAGCAAAAATTTATGAAAGCTGCGACTCTTTTTTCAACGCCTTGTAATCATATTGGCCAAGGGCTGAGTTCACATAAGTTGTTGTCGACAGTCACTGTGAGAGATGATTATGTCGACATAGATTCGAGAGGGTTTGATATTTGGACACTCAAAATACACATGGACAAGAGTTGAAGCCGTTGCTGCTTTCTTTGGCGATACGGCTTTTCATAAAGAATGCAGCTGCCTTCAGACGGGACAATCTTGATGCCTATGATGGACCCACCATTAATCGGTAAGACAGCTAACGAGACTAGAGGAGGAATGCTTGGTGGGTGGATAAGAAAAATGTCCAGCCGAATGTGTATGTAAAGAGCCCTCCCAGTCCTTGGGCTTTTCCTAAGAAAACCTTACATACGTGCATGTACTGAAGGTAGCATCTCACGAAAGATGCAAACAAGAGATATGGACCTGAAATGGACAAAAATGCTGTTGCCTGGACGATGCTCGACACACAGCCTTTATCGAAATTTGTGGTTGATTGAACCTTCGGGCGAACTAGAGCCCTAATGAGTTAGATCCGGATGTGCGTTATATGCTGCGTACCTAGAGCTAGTAGGATCTTGGGTCGGGCCTTGGCTGCTGCCTACCTCCAGCGAAGAGGGACTGGAGGCACAGTGAGTGAAGAACATGTCAGGCATGTCATACTGTATTTCCGTTCCCTGCCAACTGTAGCTATGTGGCGAGAGTTGGCGTCAGAGCACCACTGTGGCAACCAAACTACAAACACTGTAGCTTCTGATCCTAGTCTACTCTATACGGAGTGAAGGCACATGATGGAGATGACATTTCCTACGGGCTTGTACATCCATCCCCGCTACTTCCTTATACAAGGCATTTCCTTCGGGGGGCACAGGTGAATCCTGCAGGCGTCAGTCTTTCCTTATTATCTGTGAGTTCGTCTATATCTCGTTCCTTTTTCTTTCCGCGTCATACTTATCTTCATCAATTCTTTTTGGCACCGACGCCTTGAAACATGGTGGAAATATGTGGCTCAATCATAGGTATATTACATGTCCTCAACTCAATCGCCGACAAGCATACATCTACATGTTGGCACCAACCAGTTCTTCTCTAAGAACAAGAGAGTACTTTCCCAGAATCGCTTCAATTACTGACAAGGCGGCTTGACTGACTATTTGGCAATTATAACCTCTCAAGTCGTCCTCGTAACCCTCATACACAAGGTCAATGTAGCCCAGTCAGCTACGTCAGTGTCTTCAATCGGAGAAGTTGTGCCTGCCTCCTTTTTGCCTTGCGACGTCTGTTCAGTGTATCTTCATTGTTAATAATAACAGCTCTTTCTATCTTATCAATGATGTTTGCTAGAACTTAAACTGGTTATATTGTCCAAGAACAAAGCATTGTCTCGGGCATTCAATTGACAACAGTCACCGATATATGTGATTGTTCTTGAGGCCTTTTTGCTGGCATCATTGAAGTACTAGTCAGGCACATGGTTCATCAAAAACAGGGATCAGAAGCAATTAGTGTATAAGGCAAGGGCTGCCACCGAAAACCAGTCGGGACAAGAGCATCGACATTTGAGACAAATCATAACACTAGACATGTAGTACTGGGTTCGGGCTTTCATATCTACTTCTACCTATCTAACGCATCGGAGCAACATATCTACCCTACTTTCTCGGAGACAAAGCAGCCGAATCTCCAGCCCTCTGGTAAGGTTCTCCCGGCTTTTCAATCGTCTCTTCCCGCCATGGCTATAATGGCTATAAACGAGTACGGACGCCGTACAGTCGTCTCCTTCCGGTATACCGTAGACGGTATTACTCTTAACGTCCCGGATAGCGAACGGTGCTATCTATTCCAGGTGAGCTACTCGTGCGGACATCACCACATGGACATACCTGTCAAACAGCGAGAGCACTGGGGACCTTGCGTATGGCCTGCCTGCCTGAGGAAGAAAGTGCGTTATGTTCTCACTGAGAAGTGTAAAGACTGTGCCGCTAAGCACGGACAACAACCTCCAAGATGAGTGAAAGAAGTACGAGGGCGGAGGGAAGGATGGCAACCGAGCTGTCTAAATGAGCGAGAAATGGATAATAAGCGGACGTACAGTTAGGAATTGCTTCACCTGTAAGTGCATATATACAACGTAATGGATATTACCTGACAATAACTCTAGGGGGACGCGAGGAGTGATGTGCCTAAAAGGTGTCATGACCTAGGACACGTTGTGATAGAGGACGAAGCGTATCCCCGCTAGATGATTCAGGGGAGAGCGACTACCAACAAGAATGACACATAACTCACAACGTTTGACTTGATGAGCGTCTATAAAATTGGTCTCCTGGAGGGCCGTAAGCTGCCCTGGTGTAGCACATTTCCCATTTCCAAAAGCCTATACTAACGAGTTTGCGCAAAGTGACGGTACCGCCAACAGCAACAGTGCTTGCTAACAGCCATTGTGCTTTCCAGTCTGTGCCAGCGACTCCTACACCCGCCGTGCGGTCAGCTGGGTTGTCCGCGGCTACCGATGGACAAATACGCATTGCAGCTACTCAGGAAGAGAACGTCGCTCTAGCCCGACGGCTTGCCAACCACCAACAGTACCTCTGCTATCAGCTACCGCGCTATTACCAATGCGGGCACCATGTAGGTTCGACAAGCCTCCTGCTAGGCCAGAAACACATCGATAAGCTGGGATACGGCACCCCGTGCGATGTTGACTGCGCCGTGGACTACTCGAGACGCGTCATAGATCCTAAGCGGTACCCCTGGTGCGAGCCCCTCGAGGAGTGTCTCGCCGTCACGATGAAGCACTCGTGCGGACATCTGGCCGGCGTCCTGGCGTCGGGCGGCCAAGCTCATAACAGACGCCTCGGGCCTCGGAAATCGTGTGACGCGTGGTGTCGCGCTGTACAGGTCGACCAGGACATCGGCGGCGCCTGCAAAGCGTGCACCTGGGGTCATTGCTGCATGGTCTGGGAGAAGTGCCCGTGCGGACATCGCGGGGGTATTAGAGCCCATCACGTCGTGGGGCCGCATCATATTCTAAAATTGGGAAGTAGCCTTGCGCCCTGTGACGCTCGCTGTAAGTTCAGACACAAGGAGAGGGAGGTCGGAAGAATGTGTCCTCGGCGCAAGCCGATGCATATGCAGGAGAGCCGTCTCAACTGGCCGGCCTGGTAAACGGATACAACTTGCAATGACAGAAATGTACTTGAAGATTCAACGTAGGCGCGCTTCCTAGCGACCATCTTGACTTTTGAACCGAATATTTGGCAAGACTGCTTGGTTATATGTTTAGACGTATATATGTGTTTGTCACGGGATAGAAACGGAAAGTGTTATGAAGGATCAGCTGATTCCCAAATCATGTCCCTGACTCACAAACCGCAATCCCACTTTCGCTATACCGTAACTAGGAAGCTTAACGGTACCCGGACTTCATCGATTCAAATCCGGTTAAAGAACTCCGAGACATAGGTAGCACCAGGAGCCTCGATCGAGGGGAACGATGCAGCCAGTTGGCGGATCAAGCACCCACCTTCTGCCATACTGTGTCAACACGTCGCTTTCGAAATCTTGACCCCCAAGAACTTTTTGCTCGGGCGAATCTCGCGGCTTACCATCCGCATGCCCAATTCCGTCTTCGGATCTTGTTTATACACGAGGGGTAGTGGGCGGCGTGGGAGTGGTATTGCAGTTCGCCACGACGACATGCCCTGCACGACTCCGCGATGGCGATGACCCGCAAGCAGATCTATTGGTCCCTCTACCGCTCTAGCTAGCCTCAACCGTCGCACAGCACCACGCAGCCTCGCGCAGCACGCACCCATAGAGCCCACCGGGCGAGTAACTTGTTTCGTCATGAACGAGCTGACCAATCACTGTGCCACCCCCCGTTCCCGAAAACCAATACCCATTCCCCTGTTCGTACTCTGTCTGCAGCTAGCCGTGTCTCAGTACCGCCATGCCGTTATGACTGAAGTGGCCATCTAGCACACTGGCGCTGCGCCTGGGTCTGCGACTGTAAAACGCCGATATCCGACGCGCTGATACGGAGGGTTGACGTTCGGACGGCAAAGTGGTTCCGAAGTCTCGAACGCTGATTGGTCCTATGGATGTGAGTACACCATGGCCGGCTAGGGCGCCTGCAGCGATCCGCCAGAGACGAAAAGAGGAAAGCAGAGTGACGAGCTGCCTAGCGAATTGGCGTCTGCACCGATAGGCCCCCGGAGAGACGGTAGCCACGCTGCGGGTTCCGCTGGACCGCATACACACGTACCTGCAGCTGAGGAGAGAACGGAATAAATTAATATGTGTGAAGCCGACGGCCGAGACGCCGTAGCTGCCCCTAATGCCCAATGTTCGTTCTGGGTGCCTTGATGCAAGTCTCGGCCGCGCGTCGGATCAGACACAGTAGCTGTGGTGCGCGCAAACCGTGCAAGGCTGAGGGATATTTTAGCCTAGAAAGGTATAAAGCAGCTTAAGCTATGAACGTTCCGTTGAACGTCGATGGGGGTTTGATCGACGCGTACTTGCCGTGCTGTCCAATCGGGACCGTTTGCTTGATATGATTGACATTGCCGGCCCTCTGTGAGCTGGAAACACCGGCTATGGCTCCTGAAACTCAAGCAGCTGAAATCCGAACCCAGACAGTCACCCGGGAAGGGCAGGTTTTCATAACGACCTGGTCACTGGGGAACCGCCCTGGTACAATGGAAACCCCCGCCACTGCCGATACACTACCGTCGGCGGCACAGAGTTGGGGTAGTAAGAACGTCGGGCCCATCCTCAGTGCCGTGGTAGTAGTTGCAATGCTACTCTTCGTGATATGGATCTGTTGCAGACGAGGTGGGTCCCCCGAGCTCCCCGTCGCCTTCGCTTGCTGAGATACCCCTGCTGACTCTGCTCATACCTGCTTAGGTGGCAACTACTCAGGGTCCCGCCGCCACCGAAAGTGGTCTTCGCCCTCGAGCGGGTCCAGATACCCGAGCAGCAGCGTCGATTCGAGTCGTTCGAGCGTATCTTCGCAGAGTATGGGTAGCGCGGAATCACAAGCCTTAAGCGAGCCCGGCCCCGTGAATCATAGCGACCCTGGGAGCCCAAACCTAAACCCAACAGCAACCCCGGGTCCGGACGTGCCTCCGCCTGTAGCAGGTAGCGGCTGGGGCCCGCCGAGTGGAGCGCCCATGGGATTTCCGCCTGCGCACGATAGGGCCGGCCCGGGACCGGGGCCGGGGCCGCCACCAATGCCGGGCCGCGGAGGGCAAATTCCCATGATGGGGCGTGGCTGGCCACCACTAGGACGAGGTGGCTTTTCCTTTGGCCGCGGCGGTCCCCCGCCCATGGGGAGTTCGTGATCCGGGACTAGTCACCACATTAGCTTGACAGGCGAGAACGGCCGGAGGACAAGTAAGGGTGATGTCACGATCATGTTAGAAGGTAGGGCGACCCATCACCATCGAGGTGGTGTGAGACCCTAGAGGCGGATGACTTTGGCAACTGCGAATTGTGAGACACATCAGAGTGGCAGAATATAAGCCCCTTCGGAAAATGTAAAATAAGCAAAGCAAGACGTCGCCGTTGGGCTGAGAATAGCACGATCTATTCTACCGAATTAACATAAGTTACAGAGAGTCGTCCACCATCGCGCGGTGCATCCGTCTTTGCCGAGGGTTATATTTTACTCTCAGGAGTGGCCGCCTCGACTCCCAGCGCCGGACTCGGACTTATACATACCTACCATTCGAAACACGACGCGTCATAACTCGCTTTCCTGTACCGGCTTGTCCAGACTTAGATATATTACAAATTAAGCTACCCTCCTGCTGCTCCTCCAGCCCCCGGCGCCCTTACCGTTGACCGCGCCACCGAAGTTATGCAACCTCTCGCCGATCAGATAAGCTTCGTCCCTGATTCTAACCTTCCAGCCGTCGAAGATGCGCATGACTCTGCGCGTGGCTAGGAGGGCTAGTAGGAAGAGCGCGGCGATAGGGTATGCCATTCTGAACAGGAGGACACTGGCGTCTCGCACATGTTGCTGATCGTCATGCGAGATTCCGCCGAATGTTCCGAGAAGGCCGTGGTGGAGGGCCATCCTCGCCATAAGCGGGGGCATCAGGATGAGCACCGAGCTCGCCGCGAGCCCGGGTACGACGAATGCCCGCGTAAGGACTCCAATATCGGGGTTTGCCCACCCGCCCCGAAGAACCGCACGCACGGCCTGGGCAGGTCTCCCACCACGTTGCACTAGCACGCGCGTCCCGAGTTTCAGGTATAGGATCCCCAGGGTCCAGGATTGAATGACGCGGATCGTGTGGCCCTCTCTCAAACCATCAAGGCGCGTCGAGGCATAAACTTCGGGAGAGGAAGAAGACGAAGGGATAAAGGAAGGGGAGGGATACATGTACGTATGTAGCGGGATCAAGATGTAAAGTTCCATCATCAGCGTGGCGAGCACCGGGAAGACAACTATTAGGAATGTGTATGTGTACGCGAGACGGATCGCCTGTCCAATGAGGAGCTTGGCCTGCTGGATCGCATGTTGGTCCAGCATCGAGGCGGCTGTAGATGATATTCGCTCGCGGACCTTGGCGAGTATGGAACGCAAATGGAAGAGGAAGTAGGCCAGCGAACCGAGAATATAAATGCCTATGCTGAACGCGTATATGTCGTTGGTGCGTATATACTCGGGTATAAGGAGTTTAAACACGCGCCTCCCAAACACCAGGGGCACGATGGCAAATCCGACCCCTGTGGCGGCGGCAAAGAGCCATATGGAGGTTATGAACAGGGAGACGCGAAGAGGGAACAACGGTGGCACGTATACGAACTGATACTTATCGCTGGCGTAGACGTCGCCGTCGTCCCTGCCATCGAGCCTGACGTCCTGCTCCGTAACCGTCAGGAAGACCGGCTGACCCTTGGGGATCTTAACCTGGTCTGAGGCCGGGGAGCGGACAAAACGTCCATCTTCTATGAGCTGACCCGAATCGACTAGCTTCATTTTCTTTATGTTGAGGGCGATCATCTCGTCGTTTGGAATATGAGCGGCAGGCCTTGCCTTGCCGCCTTCGAAAGGATGGCGCCAAGTCATGGGGACGACATCGCCTTCCTCGTTGATCTCGAGGAAGAACCTGCGCCACCGGGGAACCTCGTTGAACTCCGAGTCTGGAGCCAGCATGAGTCTACCCTCCTCATCAACCCGTCTCTCGCCAAAGAGGAACCAGGTGAGACGCAAGGCTCTGGCGCATTTGCGGAACCACCAGGTGTACATGGCATGGAGGGCGTCACTGGGCCGGAAGAACTTGACCGCGAGCGGCATGAGGAAATTGTAAAAGAGAAGATCGATGGGGAATTCCAAAACCGGCTCGTTTGACGAGTAGTGAATAGGAAGGACATTGGGTAGGGCCAAGGATAGGCCCCAGACGACACCGCCCAGGCAGACGACGACAAGCGCGCCGTAGATGACACCCGAAAACATTATTTTGCGGAGCTGAGTCGTAACGTTGCGCTCGAGAACATCCCGAACCGGGTGGAACTCGGGATCGTCGGGGTCGCGGATGAAGTCTGAAATCGCGAATTAGTATCCTACTACATACCAGGCTGGATGCCTGCCGGGGTTGTGCTTACATAGAACGCCCCTCCGCATGATCTTGCGGCACATGGACACAAAGAGCGCGAAGTGGAACATATAGCCCGTGCCGACAAACCAGTGCACGAATATAGATGTCAGGGGGAAGTTGTATGTGAAGTATAGCCGAGACTTAAAATCCGCGTTCTCGAAGAGCGGGAGAAGTGCGAAGTCGAGAAGCAAGCCGCAGTATAGGGGGAAGACGAGCATCTCGATACTGATGATCAGGATGACTTTCATGACACCGCTAGCTTGGTTTAGGGCATCGATGACAGACGCCTCCCATTCTTGGGCAGTCGGTGTCGTCGAGAAAGGTCGACCCCTGCCGAGGTACAGGCTGGCAGTAATGAACAGAGAGACGTAGCCGGCTAGGACAGCCCAGATTCTGTCCTTGGCATTCCAATAGGCAAGGCCGGGATTGACGGCCGAGGAAGGTTCGGGCACGTCGACATTCACCATCCAGGATCCGGGGTGCGCAAGTGCGGTGGGAACAGCCTTCAGGGATTCCCACACAGGAGGCCAGGCGTCGGCCATAAAGGCTCTGGCCGTCAACAATTTGCTGGCATAGTCGCCGCTAAAGAGATACGTGAAGACACCAGCGAAGCTCGAAAATAAGTAGCTGATGTCAGCCTTTACGAAGACGAGAGCTTCGTGGCTGACGGCCGAGAAGTTGCGCATCTCGTTCGCTGATATCAGGGGCACCTCGGACATAAAGCCATCCTTGATCCTGTTCAAGGCGCCTGACACAATGTGCGCAGCCTCGGCCCTTGCGGTATTGAGGACGTGACGTCCTTGATCAAGCCCTAAGAGTTGCCTGAAAACTTCGAGAAGATTTAACACGAAGGTGGAAGCATAGCCTATGGCCAGCAGAACAACATCTTGCGCAAACTTGAAGAAGCTGAAAGCGATCCGAACAAGGCGAGACGGATTCGCGATGACCCAAATAGTGACCCGCCCGATATTGTACGGGAGAAAGATGCCAAGGAAGATGGAGAAAGAGACAAGAAAGGCACAGAAGATGGCATTCTGGAACAGGCCGGCTAGCGGCCCGCGCATGCCAATGAGTTCCATGACGCCTTCGAAATCCTCCGCATCTTCGATGGCTTCCGGGTCGAGTCCGGCAGCCACAGCAGCTTCGACGATGTCGGGGCCTAGTTCAGCATCATCGGCCTCCTCATCGTCCCCTTCACCACCACCATCCATGAATGGAGCATCCCGATTATCGCCAAAGATGTCAACAGCTTCTTCGTCAGATTCAGGCTCATCAAGCTGGTCCGTATTGACATCACCCCACATGAAGTCAGCCACACGGTTGACTATTCCCCCGGCAGGCTGTCGTGCAGGTGGGTTAGCGTGAGCGGCCGCCAGGGGCGGATCAACGCGAACCTCAGTAGAGGCATTGTCTATGTCATCCAAGTTGACCGGCTCGAACGAACCGATATCCTCGACCGACCCTCCATGTCCAACACCTGAACTGGTTTCTGGCACCGTTGATTCACCATCAATTTGCCTCATAAGAGCATTGGAAGCAACATCCTCTATGCGGGCATTCTGAAAAGCCCCGGTGGAGAGGGGGAGCTGTGACAGGGATGCCGCTGTAGGGGTAACGGATGCATAGGAGTCGGCGACGGGGTTAGAATCCGGGGTCGCCTGGTCTGATTGCAGTGATCCTCCAACCTGATCATGAGGGGTGGGGGGTAAGTTGGAGAATGACCAGTTGTTATTGGCTAGGGGGTTGAGAGCATGGTTTCGCTGAGGCACATCGGAAATAGACCGACGTCGGCTCTTCGGGGCCACCACATCTCGCGCTCCATGTTCCCTAGCAAATCCTGGTCGCCACAGTTCGTTTCCCTTGGAAGGGTTGTCCCCTCGCGTCCAGCAACTGTCTTCCTGTCCCGAGGTGCTTTCGGACCTCTGAGTCGGATTCAGCTCTGCAGTTTGTTTCCCTTTGGTACTAGGGGTCTCAACTCCTTCGTTCTGATCCTCAACGTCAGGTACCGTCCAGCTTGACGTCTCACTGATGTCTTCTTCAAGCATCCCCGTAGTGTCGCTTGATTGAGTGGCGTGTAAAGGCCCAAGCGGCCGATTGTTCTCCGTGGGCACAGGATCACCGTCATCCCCAGCGTTATTGTCTAACGACTCGGATTGCTTTCCATGGGCTGGCATGGATTGAGTGATGCGCACCCAATGCCGCAAGCGTTCCTCGAGGCCTTGGTCGCGTATCATCTGAAT
This sequence comes from Monosporascus sp. MG133, assembly GCA_004155925.1. NCBI lineage: Eukaryota > Fungi > Ascomycota > Sordariomycetes > Xylariales > Monosporascus > Monosporascus sp. MG133. The sequence goes on from QJNX01000032.1 coordinate 84,529, forward strand.
GATCCTATCCCGGTCACCTTCAGCTTCTCGGTAAATGCGCAAGTACTGCGACACCGTGCTTGTACCATCCGCCGGGGCATCTCTCATTGCTCCCGCAAGTGCCTTGACGTAGTCATCATCCTCCAGCCGGCCCGACAGTAGCTCGTCATACTGGCTCGACTGTCCCGCGTCGGATTGCGCGGTTAATCGAGGAGAGCTAGAGGGAGCATGATCAGGGCGCCTGACGTCGTGCGCGTTCTGTCGGGTCGCTCTTCGGCGCAAACCTGCAATAGGCCTCTGTCTCTGCTGTGTATCTTGAAGTGCTAAGGCATCCAGCCTGCGCGCCCGCACATCGGGTTCCGCTTCATCCCTCTCGCGTGCGAGTTCATCGTCACTGCTGTCGTCATCCTCTTCATCGCCCGAATCTGGACCTCGCAAATCCGGATCCTCAGGGCCAGCAGGAGGGTCCACGTTCTGGCGATCGGCTTCAGCTGCGAAAGCAGCGCGCATGTTAATCTCGGGCTGCTGTTGGACCACGTAGTCCCTCACCAAGATGATGAGGATAAAGACCACGATGACCAATACAGTGATAAGCTGTCCCTCGAGAACGGCGATAATGGTCCTGTTGACTGTCGGGTGGCGCGTAATAGAGTTCAGCGCCGAGACGTCGCTTAGCAGCGACGCATACGGATTGGGGACGGCGGAGACGGTGACCTTATCAACGTTCGTCAGATTCAGACTGTCCAAGGTCTCCTGGGCTGATCTGTCCGTCAGCACCGGGGTGGCCATGGAGATGCCTAACAGGGATGCCAGCCAAGACTGGGCAGGGGTAACGTTGAGGGGTTTGGTGATGGCCTTCAACAGGTTGACCATAGGTATTTGGTCCATGACTCCACCTAGGGATGCGGCAGTGGTTGTTGCGGCCAGCAGCGGGGTGGACGGACATGTCGTGGTGCCGGTAACTGAGAGGGATATCGCATCGCCTACGCGCATCGAGTTGAGGTCGCGGGCGTTGAAAGGCGAGGAAGGGACGGGGCCGAAGCTCTCCTCACTCAGCCAAAACAGAAAGGACCAGACAGAGCGCATGAGATAAGGAAGCCATCCCAGCCAGACACTAGCGACGAGAAAGGCCCTCAACCAGACGAGGAGGTTTCGAAATAGATACTTGGTCATGTGGCTGAAAAAGACGAGGAAGGGTAGCCGGTGTGGCATGTCGGGAGAGTAGAGCTTGGTGAAGCGGAACGGGGTTTTGCACAGCTCACAATGTTTCTTCTGGGAGTGGGACAGCCATTCCATCAGGCAGTCCTGGTGGACATATTTGATGCTGCCACTGCATTTGCAGGGATAGAACAGCGGTTCGTCAGATGTGCCCTCACCGCGGCATATGCGACAGGTGTCGGGATCGGCGGAGGTATCATTGGATCTGACTTGTTCGGTGGCTTTCTCGCTAGTGTTTGTACTTATATTGCCCAAGTCTCTTATATTGTCCAAGTTTTCGGCGACGGGTGTGGGCGTGTCGGGACGGCGGGTCCTCGTGTCGCGAGGATTGGGTGGCAACGCCGCCATTTTGGTGATCGCGCGTGTATATGTATACGCACTTCAGTATGTACAGCTCGTGATGAGACACAATACCGAAAAGGTGGCAATGGGAAGAGGGTCGATGGGTCTCAGAATGGCCCGGAGGGCAGATGGGCGATGTTCGGGACCATGGGATTGATGACAGCCAGCATCGAAGTCAAAGAACTCGAGGCACTTCCGATCCAATCCAAGATGTCTGCCGACCTATTCCTTGGATCCTTGCAATCAACCCGTTGAGTTTCCAGGGAAGGCTCTTCGCACCTCGCGTAAGGCGTTGGTCGTTGTCGCCGTCGTCGTCGATGGGGAAATCTCTAGAGCGCTCTTTGTGTTATCAGCATAGGGAGACGATGGTCTATGAAGAACAGGGCAGGAGGTCTTTCAAAAGTCATATACTTAATAGGTGAGGTAAGCAGAGAAAACGATAGATAGGCTAACCTGTAATCACGACTTACTTCATTTATGTAAGGGCTAAGTAAGAGGTTTAGGACGAAGTTGGAGTTGGGATCTGCCGTACCTAAGTGTAAGGAGTGGGGCCGATAGCCGATAAGATATGCTTAACTAGAGGCACCTACCGAAGGCACAAATATGTAGTTAGATACCTAGGTATACGTATGATAGGATATGTAGGAGTGCACGTAAACGAAGACGGAAACACACCCCACCATGCGTCCAGTCTGTGGCTGCGGGACAGTACGGCAGGGCCAGATGAGCGATTGTCGCGCTGGGGCTTTTATTGTCATGTGCCTATAGGGACCTGACATATCCAGAATCTGGGGGTGTCATTATGAACTCAAGCGGATTCGTACATGCATGTTGCAAGCTATAACCAGCATTATCTCTGTACTGATGTGATTGCTATTTCGTCGTCAATTTTTCCGCGCCCCAGAATTCCCTAAGCCTTAAGCCCAAGGGAGATACCTTATTATGAAGGTCCGCACTTCCGAGACATGCATGAGAAGTTATTGGTCTCTGGATCCAGGAAAATTCATCAAGCACATTCAGCTGCTGGAGATTCAAGTCTGGGCGCTTGGGAGTTGCAACCCTAGTGTTTGGTGCCCACATCAATAGTCGAAGTAATACTCCGGCCCTGGCTTATACGGTACAGTAGTTGCGTATTTCGTGTATGTACTTATAACACTATAATACCCATGGGCGATGCGCTAATTCGTGATAAGTATAAAGGAAGTACTCTAGAGGAGTACGTTGCCATAGATGAAAGATGGTACCGGACACTGAATGCTTTTTGCTCCGGTGGACGTGATAGCTAAGATGGTCGGTCAGAGTCACAAATTCAGCAACAGGAGAAACACGAAAGGGGAATAGAGATATCCGGCCCAGGGATAGGTAGAACATCCCTAACTTATCACCTTCGAGGCTTGAAAAATACAATCCGCTTTCACCCTAAGAATTAGGAATGAGCAAGCTTCTCTTTGGGGTCGAATCGAACACGTCCGTGGAATGCTATACTGGCGCTTGTTGGGTCCTCCAAGTACACAAACTCTCTCGAATTCCCTAACAAGTATCCGTCACCGCCCGGACGCAGCAAGGAGAGCCAACCGATCACCATTGATCACACAGTTTGATAAACTCTTGGTATGACGTCTAACTGGGAAGCAACAGGACGCTAGCAATGCGGCGGCTGAAGATATAAGATTGTGCGATGGTAACGTCATAGGCAACCCGGAAAGTATGTATACGAAGTAGGTCTTCAAAGCTGGCTTCTATGATGATGGAAGAAAAGTCGCTAAGCACTGTGAAGAGCGCATGACTCAGGCGAGGAAAACTTGGAAGAAAACGTATCTACCTAACTTACGTATCTACCCAACTTACGTACAGTATATACTATGTACTATGTAGGTAGGATCACACTCTATGGAAACGACATGACGACGAGATGTCATATCTGGTCGTTCTCGCCTGGTTCTGTATTACTTCGGACTTATCGTACCTGAACATCTGGGTAGGCATGTACATAAAGCGGCCGAGTTATTCGTAGCTGCTATTAAATACGTATTATTTGTTGTTTATATAAGACACCTTCTGAATAAAGGTCGCGCATCAGGTAAACCCTTCCCGCGAGAACCAACGGGGTAGTATTCAATATAAAAGTTTACATACGTGCAGGACATGTATGTACTAGGTAGGTATAATGGTAAGACAATAGGACTAATAAGCGTCTGTCTCAAATATGAGCCGCTCCGCATACGTCATATCCGAAGCTTCGCTGCCAGACCTTGTTCTACCTGGCAGACACATCGATTTGTAGGCAAATTGCATAGCTGGTATCCTTCAAGTTTATCGGTGACAATATCCTCGCTTTACGGCTCTCCGTAATATCGTGGTACACTTTATCGTAATTGCTAGCCGATATGAAACAGGGGGTGAAGTGAGGGTATTGGTAAGGTAGTCTAGGCTCCATAGCAACTGCCTACCGTCAAAGATATGAGGGAGGATAGGTATAATATTAAGGTATGTATATTGTGCAATACATATAGGCGCTTCGGAAGTAGCATATGCGGGTAATACACATGTATAGTGTATGTCCTACATAGTAATAGGTGGTGAATGGCGCGACTCAAATCAACCGAACTCCCCTGCGTCATCAACGAATGGAGTTAGCGACCTACTTACGTAGTACTGGGCCTCCCTAACAGCACGCAAGCGCATCTTTGCTCCACGTTCCATGCATGTGACTGGGAAGTTGGATTTGCGACGGGCCCCCACCATGAGGCTTCAATTTCGAGACAGCACCTACTCCGTACATGTACCCTTAATACATACAATGCGGCGTTTAGAAGCCTTAGAGGTACAGTAGCGCTGAACCTCCACTGTAAGTCCCATGTCCATATTCCCTGTTTTATGCCCGCAACACTCTTGATACTCGATGCCAGGGAAGCTCTTCTCCCACAAACCTTCGTCTTCCTCCTCGTTAAACTTCACAAAGCTCACTTCGCAACGCCGACGGCGGCCACCATTACGACCAACGACATAGCCTCTCTCCATTCACCCGCCTTCACCCGCCTTCACCTCGACCGTCCAAGCTGCTGGATTTAGCTGTATGCGGCGGGTGTCGCTTCTGCACCCTGGCTTACGTATAGGGTAATTAGTACCTACACACATCTACCTCGGGCGTCGCACGAATAGCCCCCCTCGGTCGGCCTGGGTGGGATAACCATCTCGGAGACTGTCTCAAGAATCCCCGTCTGTTGTGTCGTGGCTGTGTTCTGTTTCTTGTTCTTCTGTTCTCAGCAAAGGCCCCTTCCAGCCATACCTCATCTACCGTCGTTTCCTTATCATCAGTTGAATCCTTAGCCACGATTCGATTTCGTCATTGCTTCTTATCTGAGGTGACAAGCGCAACGACCTGCTCAGCTTCTCTTTATATCTAAATATCTACTCGAGAACTGAGCTACGCTTGGATGCGAAGACAGCCAACACATCTCTCGTACCTGGCGTACTCGACACGTCCTCCCTCACAATGGCTGTCGCTAGGCCGGGCGAAGCCAAATCAAACGGCCATAGCAATGGCCACACAAACGGATACCTCAAGAAGGCTTCCAAGTCCATCAAGGGCGCAAACGGTCGTGATTCTGCCGTTTCTAGAAGGACACCCAAGCAGCAGGCTGGCTCAGGCTTCTTTGTCAGAAGCTTCCACGTGGCAGCGAGGTAAGTGATGCATCACCTCCTCAAGCTTGGCTAGAATCTATCCTCCTATACATGAATGAGACATGATGCTGACGAAAGTCTATCTTGCTCGCTTTATAGGCTATTGACATGGTACTCTATCATCACTGTCCTATTCCGTTGTCCATCTTCTCTCGATGTCTGTACTGAGTCGTCTCCTGCCGTCTGCAAGCCATATTTCCAGCTCAAGCAGACCGTTTCGCCCCATCTGAGTCCATACTATGATGCATACGCCGCACCCTATGTTGATATGGCCAAGCCTTATTATGAGACCTTTGACCGCACCGTCGTTGCTCCGGGACGCACATATGCCGTTAAATACGGCGGGCCGAAGCTCGCCCAGGCCCAAGCCTACGGTCAGGTGCAGTGGGAGAAGCAGGTGCAGCCTCAAGTTGCCAAGTTTCAGACTCTGGCCAGGCACCAGTACGACCGGACCATATCGCCTTATGTCGCCAAGGCATCTGTCGCCCTAGGACCCTATTACGATATCGTCAAGGCGAACGCCTTCCAGACATATCACGAGCTGCTTCTCCCCACCTATTCCTTTGTTCAGCCGTATATTCTCCATAGCTACGACGCCGTTTACGCCTTCACCAAGGACACTGTGGTCCCCTCGACGGTCTGGGCCGGGAACAAGACATACCTCTTCCTCGACTCCACCATCTGGCCTCGTCTACGCGATGTCTATACAGCCACTGTCGAACCGCAGCTCGTGCGCATTGGAGAACGACTGGGCCGATACAACCGAAAGAAAACTAGGCCGACCGCCGAAGACACTAAGGCGTAAGTTCTCCTTCCTTCCTACTCTACCACAGTCCGCTAATGCTCACATCGCAGCACCGCCCTGAAGTCGACCTTTGCCAAACCCTCGTCCTCGGTCGCCTCCCCGACCTTGGCGCCCTCTGTAACCGCCGCCAAAACTAGCACGCGGGAGGATTCGACGTCGACTGCAACCAACGATGCGGTGGAACCGCAGGAGGCAGTAGGCGAAGTCAAGGTGGATGTGAAGAAGTCGTCCAGTACGCCAGAGGAGGTGCGTGAACTTGCCGCCAAGACCGTCGCCGAGGATCTGGAGCTCTGGAAGGGCAAATTCGCCCAGGTCGCGGAGGAGGGCGCCAGCGGGATCGAGGAACAGGTCGACGAGATCTCCACGCGCATGATCGAGCGCCAGAGCGTCATGGGTAGGTCTCTAGTGACCCAGCTCGATGAGACCGTAAAGTCGGAACTCTCGCGACTAAGGCCGACCATTCTCTCTATCCTCGAGAAGGGCGGCGGCGACACCGGCAAGATCGAGGATGAAGTTGCCACCGCCGTCCGGGCTGCCGGGCTAAAGATCAAGAATAAGGCCCAGGACGTGCGCGCCTGGAGGCAGAACTACGAGCAGGAGACCGAGATTGCCGTCACCAAGGCAGCCCAGGAGCACTTTGCCATAATAGAGGAGACCCGAGACCTCGCCCTACAGAAGATCGGCATGAAGTGGGCTTGGATGGACGGCGTTACCTATAAAGATTGGAAGAAGTTTCACGACCTGCGAGCCCAATTCAATGAGTGGACCGATGAGCTCAAGCGCCTGGTCACGACGCACCCGGGCCTCGTCGCCGCCCAGAAAGTCGGCACCGATATCGAGGATCAGGCCATGAACATCGCGCAGGCGGCCGCCGAGGAGCTAGGAAGGTTGAAGAAGGTCGCATCCTGGAAGGCCCTCGCGCGGGATTATAGTGAAGACTTCGACACCGATACAACGAAGCTGGCCGCCGAGGCCGCGCAGCGGAAGATCGCAGGGGCCGCTAAGAAGGCCGCCGAAAGCGTCGAGGGTGTCGCCGGTTCGGTGGTTGAAGGAGTTGAGTCAGCAAGCGAGGGATTGCAAGAGGGTATCTCGCGCGTCCTTTCTCCGGACGCTAATGATACCCCCATCGACTCCCTTTCTGAGACCGACTCTGAGACTTCAGCAGTCCCGCCCATGGAGAGCCTGACAGCTGAGCCTGTCGAGGGCGCCAGTGACCTGTCATCTTCGTCTGTAATTAGTTCATCCGTCTCATCCTCGCCTCCGTCCAATGATCACATCGATACTGAGACCAGCGATCCCGAGCCAGTCGAACCCCTTTCAACATCTGAGCACCTGGACGGACCTGAGCAGATCCAGGAGACCATCGTTGAGCCTACGGATGGGCAAAAGCCAATGGAGGACACGGACACTAAGCCTGACAGTACCGCCAGCGTTAAACCTGCGATCTTCGGAGCTGCCGCACAAGCCGTCCCTAGCCGTCAGCCGATCCTAGACGACGACACCATCGAATCCGCATCGAGCTCCCTCTCGAGCGCTGCCTCGGTAGTGCGGTCGGATTTTCCAGACGGTATCACGTCCGCTGCCCAGTCCGCCTACACCGTGGCCCTCGCTAAGGCCGCGGAACAATACTCCAGCGCCATGAGCGCCGTATCGGCCCAGATCTCCGGTGAACCTAAACCAGCGCACGAGGAGTTGTTCAGTTCTGTCTCCAGTGCGTACTTCGGCGCTGTTGCCGCAGCCAATTCGCGACTCTCTGAAGCCTCAGCCGCCGCGTCGCGGTCTATCTACGGCACCCCCTCCACGAACTGGATGCCCAACAGCATGCCCGTGCCGACTAACATCCCGTCCGTCGACTGGGAGAGGGTGCATTCCATTGCTCAGCACAACTGGCGGGACTCCGTCAACTGGGCCGGCGAGCAGTACGCCTCTGCGAAGAACGCCATCAGTGACCAGTATGAATCAGCCAAGGTGGCTGTCGGTGCTGCGGAGCCGACGCCCAGTACGCAGCTCGAGCATGTGGAACGGAGGGCCCAGAAGCTGCTCGATCAGGCCAAACATAACTATTATGCCGGGCTCGGGATGGCTCATGCGAGGTACTCGGACTTCCTTTCCGCGGCCTCGACAGCGGCGTGCTCCCTTACGGCGAGCCCCACGCCAACTGATCTCAAAGGCTCTGCCTCCTCCGCCGCTTCGGTTGCCAGTGAATCCGCGTCCTCGGTCGCGTCGGCCGCTAATGAGGCGGCTGGATCCGCTGCTTCTTACGCTTCTGATGCTGCCGAGTCTGTAGTAGATTCGATTACGGGCGCGGCATCCGACGCTCGTGACAAGTTTGTGGAGAACTGGGAATATATTATCACTCAAGTCAGTTCGCAGGTGTACGGCGCGCCGACACCCACCCCTTGGTATGTGGTATCTTCGTCTTCTCAGTTTTCGTCTCTTCTGCAGCTATATATTGCCTCCGTCTTGGGCTCCCCATTTGCCTTTAAGCGTAGGCCCTGTGGACATTGCTAACCAAAGTCACAATAGGTACCAGAACCTGTATGAGGCGGCCAGCGGTTACGCCGAGGAAGCCGGCGATGCAGCCCATGACTACGCTTCTGCGGCCGGCGACTATGCATCATCAGCGGCGGGCGCCGCAGCTGATCAATACTCCGCTGTCACTTCTGCTGCCGGTGATTACGCCGGGTCCGCAGGCGACGCTGCTTCCTCGCAGTATTCGGTTGTCAGCTCCCTCGTCTCCGAACTCATCGTCGGCAAAGAACCCACCTTCACCGAGTCTGTGTACTCGCGTCTGGCCGGAGCCCTTGCTTCCGGTTCCTCGTCAGCCTCAAGTTTTGCCAGTGCGGCTTCCGAAACAGTCGCCAGCGCCGCAAGTGAGGCAACCGATGCGGCAGAATCTGTGATTGACCGGGTCAAGGATGAACTTTGAATGCACTTTACCGTCGCGTTCCACCGGTGCATTTCCACACCCCCATTTCTTCAACGACACCATCCACCATGCAAGCAAGCCCATCGCGACTTAGTGGCCATAGTTGATGGTAGTAAAATTTTCGTCATGGAGCTCTGCCTGGGTGGTGATCATCAACAGCGCCTCGAAAACAGAGGAACGAATCAATGTATAGCAAACGACACGGTCCTTTACTCACTTTCCTTCGCTCCTTTGGACGACTGATGGACATCAGCATATACCTGACTTTTTTTCTTCCACTTTTCCTTTTTTGGCGCTTGGAACTAGGCCCGTTTGGCGGTTTCCTTTCAAACAATTATCTATGCAGGCGGTGCTTCCTTTCGGTGACCAGCGCTTCGAGGAAGGGGGATCGAGCAACATTTGGGAATGATTCCGTAATGTCGATGGCGTGAGGTGTGACTCGATTACCCACTGTCTTTGCGGGTGGGCTATGGGGAACGACAAAAATAGGTACGGTCTAGCGAGGCAGATGGATTCTTCGTCGAGTCAAGCAGGCCGAGGTCTGGATTGTCTGGCGGGTCCAACAAATGTCACGCGTATAGCGGGGGTCCCGGGTACGTATGAATATCATGTATATGTAGGACACGAGACGACCTAGTAGGCAGACACAATTAAGGAGTACACATGAACCCGCCCTTTGGCCGGTAGAGGTCGTAGGACCTGTGTACGTAAAGCTAGCAACAACTAACAAGGATCCAGGGTCCCTTCTATAGACGAGTGAAGATGCAGATGCATAAGCGCCTCCCATATATTGAGACGCAGCGGCGCCGGAACCGCCCAACGTCGACAACGCAACGCGAACCCACCGGAACGTTACCATGGCCGAGTGCCATCCCGTACGCATAAACGCAAACACTCGTTGGGACATCCGAATACAAACCAGAATGAAAGGTAGTATTGAATGCCCGTTGCCCCCAGCCACAACTCCGTCCTACAGCGTAAAGCGGAAAGCAGGGTGATCATCACCCATGTTCTCCACCTCGTCTCCGGTAGCGCCGGCCAACCTCCCGTCGCGGACCCCGCCCTCGCGAAGCCGGTTCTCACGCCGTAGCAGCACCCACAGCGTCGTCGCCGCGAGACCCCCGATCCACGTCATGGCGAGCGCGACGCCGTACCCAGTCTTGTAAGCCGGGCTCTCTTGCTCGATGAAGATGTTCGAGGCCACCACACCCGCCAGATTGCCGACGGTGACCTGGATGCCGGATCCGAACGCCCGCTTCCAGTGCCCCGAGAGGTTGTTGGACAGCCAAGCGAGCGCCAAGGGCATGCTGATGTAGCCCCCGAGCGCGGCGAGGAAGATGGCGGCGTACTTGGCCTCGGAGGACGGGTACGCGCTGAGCTGGGGGGAAGCGGATTGGGAGAGCAGGACGCCGTATCCGAAGGTCGAGATCACCACCCCCACCATGACGAACCCGTACCGGTGCCGCACTCGGTCCGAGGCCCAGGCCGCTGCGAGCATGCCCACGGCGCACACCACGTACACGGGGATCGTGTGCACCAGCGCCGACTGGGCCGTCCAGCCGAACTCCTTGAGTATCGTTGGCATGAAAAGTGTAGTCGAGTACCCAGTGATTCCGACGCCCATCTACCCAGTTTCGAAATCACCATTAGCCAGTATTTATAATCTCTGTTCCTCACCGAGGACCGGAAGCAAGCCCGAAGGACGAGAGGAGCCTGGTCATGAATGGCAGCACACTCACATAAATCAGAGAACCCAACCAGATCTTCCAGTCGCTCAGAATCAACTTGTAGGCGTAAGCGTTCAGGGTATCCATACGTGCGACGTCGGCGCCGTCGTCGGCGAGCCGCTTCTTCAGCAGCGCAATCTCGTCGGAGTTCAGGAACTGGCATTGCTCTGGCCAGTCGACGATTAGGAGCGCCGCGCACGATGAGACAATGGCCGTCGCTGCCCCTTCGACGATGAAGATCCATCGCCAGGCGGCGAGGCCCGCGAGGCCCCCCATGTGCGCAATCGCGTAGGCGAGGAGCTATTATTAGAGGAGATCAGTTGTACTATTCATGAGTGGCGGAGTAGTGAATGGGACTCGACTTACTCCACCAAAAGCACCGCCGACAAGCGTGGAGCAGAAGAAGAAGCTCATGCGCGTCTGGAACTCGTGCCGCTTGTAGTACATGGACGTTAGATAGACGATGCCCGGCATGACACCAGCCTCGAAGACACCCAACAGGAACCGCAGCGCCACGAGAGCCTCGTAGCTGTGGACGAAGCCCATGCACATGTTGATGATGCCCCAGAAGAACATGAGGCCGCCGAGGTACAGCCTTGTAGGTGATGTTGGTTAGTGCCGGCAGCATGTGTGTGACGAATCGGCGTGTAAGGGATGGGTGAGGGGTCTGTGACGTGGCATGGGTCACTCACGATGGTCTCACGTTGCGGATGATCATGTTGCTCGGGATCTCGAGCAAGATGTACGGGACGAAGTAGACCTGACGATAGCTCGAGTCAGTAAAGTTACGAAGAGAGAGGGCTGGAGGCATCTCACAAAGAGGGCGATGTTGAATCGGTTCCCGGATAAGTCGATATCATTGGTCAGACCTTGAATTCTCGCGTTGCTGATGTTGATGCGGTCGAGGAACGACAGCATGTACACGACGAACAGGATTGGGAAGACGGTGAAGTCGATCTTGCGAATGAGGCGCTTCTCGGCCTCAGCATCGCTGTCTACCAAGCTATTGGTGGAGCAAGTAGTCGTCGACAGCGGTGAGGGGGCTGCCGTCTCCTGCTTCAGCTGCGCAGAGTCAGCGGCAGGAGGAAGGTCGTCGGACGCATGTCCGGCTTCCGCGTCAAGTGTCTTCTCAGACATGGTTGATCAATGCAGGTAGACACGGGGTGGCGATGATGTGGCAGTGAGGAAGGGAAGCAAGAGATCCGCGTGGCGTGATAGTTTGGCGGGAGTTATGCGAGGAGGGTTACAGTGCAGTGGATTGCCGTGCTGTCAAGAAGTTGGGAAATTATCGAGTTCAAATCTAAGACACGAAAAACGCGTCTACGGTGATTCAAAAGGAAAATCACGTAGTATCGGATGCGTAAAAAGACGAGAATGTAAAGATGGACGTGCAGAAAGGTAGGCTGCCCAAGGCATCAAACTCGAGGTGGGATGGAAGTTGCTTCATTCTACACTCACCCGTAGCAAACAACGCGTAGATATTGGTTCGACTGTTACTCTTGATCTTGGTCTGTGCATCGTCCGAGATTTCATACAGCTGACCAAATGTCTTTTAAGTATTTCGCATTCCAAACCATCAGATCAACCTCTACTCCTCCTTCCTAGCACTTGCTAGGCTTCATGACACCCATTGGTGGCACATCTCCACTAAGGGCGCATGTTTGAGATACAGAGTTCCCTCGAGATGAGAAACACTGTTCCGATATTACATAAGAGAAAAGGGGGATAGACAGAAAAGCAGCTAACGTAACCTCCAAAACTTACCACGACGCACCATAGTGAGTCAAACTCTTGATACAGTCAAGGTAACCTACATAGCGTGATAGCGAGACATATGACTTCACTTGCACAGTGCACGACATGTCTCGGTTAGACTATGGCGCCATCCGGCTCGACAGCTGCGTCGCCGTCCAACTTCATCTGAGCTCTCAAAATTCGGAATCCCGTGAAACAAGTTTTCTGCCACCTGCATAGCCAACGTTGCTCAGGTGTACACCTGTATTAAACCTTAGCACCCCTATCAAATTAATGGTTGCGTCACCAGCTTATTTCAAGTAGAATGCTTCCCTTCCCTTGACAACATCGACTGCTTGGTTTGATAACAACCTCGGAAATAGGTACTATTATGCTGACTACTATAGGCGATTAAGTGAATACTGCACTGCAGCAGATGAACAAGAAGCCCCATGTACTTGATAAAGCATGACGGGAACAGATATGAAAAAGGAATCAGGTCAGGAGGCTCTAAGCTCAACAGCCCCAGCAGGCTTACTTGCCAAGTTCCCGCATGGCCGCGCCTGGCGAGAAGTTTCATTGCTGGCTGGTCTCTTTCCGCGGTATTAACCACCATCTCCAGCTTCTACCGTCCGCAGCCAGCAAAAGACAAGAAGTTGTCCGAAGTGTTGTCCGCATTATACCGGTCCGAGCCACTCACGGTGTGGATCTCCAGTAGATCCAGCTGCAGCCCGGGGAACAGGTGTAAGCACTCGCCGATGCGGAGCACCCGGGCCACGCAGTTATCGGCGGTCTGGACCCCATCCTCGGGCTCACCATCCTCGGGCTCACCATCCTCAAGCACCATCCTTAGCCAGAAGGGGTTCGGGTCAACAGGCAGATGGCGGAGCTTCTTGACCTACGCCCGAGGCATGGCGCCTAGCGTGCGGATGAGGTCGTAGTTGAGCTGCAGTAGAGCTCAATGTTAGGAAGCGCCAGAGGAGACGCTTCTTGGTGAATCTGCTGGCAGACTGCTAGTATGGCAGGGTAATTTGGACGCCCCGGTCTCGTCCCATTTTCAATTATGCTCGACTTCAAGAAGAGACTGTAGATGAACTGGCGCGGCCCGAGCTGTGAACCCAGGAGGCCGTAAGGAGGAGAGCCCAGGGTAGCCATGACGTGAGCTCGTTAGATATGAAGGGATCGTGTCGAGTCTCGACAACCCTTTCCGAGGGCCTGGGTAGCGGGATGTTACGCAATAGGCGAGTAAGACCGTGAAGAGTGCGGGCTTTAGTTCAGAGGAGGTTTGCCGGGTCGAGGTGATACTGACTGAGGCGTGGTACAACCGTTCCAAATGCATTGTAGGAGGTGAATGCCCCACGGAGAACGATCGTTTCCCAGGAACCCCATGGCGGCTGTGAATCCGCGCTATAATGTGAGTCTCGCGGGGGAGGCCGGACATTGTTCTGGTCGTCTTCTGGGTCCTAATACACGGCACTTACAAAGATGAGGATAGCCCAAAAGACCTACCACCATCCCACTGCTCCAATTCAGCAGGCCACACTGCCCCCCTGCCCCCCCCCGGCAATAGACCCGATGATCTGTGGAAGACGGTCAATCGTCAGATGTCAGACTTACTAGGAAGTAGCTGCACCGCTCTGAAGGATGTATTGGTATCAAGGAAGTTAGAAAACGGGGATTCCACTTGGTGTGGGTGATCCACTGACTGATATAGGGCTTTTTAGGGGCTTCGGAACGATCAAGTTGTTCTGAATGGTCCATACCCCTGAAGCTTTTTAGGGGGATTTTTTTGCAACGTCAGAGAACCCGGATCCTTATGTACGTCCTGGGCGGATATGGGACATACACCAGTCAAAACAACCGGCCAGCTCCTCCAAAGCGTCATAGCTACTCCCTGTCGTTCTGCTGGGGTGATTGGGTAGGTCTCGGAATCCCAGCGTTAACTCGGAATCACAAGGTCCTACGGACCTTTGATACTGAGAGTGGGTAAGCGGATAGTCCGATATTTGGGGCATGGGTTGAATTAAAAAGTTGTGTTGGAAGTGGGTACCTGTACTTCGCAGCGCTTTAGATACAGAATGCGAGATGCTAGCTAAGTTACCACCGGCGAGGCCTGATCACAGTTGCCCGCGATTTACGGCAGGTCTGCAGCAGACTATTCATGACAGTCCAGGGGGTAGAAGATAAATTAAGTGGAAGGCCGCGCCTGAATTCCACTGGCCTTGCTGCCAATCGGTGAACCAGGTGAGTAAAGCGAAGTGCGCGGCTGGCGTGCCCACATCAAACACAAATGCCCAGATCCTATCTTGGAGCTCCGGCGGCAAGTGTGAGAATAGTGGGAAACAATGTTGTTGATCCATGTGGTCGAAAATGGAGTGTGATCAGAAGGTACTTGGGTTTACGGCATGAGAGGCCCGAGGTCGGAAAGTGGTGATTAGTTTAAGGTTCGACTTTTTCCGATCTTACACCATTACTTGCGATATCTCGTCTTAGGTTACAATAATATCTACGTAGCTTCTCTCCCATGGTCACGCTTACCTCAGCCAGCTCAGGCCCCGCTGGCTGGTTCTCCATTTTCTTTAAAGTCACTCAAGTACCATTCCATAACGTTAAAAATTAACCAATCAAATACTAAATTCCCGTAACGAACTAACGAGGCATAAGTTTATATTATACGGAAAAAAGATTTATTTTATAAATTTTAAAAAAAGAAATAAAAATTTTATAAAAATTTAATAATAAATATTTTTTTAATATATATATATATATATATATATTTATATATATTATTTTATTATAGTTTATTATTAATATTTTATTAATGTTTAATAAAATTTAAATACGTAAGATTATTATTTTCCTTTTTAAATTATAAAGGAATCGAATCTTTTTATTTTTAATAAATAAAGATTTTAAAATAAAATATATATACGGATATAATTAATCTTTAATATTAATACCGAAAAATTTATATAACGTTTTAAAACTTTATCCGTAATTAAACTTTTTAAGACTAGAATTAAATTAATATTTAAATAAAATTTTAATATATTAAAAAAAACTTTATTATTTTTTAATTATTACGAGCTTATATTACATCCTTCGGGATTCCATTAAACCCAGAAAAGGAGCCAGGTGAGTTGAGGCGGCTAAGGCCTCCACCCCGCCGGCTAAATCTCGGTTTTCGGCTTATCTTTATCTATCTTCAGAAATAAAGGGAAACCGTTTTTATCCGTTTCCAGAGATTTTTAAAGATTTCTGGAGACCAAAAGAAATAAGAAGGATATATGTACTAAACGATTTTTTATAATAAAAATATCTATTTTAATTTCGTTTTTTAATTATTAATTTAAAATTTTAAATAAACGTATTATTTTTTAATTAAGGAAAAAATCTCTAAATTCTTTTAACGAATATTTTATTTATTATATTATTATTATTTATAAATTAAAACCTTTTATTTCGGATATTACTTATATTTTTAAGTAAATATATAATAAATTCGTTATATTTTAATAACTTTTTTAATTATTAATTAATAAATAATTTTACGCTTTATTAAATATAAGTTTTTTTAAATTTAATAAAAAGGATATTATAAAACGACGTTTAATAAATAAATAATATATTTAATTTTTGTTATTAATTAAAAACAATTTAATAACCGGATTAAATAATTTACCCTTTATTAAAATATTTTTTTAATTAATCGATAATATGGCATTTGTTGTTATTAAAGTTAAAGGTTTAAGACTTTTTTATAATAATAACTTATCCTTATCTTTAAAGATTTTATTAAAGTTTAATTTAAAGAATTAAATTAAAAGAATAAAGTTAAAGAGAAATACGGCGCGGAAATAAGAAAAAGGGAAAAAAAAGGTTTATAACTAATAAGCGAATAAATTTTATAATTAAAAAATTATAAACTTTAAACAAAAAAACGTTAAATTCGCTCGATAAATAAAAAAGGTTTTTATATCTTTTTTAAAAATTATTTTCCGTTTAAAAATCTTAAGCTTTTTTTTATTTAATTAAAATTTTAAAAAATTATATCCTTTTTTATTTACTATGGAATATTTAATATTAAAAATTATAAGTTAACTTTCTTTAAACTTTATAATAAATTTATTAATATAAATTCTTTTTTAGTTAAAGCTAGATTTTACCTTAAATAAAACGATAATTTTTTAACGGAAAATTATTAAAGAGTAATAATTATTTCGTAATTATTTTGTTAAAAAAGTATTTAATTAATTCGAAATTATTTTTAAGGATTATCTGATAAATTATTCCGACGATTATTTAAATAATATTAATTATATCATTAATAATTACGAATATTTTAAACAACGAATATAAGCTTTATTAGAAAATAGAAATAAATAATAATACGTAATTAAATAAATATATAACTTTAAATTAATTACGTCGGTAATTAGATATACGGTTAAACTTAATTATTTAATAATTATTTTTAAGTTATTATAAAATACGTTATTTTTCCTTTTTTATCACGGCCTAAAATTTTAGGTTAAGGATAAAATATTTTAGGTATTTAAAATTAAACCTTACGAAAATTATATTAATAAGGTTATTATCGCCGACCGACATATCTTTAATTAATACCTTAAAAAAACGTTAAACGAAATAACGATAAATGTTTTAATAATAATAACAAAAAGGATAAATTTTTAAAAAAGTAAATATCGTCTTAAAGAAAATTAAAAAAATAAGTCCCAGGTTAAATATTTCAATTATAATAAAAGGGATTATTTTAAAAGCAAATATTACTTTTTAAAGAATTTTTTTAAAAAAAAAACGGATTTTCTAACCCAGAAAAAAGGTCCGCGCGTCCGAACGAAAATCAGATAACGAGGAAAAGGATGAAAAGAAAGTAAATTTTACTTCCGCCGATTAAAAATTTATTATTGCTATAACTAATAGGGTTAAAAACGACGACCCAGAATATAAAAATTGTATTATTTTAAGAATATTACGGTTAAAATTTACAAATATCATTCAAGATTAGCAGCCTTTAGAATAACTATTACGGTAGGATGTACTTATTACCTCGATATATAAGAGTATAAAATCTACGATTAAGATGGTTAATTACGAAAAGATTTCGATAGCTATAAATAGTTATCCCCAGAATATTACATTTTTCCAAAATATACGGTATACTTAAAATCTTTAGCAGATAATTATAAGTTTTTATATTTTATTATTTGTTATAATTATAACTGTTTTATTTACTTATATGCTAAAAAGGATAACGATTTTTAATCAGGATATAACGAAAAAACGTTTATAAAGCCAGATAATAAGTATAAATATATAAAAATTTTCTAATAACCAAATTACCTTAGGTTTTATTACTTATATCCAAGATTAAAATAAAACTGAAAAATTATAACGTAAGAATATTTATGTTATTTACCGATATTTTGTATTAAACATAAAATTTTAACTATAAAAGTATTTTTTTCGAAGGTTTACCTTTTTAACCTTATGATTCGCAAAAAATAAAACCTAAGGAAAAGTTTTAAAAAAATAGTCGTTTTTAAATCCCAGTTTGGTAAAAAAAAGTCGTTTAAATATATGGATAATTATTATACCAAGGACGTAGTTAGGAAGGTACGTAAATAAAGATGCTTTTTGGTCCTCAAAATATATCGGTTAAAAAAATACGAAGGTTTTCGAAAATGCGGTACCGAAAAGCTTTTATATATAAAACCTTATACGAGGTAAAAAAAAGGAATACGGAGTTAAATCGAAATCCTTATTTATTATAAAAATAAAATATTTAACGTTATAACTAATTCGGAAGCAAAAGGAAACTTTATTTTCCTTAAAGTAACTAAAAGATATTAGATTTTTTGGAAATATAAATAGTAATTATATAAGTTACCGATAATCGATAAAAACTTATTTACTTATTATAACGGTCGAATTTTTAAAAAGATTAAAAAATTCGTGGTCCAAATATAAGGATATTTAAAACGGGTTATTTTCGATATTGCTACCAACTTAAGATACGATATTATTTTAGGAATGTTATGGCTTTATTTTAGTAATTTACGGATTAATTAAAGGAATTAAATATTTTTATAAAATAATTTTAAGGAAGATTGTTTTAAAATTTATTATATAAAATTTTTTTTTTAACCTAATAGCAATAATACCTTTTAAGTACCGACGATTTAAAAGATTATTTAAGGAACGAACCCGAAAAAAATTATTTAATTATAATTAATAGGATTATAAATTTTTTATTAAGAAAGGATATTATGTAAAGTTTTATTAAATTTATTATACAAATCCTGAAAAAGTTAAAGCTTTTGGGAAAGGTTTTTAACGAGATTTTAAAAGAGATTATATTGAAAAATCCGAAATATCTGTAAGATATTTAGTTATAATGGTTTTAAAAAAAAGATAATAAAATTAGGATCGATAAAAATAAAGATTTAATATACTGATAAATTTATAATTATCGATAACTGAACGATATTATAGTAAAGAACGGATATATTTTAACGTTAATAAATACCATAAAGGGAAATATTTACAAAGTTAAATTTCTTATAATTTCGGGCTTATTAAATAGTTATTATTTAATTTATATAATTTATAATAAAAAGTAAGAAACCGTTTTTAGGATTATTTATAAATATTATAAGTATAAAGTTATTCCGTAAGCGTTAATTAATACTTTAATTATTTTTTAGTATATATTTACTATTATCTTACGGAAATTTTTAAATAGGTTTATTTCTATTTATTTAAATAATATCTTTATTTATTTAAAATTTTTAAAAAAACATAAAAAATTCGTTACCTTGGTATTTAAGCCTTTCGAAAAAGTTAATTTGCTAATAAACGTTAAAAAAGTATTTAGTATACTTAAAAGCTGGATTTTTTAAACTTTATTATTATTTTTAAATAAATTTAAATCCAAAATTTTAAGTTGGAAATTGTTAAGAATTGGTTAGTTTTAAATAAAGTTATTACTATTAATATTTGTTCATTTTTAAGATTTACAGGATATATACAAGTTTAGTTAAGGATTATGGGAAATTTGCCAGTGTTTTAACGAAATTTATTATTAAAAAATACGTGGAAAAAAATTCGAATTTCTAAAAGAAATAAAGAAAGTTTTTTAAGAAATTAAGAATAAAATCGGTAACGTTCCGGTAATTAAGTTATTAAATTATAATAAAAAGAAACGATTTAAGATAAACGATCTAAATTACGCTTTTAAAGTAATTTTAACGCAATTCGAAAATAACGAAAAGTAATATTTAATAGCTTATTTTTTTAAAACTTTTAAGACCGTAAAATTTAGATATTTCATTTCCGATAAGAAGTTGTTAGCGATTATTTTAATATTTAAAAGATTGGAACCTTTTTTTATGGAAACTAAGGAATTGTTTAATATTTATTTAAACTATAAAGGTTTTATAAGAATGAGAGAATCTTTTTATTTAAATTTAATTTTTAAATTTACCATATTAAAGGTAAGGAAAATATTGTTATATCCATAAGGATTCCACTAAGCCCAGAGAAGGAGCCAGGTAAATTAAGACAGCTAAGGCCTTCACCCCGCCGGCTAAATCTCGGCTTTCGGCTTATCTTTATCTGTCTTCAGAAACCTTCAAAAATCTTTAAAAACCAAGGAAGATAAAAAGGATATATATATTAAACGATTTCCTATATAAATAATATCGTTTTAATTTCGTTCCTTAATTATTAATTTAAGTTTTTAATTAAAATATTATTTTCCAATTAAGGAAAAAGTCTGCAAACTTTTTTAACGAATATTTTATTCATCAAGTTATTATTATTTATAAATTAAAACCCTTATTTCGGATATTATTTATATTTTCCGATAAATATATAATAGGTTCGTTATATTTTAATAATTGTTTAATTAATACTTAACGAATAATTTAAAGCCTAATTAAATATAAACTTTTTTAAACCTAATAAAAACGATATTATAAAACGACGTTGAATAAATAAATAATATACTCGATCTTTATTATTAATTAATAGAGAATTAATAATTAAACTAAATAATTTACCTTTTATTAACTTTTTTTAATTAATTAATAATATGGTATCCGTAATTACTAGAACCAAGGGTTAAAGAAAATCCTTTTTTTCTTAATAGCAACCTATTTTTAGCCTGAAAGAATTTATTAAGGTTTAGCCTAAAAAATCCGACCAAAAAAAAGAAAGTTAAAGTGGTTTACGGCGCGGAAACCGGAAGGGGAAAGGAAAAAGAGTTTATAACCGACGAGCGATTAGATTTTATGGCTAACGAAATTATAAGGCTTAAGTAAAAAAACGTTAAATTCCTTCGATAGTTAAAAAAGGGTTTTGTACCCTTTTTAGGAACTATTTCCCGTTTAAAAACGCTAGCTTTCCCTTTATTTGGTTTAGATTAAGAAAAAACTGTATCATTTTTTACTTACCATAAAATACCTGATATTAAAGGTTATAAGCTAATATCCCCCAAACCTTATAATGGATCCATTAATATAAAAGGGTTTTTAATTAAGGCCAGATTTTACCTTAAGTGGTATGAAAGTTTTTTGACGGAAAATTATTAAAAGCTACTAATTATTTTCCAGTTACTTATTAAAAAGGTGTTTGATTAGTTCGAACTTATTTTTAAAGATTACCTGATAAATTATTCTAACGATTATTTAAATATTATTAATTATATTTTTAATAATTACAATAACTTTAAACAACGAATATAAGTTTTATATAAAAATGCGGATAAGTAATAATATGTAGTTAAAAAATATACGATTTAAAACAGATTACGTTAATAGCCGAATATACGATTAAATTTAACCGATTAGCAGCTATTTTAAAGTAACCCTAAAACGCGTTATTTTATTATTATTATAACGGCTTAAAGCCTTAGGTTAAGGATAAGATGTTTAAGGTACCTAAGACCGGACCTTTCGGAAATTATATAAATCAGGTTATTATTACCGACCGACGTACTTTTAATCGATACCTTAAGAAAAAAAGTACCGGTAAACGAAATGGTAATAAACGTTCCAGCAATAATAGGAAAATAAAAAATAAATCCTAAAGAAAAAGCTAGTATTACTTTAGCGAAGTTTAAAAAAAACAAGTCCAAAGTTATATATTTTAACTGTAATAAAAAGGGCCATTTTAAAAGCAAATGTTACTTTTACCTAACGGAAATTCCAAAGAAAAAAAAGATTTTCCAGCCCCTAAAAGAAATTCGCGTAACCGAACGAGATATAGATAATAAAAAAAGGATAAAAAGGAAGTAAGTCTTATTTTTACCGATAAAAAATTTACCATTATTATAACCAGCAGGGTCAAAAACGACGACCCGGAATATAAAGATTATACCATTTTTAAAAATATTATTTAAGATTAATAGCCTTTAGGGTAGCTATTACGTTAAAATATATTTACTACCTCGACATATAAAAATATAAGATATATAATTAAGATAATGTGTTACGGAAAGATTTCGGTAGCTATGAACAATTATCCCTAAAACATTATATTTTTTCAAAATATAGAATTCACCCAAAACCTTTAGCAAACGATTATAAGCTTCTGTATTTTACTGCTTACTATGATCATAGCTGCTTTATTTATTAACGAATTAAACAAATTAATAACTTTTGGCTAAGATATAATAAGGAAACGTTTATAAAGCCAGACGATAAATATAAATATACAAAAATCTCTTAATGGCTTAATTACCTTAAATTTTATTATTTATACCCTAAATTAAAATAAAACCGGAAGGTTATAACGCAAGAATGCTTATATTATTTACTAATATTATATAATAAATACGAACTTTTAGTTATAAAAATACCCCTTTCGAAAATTTACCTTTTTAACCCCATGATTCGCATAAAATAAAACTAAAGGAAAAACCAGACAAAGAGAATTATCTTTAAGTGCCAATTTGGCAACAAAAAATGGTACAAATATATAAATAATTATTATACCAAATATACGGCCAGAAAGGCACGCGAATAAAAACGCCTTTTAGCCCTTAAAGCATATCAGATAAAAAATTAGGGAAATTTTCGAAAATAAAGTACCGAAAAGCTCTTACGTACAAAATTTTATATAAGGAAAAAAAAATACGGAACCAGATCGAAATCCCTATTTATTATAGAAATAAGATATTTAACGTCATAATCGATTCCGGAACAGAATTTATTTTTATTTTTTAAGGTAATTAAAAAATACCAAATCCTTTAGAAGTATATAAATAATAGTTATATAATTTACGGATAGTTGATAAAAACCTGTTTACTTATAATAATAGTGGAATTTTCCGAAAAATAAGAAAATTTATAATTTAAGTATAAGAATATTTAAAACGGATTATTTTCGATATCGCTGACATCTTAAGGCATAATATCATTTTAAAAATGTTATGGTTTCGTTCCTGTTATTTACGGATTAATTAAAAAAATTAGACGTTTTTATGGAATAATTTTAAAGAAGAATTATATAATATTTGTTATAAAAATAAAAAAGTTAAAGTTTTTAATCTAATAGTAACAGTACCCTTTAAATATTAACGGTTCAAAAAGCTGTTTAAAGAACGAACCCGAAAAGAATTATCTAACCATAATTAATAAATTATAAAATTCCTATTAAGGAAGGTTATTACTTAAAGCTTTATTAAATCTACCATATAAACCTTAAAAAAATTAAGGCATTTTAAAATTTTTTTAATGAAACCTGAGAAAAAGTTATATTTAAAAATCCGAATTACTTATAAAGTATCCAATTATAATAATACCAAGAATAAAAGATGTTAAAATTAAGATTAATAAGGATGGAGATTTAATATATCGACGGATTTATAACTAGCGGCAACTGAACGATATTACTGTCAAAAATAGATATTTCCTAACGTTAATAAATATTATAAAAAGAATATTAATAAAGCTAAATAATTTATAGCTTTAAATTTACTAAACGGTTATTATTTAATTCGAATAGCTAAAGGAAAGGAATGAAAACCGATTTTAGTAGTATTTATAAATATTACGAATATAAAGTTATACCGTAAGGATTAATAAATATTGTATTTAGTTTTTAATATATATTAATTATTATCTTACGGAAGCTTTTAAATAAGTTTGTATTTATTTATTTATATAATATTTTTATTAATTTAAAAACTTTAAAGGAATATAAAAAGCATTTTATTTAAATTTTAAAAACCTTCGAAATGGTTAATTTATTAATAAACGTTAAAAAAAGCGTTTGGTATTGAAAAGCTAAATTTTCTAGATTGTATGATTAGTTCTGGATAGATTTAAATATAAAATTCTAAATTGGAAACTGTTAAAAATTGGCGAATTTTAGATAAAATTACCGTTATTAATATTCGTTAATTTTTAGGATTTATTAGTTATATACGACTTTTAGTTAAGGATTATGGCAAACTTATTAACCTTTTAACCAAACTTATTACCAAAAAGTATATCGGAAAAAAGTTCGACTTTCTAGAAAAAGTTAAAAAAACATTTCAAAAAATTAAGAACAGAATTGTTAACGCCTTAATAATCAAGTTACCAAACCATAGCAAAAAGAAACGACTTAAGACAAACGTTTTAAATTATGTCCTTAAAGCAGTTTTAAAGCAATTAAAAAGTAACGGAAAATGGGACCTAATAACTTACTTTTCTAAAGCTTTTAAGGATACAGAATTCAAGTATCCCATTTACGAAAAAAAATTGTTAGCGATTATTTTAACATTTAAAAAATGGGAACGTTTTTTAATAAAACTAAAAGATTATTCGATATTTATTTAGATTACAAAGATTTTATTCGATTTATAATTACCTAGGAACTTAATAAATGCTATAAGAATTAGATGAGTTTTTTATTTAAGTTTAATTTTAAAATTTACCATATTAGAAGTAAAAAAAACATTTAAGTAAATATTTTGAGCTGAAGAGGAAATTACGATTCGAAGATTTCCAAACGATATATATAAGTGCTGTATTATAAGGACGATAAGATAGTATAGTTATATGTAACCCTGAAATAACTTATTCCAAAAAAATTAGTTTAGTGTAAAAACTCCTACGACCTAACGGAATAAAAAAAGTTAGGTAACTAAAAGGAAACGATAAGGACCAACTGTTATTTTACGGCAAAATTTATATCCCCCGTTAATAACAAAAGGAATTCGTTAAAAAATTTTACGAAAACCTTTTATACGGATATAAAAAAATATTTAAGATTATTAAACGACTTTAAGAAAATTACGATTTTTTAAAATTCCGCCAGACGGTAAAATAAGGAATTAAAAATTATAACGTTTGTAATAAGATTAAAGCAGCCTATTATAAGCCGTATGGCTTATTACAACGTATAGATATATCTAATAAAACATGGGATACCATAACTTAGGATTTTATTACTAGTTTTTTTATATTAAAAAACTTAATTACTGAAGTTAAATACGATGTAATATCGGTGATTATTAAGAAATTTATTAAATATGGGTATTTTTTAGCCTTTAAAGGAACCATAACGGTAAAAGAATTAGCTTACGCGTTTATCCGATATTATTTCGATAAATATGGAGTACCAGAAAAATTTATTTCTAATTAAAATAAACTTTTTATATCCAAATTCGGTACTAATTTTTTTAAATAGATCGGTATTAAGCTAAAATTTTTAACTGTTTATTACTCCAAAATAAATAGTTAAATAAAACGATTAAATTAAATCTATAACATTATTTTCGAAATTATATTAATTATTAATAGGATAATTAGGTTAAACTTTTGCCATTTGTATAAATATATTATAATACGTCCGTTAACGAGGATATAGGAATATTACCTTATATAACTATATATAAATATAATACGGTAACCTAACGACTTAAGCAATTAATACGTAAGGTACCGGTTATTTTTATAATAATTTTACGAACAGAAATAATAATAATAAAAACCAAGATAATATAGGCCGGATTTAAACAAAATTATAATTTTTATAGCAAAAAGTAGTCTAATATTATAATAGGAAAAAGATTAAGGGATTAATTTTAATAAAAAGGAATAAAATCTGTTTATTACGTTAAAAATAAAACCTAACGTTAAATCTTTTTTAAATTAAGACGAAAAGGCCTAATAAGAAACTTAGTTTCAAAAGATCTGGTCCGTTTAAGATTAAAAGAATTATTTTAAAAACCAACTATAAATTATTATTATACAAAATTCTAAGAATATATCTTCTATTCCATATTTCCTTGTTGGAACCAGCTCCAAAAAACGCCTTACTTGAAAAGAATTTTGAAATCGAAAAGGACGATAACGAATACGAAATCGAAAGAATATTGGATTTTAAAATAGTTAAAGATAAGATTTAATATCTAACTAAATAATTAAATAACTTATTTAAGGATAATATATAAAAACCATTTAAATCCTTAACGAATGCGATAAACTTAATTAAAGATTTTTGTCGATAAAATCCTAACCGATTAAGATTATAGGTAATAACGATCCCTTATTTCAATATAAGTTTACGGCGTTTTAGTCGAAGGAGGTAAATGTTTTTACTAACGCATTAAGCTTTAAAGTAAACTATATTCATTTTCTTTTTTGGCGGTTTTTTTCCGCGTTCAAATATTTTTATTCCTTTAATTTATTTATATTTTTAAGCCCCTTTTAAATAAATAATATTCCTTTAAAATGTAATTATTTAAATTGGCGATTTAACCGAACGATACGGCTAAATAACTTTTATAATTATTAAACCGTTAAACTTTTTTTTATTTAATCGAAATTTTTTAGTCCGAATATTTTTAAAAAACGATAGCGAAATATAATTTTTATTATAGGTTTAAATATTAGTTAACACATAATTCTGGTAATTTTGCCGGTTTTTTTAGCATTTTACAAAAAAATCTTTTTTAAAATAACGGATATACGGTATAACTTTAAAGCTAAATTAAAAGATTAACTTTATAAACTCGCGATAATTTTCAGTTAAAATTTTAAAACGTTTTTAAGGTTTGTTTGATATAATTAAAATATATTACGATAATTAAAAAAGAAAGAAAGTTTACTTTTTAGAAAAATCTTTAGGATAAAAATTTTGAGAAAGGAAAAATAGTATTATATTTATAAGAATTCTATTAAGCCCAAAAAGGGGCCAGGTAAATTAAAACAGTTAAGGCCTCTACCCCGCCGGTTAAATCTTGACTTTCGGCTTATTTCTAGCTATCTTTAAAGATAAAAGGAGACCGTTTTTATCCGTCTCCGAAAACCTTTAAAGATTTTTAGAAATTAAGGGAGATAAAAAGGATATATATATTTAACGATTTTTTATATAGATAGCATCTTTCTAATTTCGCTTTTTAATTAAAGGCCTTATTTTTCGATTAAAGGAAAAGTCCGCAAACTTCTTTAACAATCACCTTTTTTATTAAGCTATTATTACCTGCAAATCAAGACTCCCATTTCGGATACTGCTTATACCTCCCGGTGGATGTATAACAGGTTCGTTACAAATATTTAAACGGATATTTTAAATCGAAAAGAAAATTACCATTTGAAATTTTTTAAACGTTATATATAAATGCTACATCGTAAGGATAATGGGATAATATAATTATGTGTAGCCATAAAATAGCTTATTTTAAGGGAATTAACCCAGTTTAAAGATTTTTATAACCTAAAAAAATAAAAGGAAATTAGATAATTAAAAGGGAATAATAAGAACTACTTATTATTTTGCGGTAAAATTTATATTTCCTGCTAATAACAAAAAGAATTTGGTAAGAAATTTTACGAAAATCTTTTATATAAATATTAAGAAATGGTTAAAATTATTAAACGATTTAAAAAGAAATATAACTTCCCCGAATTCTGCCAAATAATTAAATAAATAATTAAAGATTATAATATTTATAACAAAACCAAAGTAACCCGTTATAAGCCCTATGGATTATTACAGCTTATAAATATATTTAATAATGTATAAAATATTATAACTTGGGATTTTATTACTGGTTTTTTTTATATCCAGAGATTTAGTTACTAAAATTAAGTACGATATAATATAAATAATTATTAATAAATTTACGAGATATAAATATTTTTTACCCATTAAAGAAACCGTAATAATAGAATAATTAACTTATATTTTTATACAATATTATTATAATAAATATGGAATATTAGAAAAAGTTATTTTTGATCGGAATAAACTTTTTATATACAAATTTAGTCCTAGTTCTTTTAAGCAGATTAACACTAAACTTAAGTTTTTAATAACTTATTACCTTTAAATAGATAGATAAATACAATAATTAAATTAAACTTTAGAATAATACTATCGGAATTACCTTAATTATTAATAGGATAACTAGGTTAAATTTCTATTATTTGCATAAATAGCTTAAAATATCTTTGTTAACGAAAATATAGGTATATTACCCCATATAACTATATATGAATATAAAATAATAACTTAATAATGAAAGTAGTTAGTACGTAGGGTACCGGTTATTACTATAATAATTTTTGGAATAAAAATAATGATAAAAAGAATTAGGATAATATAAATCCTACTTTAAATAAAATTACGGATTTTGCAGTAAAGAATGGCCCAGTATTATGATAAAAAGAGAATTAAAGGATTAATTTTAGCAAAAGGAAATAAAATTTATTTATTACGTTAAAAATAAAACGCGATATTAAATATTTTATACATTAAGATAAAAATGTTTAATAATAAGTTTAATTTTAAAAGATTTGGTTTATTTAAGATCGAAAAAAAGTTATTTTAAAAATTAACTTCAAACTGTTATTACTTAAAATTATAAAAATATAACCTATATTTTATATTTTCTTATTAGAACTAGCTTTAAAAAACGGCCTATTTTAAAAAAACTCTAAAATCGAAAAAAACGATAATAAATACGAAATCGAAAAAGTATTAAATTTTAAAATGGATAAAAATAAGATCCAGTACTTGGTTAAGTAAATAAGGTATTTACTTCAAGATAATATAGGGAATTACTTAAGTATTTAACGAATACGATAAACTTCATTAAGAATATTTACCGGCAGAATCCTAACCGACCGTTTTTAACGCGATTAAGGTCGCAGGCGATAACGATTCCTTATTTAAATCTAGGTTTATGGCGTTTTAATCGAAAAAGATAAATATTTTCATTAATACGTTAAGTTTTAAAGCAAACTATGGCCGTTTTCTTTGAGATTTTTTTCCACATTTAATTTTTCCTATATTTATAATATATTCATATTTTAGAATTCCATTTAAATAAATTGTTTTTTTTTAAAAAATATAATTATTTAAATTAACGATTTAACTAAACGACAAGGTGAGATAACTTTTGGAATTAATAAACTGTTAAGTATTTCTTTTTATTTATTCGAAATCTTTTAATACGAATGCTTTTAAAAAACGATAACGAAACGTAATTTTTATTATAAGTTTAAATGTTAGCCGATAAATAGTTTTGATAATTTTTCCGGTTTTTTAATATTTTATAAAAAATATCTTTTTTAAAATGACGTATATAAGGTATAATGTTAAAGCCGAATTAAGAAATCGACTTTATAAATTCGTAATGATTTTCGGTTAAAGGTTAGGACGTTTTAAAGGCTTGTGTAATATAATTAAAATATATTATAAGTGTTAAAAAAAGTTTTTTTTAATCTTGAGGATAAAGATTTCAGGGAAGAAAGAATAGTATTATATTTTTCGGGATTTTATTAAAACCAAAAGAGGAGCTCGGTAAATCGAGACGGTTAAGGACTTTATCCCGCCGGTTAAATCTCGGCTTTCGGTTTGTTTTTATCTGTTTCTAAAAATAAAAGGAAACCGTTTTTAGCCGTTTTTAAAAGTTTTTAAAGATCTTTAAAGATTAAAAAAGATAAGAAGAATATATATACCAAACGATTTTTTATATAAATAGCATTTATTTTGATTTTGCTTTTTACTTATTAATTTAAGTTTTTAATTAAAGGTATCCATTTTCGATTAAAGGAAAAGTTTATAAATCTTTTTTACGAATATCCTTTTTATTATGTTATTATTACCTGTAAATTAAAACCCCCAATGTTAAGGATTGCAGTAGTCCGGGCTTATCTGACGAGATTCTCGACTACATATACCTATAAGCTCCTAGTAGTTTCTAATAGCTTAAAGAATCAAACTTATACTTTCACATAATTATACGTATTTAATACATCGCTATTCGTAATACGTAAAAAATCTTAAGTTAAATACCGTTATTAATTACTATTTATCCGTTATTTATTTTATACTTTCTAGAATTCCTAATAAGTAATACTTATTATCCGAATCAAAAATTAATTTACTTTATTATCCTATTATCTTTTTACCCGTTAAAGGAAAGCATACGAAGAAAAACGTAAAATAAAGGTAACATTTAATAATAAAACTTTATAATAATAATTATATTTATAAAAAATAAGGTCAAAAAAATACGAAAGATTTACGTTTATATTATTAAAAATCCCGATAACCCGATCGTTAAACGGAAATATTTAAAAACCCTTTAATCTGTAAAAAAAGTAACTTATTTAAACGTTATATTTAATAACCTTTACGGTATAATAATTACCGACGTATTATGTGCCGTAATATTACTAAAATATTAATATACGTTTAATAGATTTTTGGATTAATAATTTAAAATTATTTAAATTTATATTAAAACCTTTTATTTAAAATTTACGGCATTTAACTATTTCTTTTAAAAAGGAAAACTATTAAAGTGACCAAATTTTCCCGGAAATATAATAAAATTAATATTTATACCGATAAACGTACTAAAGTCTTAGGAATTCTTAACTTTAAAAAATATACCGATTAAGTTAACTCTTAAACAGAAATATATTTTACCTTTTTTGTTAAAAAATTCCGGATTATCAGCCTAAAGCGGACTTTAAAACGACGATTCAAACCTATTTAATCATATAAATAAAAACGGTAATATAGTACGACCTTTTACCTATCTTTTTAAGGAAACCAAAAAATTTTACGTTAATTAATACGTAACGTCCGTTACGTATGGTTAAACTTTAATTAAGGAATTTATAAAGTTTTATAAAGTTCGCGTAATTAACGTTAAATTCTTTTAACCCGACGCCGAAAAAGCTAAATATAATAGCTTAATTTTTTTTATAACCAAAAATAAGTATATCATCGTAACCTATACCTTTAGGCCAAAAAATTAAAAAATAGGTTAATATAAATAACCGAAAATTTGCTATCCTTCGAAAAATTTTAAATTTTTTTTATAAAAACGCTTTAGCTTAATAAAAATAACAGCTTTTTAAAAAGAATTAGTACTGCTTCCGGTTATATTTAACGACCTTTTTAAACGTTATATTAAAATAATTCGGAATTAAATTACAAAAAGCTAAAAAATAACTAATCCAAAACCGGTATACCTTTAAAGATAATAAATAAAGAAAACCGGTTAAAATTTATATTATAAAGTTATTTAAATATGTAAAGTTATAAAATAATGCGATAAATTTTTAATTACTTGCTTATTTATATCAAAATCTATATCTGGGGCTTTAAGCGTTATACCTTCAACTGAAAAAAAAAGATAATATAACTGTATATTTAAATAAATTTAACGATAAAGCCAAATTTAAAAAGGTTAAGTTATCCGATATGCCAAAAATAACCGTATTATAAAATAACGTATATAATAATACGGATAACCAGAACGATACGGTTTATTAGGCAAATAATAACAGTAATAGCCGATAATTTTAACGTTAAAGGGTTTTTTAACATAATTAAAGGTTACCGGGTTTCCGTTTTTTTAACTTAAACCTCCGGGGTTACTTAAAAGGTTACCGACAATAAGGATAATGGCATAAAGAATTACGTTTCCCTTAATACCGTGGACGTAAGGAATAATCGGTTTACCCGGACCGCGGAATTTTTTAACGGCATTTTGAAAGGTATCGGAAAATTGGCCAAAAGATTTAACGTAAGGATAAAACTTACGTATTTGTAAAAAAAAAATCGTATAAAAATACGAAAGAAATACCGCAAATTATTAATCCATTTTATAAGTTAACAGTTATATTTACTTTAAGGAAAGCGAAATTAAGTTAAAACCTGATTACGAAAAAGGTTAAATATATATCAAAAAGGACGTCGTTAACGATACGTATTTCGTATATTTTAAAAAGTCGAACGAAACGTTTAATACGGAGGATATTAAAAAAAAGGTAAGTTATTTATATAAGCGATATAATATTACGTACGGTATGGCCGTTTTTTTTAATAATTACGTATAAAAAAATTTAATTAAAAGTTAGGTAATATTTAAAACGGTACGATCGGTAAATCTTATTACGTCCGTTAAAAAAGCTTTTAATATTAACGGAATTGTATATTTTATCCTTAATAATAAATAAGAAATTAAATTTAACTTAAGGAGAATTTCGAAAAATTAAAAGTAACGGAAAATATCGTATTTAAAGATCAGCGTTAAAGCTAACATTAACGTATAACTAATTAACGTTTATATAAATATAAATAAATTTATAATTCTCGTCGATCGGAAATAAATAATTATCTGGATCAAAAACCTTAAATTTTTCAAAATCGATCTTATTTACGTTAAAAGTATTAAATTAAGAACCTTTATTAATACCTAAATCGAATTTAATTTTTATATATGAGGTTAAATTAAGGATATATAAATTAACGGCTATTTTATTATTAAGGTTAATATAATCGCCGGCCTTAAATTAAGGATATTATTAAATATTAAGTTTCTATATTAATACGGAATTAAAATTAATTTCGGCAAAAAAAGTTATATTTTCCGATTAGTTTTTAATATAGAAGAAAAAAAAATCCTTAAGACGGTACCTTTAAAACTTATCCGTCGAAAAGTTATAGCCGCTTATATAATAGTATTTTTAGCCATAATTACGACGTTTATTAACGTAAATTACGTTAACTTACTTTAGTTAGTAAATAAACAAACCCGTATAATATAACCCTTTTATATAATAGCTAACTATCCGGAAACGTTTAATCTTACTTTCGACAAATTTAGCCCGAAAAAGGTTATTTTTTATAACTTTAAGGCCTGGCCTTTCGTAATTATAAAAAACGAAAAGATTAATACCATATATAATTACGAAGGTAATAAAAAAGCCCAGTTAATTAATTAGTACGAAATTAATTAATATTAAAAGGCCGGCATAATTCGGGATAAATAGGTTAATACGGTTAAAACATTTATGTTTTTATAACGTAAAACGAAAAAGATACGAAAACGACCGAAAGTTCGAACGTTAATTTTTAGACCTTTTTATACGGAATTTCGAAGTTAATAAATATTATATCGGTTAAATTTAAAGCCGGAATAATTATTACATATAACGACCTTGCGATTAACGACAAAAAATACGTTACCTGGTTAATAATTATAATATCTTTCGAAATAAGGACGTTATACTTATACTCGAAAAAAAATACGTATTAATTTCGTTAAAAGATAGCAGAAATAATTAAAACCGGTTAAGGTGTACTTATTAAGCGTTAAGGACCGTTAGTTTTTTAACAAAAAATATAATAAGCTTTATACTAAAGGAAAGATATTTTTTAAAAACGAACTTATCCTTTTAACGATCCCGGTTTTCGTTATATAAAAAGAATTAGATATTAGATAATAAAAAAGCCGTATAATAGCTAATTTTAAACCGTTAAATAAGATAGCTATCTCAAACGTATACTTATTACCGGATTAAAAAGATATTATAAATAATATAACTGGTAAAATATAATTCAGCTCCCTTAACGTATCCAGCCTTTTTTTCCAGTTATTAATACGTACGGAAGACCGGAACAATATAATAATTATTAATTCCCGAAGTTTAAAAAGGTTTAATGTTATATTAATCAAATTTCGTAATGTTTTTACTTTCGGTTAACGATTTATAAATAAGTTATTTTTTGTATATAAACACTTTATCCGCGTATATATTAACGATATTATTATTTTTAATATAAATGCCAAAAAGTATTTAAAATACCTATGTATCGTATTAGATATATTTAACAAAATACGGGTGTATATTAACGCAAAAAAGTCTTTTCTCGATTTCCCTTTAATCCGTTTGTTAAGATATAATGCCGACGGAAGCGGAATTTTTAAAACGGATAACCGTATTAATACTTTCAAAAAGCTTATTTTTTTAAATATATTCGATATATTAAAAACTTACTTAAGTATGGTAATTTAGTTACGTAAAAGAATTATATGGTACGATATTAAAATCATACTTTTTGAATAACAGAAAACGGAATTATTGGTAAAGTTTAAAAAGTTAGGAACTTTATTTATTAAGGTATTAAAAGAAGTAAGATAGATATATACCTTTAAGGTAAAATTTATACTTATAAACGAAAAAAAGGTTATATAAGAATAGTTTTAAAATTATATATGCGCTGAATACGTTATTTATTATTATCAAAAACATAAACCCCTTTTTTTAAAAGTAAACGCTTATAAAAAAAATATATAGTATTATAGTTTTTTAGCTAGCCGGCAAATAGGACGGTTAAGCGATTCCCGGTAAGGATATACTTAAAACCGAAATTAGGTTAATTTTTATATATTTAAGTTAACCTTTAATACGGAAAAAAACTACGGATCGAAAAAAAAAGGTAACCGCCTTAATTTAAAAATGTAAAGAATTACGAAAATTTATTTAATTTAGCCGATTTCCGCTTAACGTTTTTGTTAATTACGCCTTTATTAAAAAAATCGTTATTTGTATATTTTTAATTACCATAAACCTTAATAAAGTTAACGCCCGGTTAATTAATGCTGTTAATTATTTGTCGTAATTTTAATTAAAAATATATTATATTCCGGAAAAATTTAACGTAATATTAAATACGTTATTTTACTTACATATAATAATTTTGGATTAAAAAGCGTTTAAACGGGTCGAGTTTAACGAATTAAATAATATATAAAACGATGTTAACGTATAATATTTTCTAATAAAGGAAAATATTATTATCCAAATTATCTTTATTATTAAAAACGAATTTAAAACGTATGTTATTAAAAGATACGTTATAAATAACTAATATAAACGTATTTATAAAATAATATAAGATATAAAGGCCAATAAACGTACGAAATGGGAATATAAATTTTTAAATTATAAAATAATACTTTATATTATATTAGCTTTAACGGTTATAAAAGGTTATATATCCCTTATATTTACGTTAAAAACGTATTAAAGTTAGTTTACGATGAAAAATTTTATTTCAGTAAAAACCGTAAAAAAGAAATTTATATAACGTTTATTTTGCAAAAAGATATTTTAAGGTTTCGAAATAGTTTAATTTTTACGTAATCTGCCGGAAAAATTAAATTAATCTCGTTAAGTTTTTAGGAAAATTAATATTTTTATTAACGGTTAAGTTACCGTATTATACGATAATTATGGATTTTATTATAAACATGCCGGAAATAACGACTGTTAATACCTTTTAGTCGTTAATTAAATATAACACTTTAAATAATTTATAAACCATTTTTTGTAAGGTTAATAAAAAATCGTTATTAATACCGGATAACATATAATATATTGTTAAAATTTTGGCTATAACAACGTTAAAAATATTATAATTTTGTAATTAAGGATTTTTAATAACGATAATTTGTCGGTAATTAGTGCTTTCAGGTGTTGCCGGCTGGTAGGCTTTGTGGCCCAGGCTTTATGGGCCAGGCAACAGAATGCTACCTGGGACAGCCTTTATCCATTAATAATTTATTATTACCTAATCGTATATATAAGGGCGATTGCTTACGGATTAAATTAATCCTTTCATAAAATAACTTTAAAAAACATATAGAAAGTTATGCGAAATTCTTACATTTAATTACTATAACTGCTAACATAATAACATCTTCTGGTTAATTAATAACCATAACACATTATACGAAATAGTTAATTACAAACTGATAACTAAGTTAACGAAAAAAAGCAAAAAAATTAAGGAAAAATCGTTTAGTTAACGATTTAAGAAAAAGTTTACCAGTTAATTATAACAAACGAACGCAAAACCCCTAAAAAATATCCTAATAAATAAATTAATAACTTATCCGATAATAACTTTATCCTTAAAAACCGGAAGCACTTAAATAATAACCTTTTCCCCTCTCCCTAACCCGGACCTTCTAGTCGAAAGGTTCCCCGAAACGAAAAGTTTTATAACAAAGGAAAACCAAAAAAAATAAAAATTATTTTTAATAAAAAATAACTTATTATTTCAATAATAACGATTAAAGGCAAATAAGTTTGAAACCCCTATTTAAAAACAATATACAGAAACAAATTTACATAAGCTTTATACGTCCCTAAGTACTAATATAAACGGGATTAAATAAAACGTTAAAGTACGGGAAAATAAATATTAAAAATTCGAAAATAAAGTTAAAAATATAAGGCTTCAAAACTAACAAACCAGCAAGATATTAATATAATTAAACGATATTATAACGAAATTTTTAGATTCGTTCGGAAATAAAATATCACAAAGTTCGAAAAGTTTACAAAATATAAATGCAAAAATAATTAAAAACGTTTAACCAATAATTCGAATAAATAATTCGAAAATAATTCCCGTTACAATACCTATCGCAATAAAAAGAAACAAGATAAAA
Source organism: Monosporascus sp. MG133 (assembly GCA_004155925.1). Lineage (NCBI taxonomy): Eukaryota > Fungi > Ascomycota > Sordariomycetes > Xylariales > Monosporascus > Monosporascus sp. MG133. The sequence goes on from QJNX01000032.1 coordinate 120,732, forward strand.
AAATTAACTTACCGAAAAAAAAGAAAAGTAAAAAGGTAAAATTACCGTCCCCAAAAAAATGGTACGTAAAAAGCCTAATAATTTAAACAGCTTTTTATTTTTATCCTTTCGTTTTAACCTATTTAATAATCCCCCAAAACGACGGAAAAAATACCGTAATTCTTTTAGCAACTTTTGTAGGTTTAATAACTTAAACGGCTTAAGTAAATTAAATATCCGCTTAAAGAAACGGAAAAAGGATTTTAAAAAGTTTAATAACGACTTAATATTTTGTTAAAAACGTTTTAATTTCTTTTTAAACAAAAAGAACTATCTGGCAAGTTAAGCTAATTAAAAGCTTTAAAATAATACTTTAAGTTTTACACTTAAGGAAATTAATTCTAAAAACGGTATAAAACTAAAGCAAATTAATTAATTACGTTTTACGAAAGCTATCACCAAAATATATAAAAAAACGTCCTTTAAGTTAATTACAGGTATTAAAAAAAGAACGAAAATGTTAAAAATTTTACGGAAGATTTATATAATAATAAGTAAGGTCTGGCAAAGGTCGTTTTGGAAAAAACTTAATAAAATTATATATAACGGAGGAAACCTTATATAGTTTACTATTAAATTCTAGAAGCTTTTGCGAAAAATAAAGGGTTATGGTATAAAGTTTAAAACCGAAAAATATATTACGATATTTCTTATTATTATAAAGAACCGTACTGATAGCTGGTATAAAACGATATAATTAATACTTAAACAAACGGATTACTTCTTTTAGCAACTAATCGACGACTTTAATAACGAATTCCATAACCGTATTAATCATAATAAAAAAACGGAAAGTTTTATAACGCTCAAAAAAGCAAGGGCAAGAATAATAATAATAATAATTTCCGAAATAACAAACCCGTATGGAATAAGAATGGAAAGCCGTTTTATTTTAACTGTAACAAATACAGATATTTGGCAAAGGATTACCTTAAGCTATAAAAAAAAAGATAAGGGAAAGAAAAAAAAGCGAAGCTAACGTTAAGGGAATAATAATAATTAAAGTAACAGCTTTTAAAAGGCCCGTAATAATGGCTAAAATAAAAAGTAATTTATTTCTAAAGGCCTAAGAAACTTGTACCGTTTTAATAAAGGAATATATAGCGTATATGCTAATAAATAACAGCTTTAAAATCTTATACAGTAATATAATAAGATGATTTAAAAGTTAGCTGCAGTAGCTAAGAACGTTAAAGGCGTTAAAGTTATAGTGATTAACTATATTAAAGCTATAATAACCGAAGGTCCTAAAGTAACCGTTATAAATAGTGCTAATATAAGGATTTAAAAGGTAGCTATAATAGCTATAATAATTAAATACCTTAAAGTTATAATAGTTAAATGGCTTAAAGTAACTGCTATAGGAAATATTATATTTTTATACGTTTACTTTTTTATAGAAGGTGATAGAAATAAGTTACTTTAAGACTTAAAAACGAATATTAATATTACGAATAGAATTATAAATTTCGAAAGGAATACCGTATTAAATATTAGGTTTAAAAGTATATATATTATAATAAGTACAGAACCTATCGTAACCACTTTTATCGGAATAATAAAATAACTTTTAAAGGGTTTATATAAAAAAAATAACGAGATTATGGTAAAATATACGTTATATATTAAGAATTTCCCCCTAAAAGTATTGTTTAAGGAAATATATTACAAAAAAAGAGGTTACTTAAATCGGAATATCTTAATAAACCCTAATAAATTGTAGTTAATAATTATTAACATATTTCGAAAAGTTTTTCTTTTATGGTTTTATAAAAAACCGGAGCTTATTATTTAAACGCTAAAATACGCAAACGATAAAAATTATTAATAAGGATATACGTTAAAAAGAAATTCGGTAAAAATAACGACAATAATTTGCAAAAAATACTTATAAACGCTTTTAAAAATAACAGAATCCGTATAACGGACGAAATAAAAAAAGAAATTTTTAATACCGCCGTTTTTGCAATCCTAATATAAAACGATTAATTTGGATTATTAAAAGGTTTACGGAAATAAATTTAAACCTTAATAAAGTAAAAGTACTTCCTTATATAACGTATAACAAAAGGAAAATACGGAAAACCTTATTTATAAACCTTTAAAAATAAAAGTAATATATAAAAAAAACATTTAATACGATATAAACATAATAAAACCCGTTAATATCGAAAATAATAATTATTTCGGTTTTATTACAAATAGATTTTTGCGTTATAAAAAATACTATTCGTTTAAAACTAAAAACGAAATATAATAAAACTTATACATATATAATATACGAATAACTAGGCGCTTAAAAATGCAGATTTTACGCTTAGATAACGGTAAGGAATTTAATATAAGTATAATTAAAAAATTTTACGTAACCGAAGATATTAAATTAATAATTTTTAACTTCCATATTTAATACTAGAACGAAATTACGGAAAAAAGTATCCAGTTTTTATAGGACGAAACGTATATAACTTTCTTACAAATAAAGATCCCGATATATTTTTAAAACTTGGTGATAAAGATTATAACGTATATAATTAACCAAACTGGATAGTTTATAATAAAAAATATGATATTAATCGAATATTTCGAAAAAGTATTTAATCCTAAAAAATTATATAAGCCTAATAACATCTATTTTCGAATTTCTGGCAATAAGTGCATAATTTTAGTAAATAAGAATTATAAAACTAAATTAAAGAAATTAATAACGTAAAAAGTTAAAAAAAAATACTATTAGGTTATTAAGAGATTTATAATTATAAGTATAACTTTTAAAGGGCAATAAGTTACTTATAATACCATATATTACAGTTTACGAACACCTGGAAAAGTTAAGGAAACTTTCCGACCTTAAAAATATTATTCGATTGCTTTTATAACTTATATAAAAACGTTTAAGGTACCGTTAAAAATAAAAGGGTATTAAAATAAAAAATAAGGATAATAACGTTATTTTAAAAAATAATACGAACCAGAAAATTAAGTAAGTTAAACGAAAAAAAGAACGCCCGGAAAAAATAATTCCAAAGTTATATACCTTAAAGGCCCCAAATAAAGCCCTTAAATTAATAAATAAATTAAAATTACTTTTAATCCAAAAAAATAATAAAAGCTTATATACCTTTAATTTTAACCCATTAACGCATAAAAACGATAAGGATTTTTTTTAAAAATTCTAATAATATAAAATAGGTTATCCGGAATATTTATAAATATTAACAGATAATTAATATATTAAAGCATAAATATAATAATATTTTTAAAGATTTAAAAAAATTAACTTAGATAAATTATTTATAATAACGGATAACGGCCCGTTTTTAAAGGAAGTTATAAAGGGCCTATAACGAAAAATATAGCTTAAATAATTTTTACGGAAATTAAAAAAACTTTTTGCGTAAAACTTTTAAATTTACGCCTTTTAGTAAAAAGGTTTACGAATACCTTATCAATACTAAATAAATATTAAAATATATATATATATATATTTAAAAAAAAATTAAATAAGTATAAAATTCGTATTTACGCGAAAGGATTTATATAACGAAAAGGAATAAATTATAACGAAATAATAACAAATACCGTAAAAGTTATATATTAAAAGATTTTAATAACTTAAATTACTTATTTAAGCTGGCATATATTCCAAATCGATTTTATCGTTACGTATTTGAACGGTAAACTAAAAGAAAATATTTATATAAAACAATTCCCGATATTTAAAAAATATTTCGATACGTACTTAAAAGATAAGGAATTATATTAATTTTTCCCTAAAAGAATTATTAAATTAATAAATCCCTTATACGGCTTAAAGCAAACCTGAATTATTTGGTAAGAAAAAATTAAAAAAATACTTATATAATTAAGCTTTTATTTATTAATTTCGGATAATACGATTTATTATAACCCCAGAACGGGATACGTTATCGCCTTATACGTTAATAATTTCTTCCTTTTCGGAACTAATAAATAATAACTTAAAAATATTACTAAAAAATCGCTAAAAACGTTTTTATTAAGGATTTAAGAAATATAAATTAATATTTAAATAAACGAATTATCCATCTTTTACCGATTAGCGATATTAAGCTAAATTTATAATAATATATTAAAAAATCCTTAAAATTAATTAAATTAAACAAAATATAAAGAAAGTTTACGTTAATTATTAAAAATTATTTAAAGCATATAATACGATATAAAGGTAAAGTTAATAAAAAGAATATATTCGAATATAGAAACTTAATAAAAAAATTTAATTTCTTAAATTATATTAACAAACTAAATAAAATATTAATAACCTTAATTTAAATTAAATTTTTAAATAATCTGTTACTTAAATATTAAAAATATATTAAAAAATTATTACGTTACTTAAACGGTACGGCAAATTTGTTTTTTCAGTATAAAAAGTTAAAACGAAATTATCCGTACAGAAAATATAATAACTTAAAATTATTTAAAATAATAAATATAAATTTTATAAATAATTACAAATTAACAAAATTTATAATAAGGTATATATTTTTTATAATTAAAACTTCCGCATTTTGGATTTTTAAATTAAAGGATGTTTTTATAAAATATATTACGGAAACAAAATATATAAAAATAAAAACGGTTATAATTAAAGTAATAAAGATTAAAAACTTTTTAATAAAATTAAGGTTTATACTTAAAGGTTTTATTTTTATTTTAAAGGATAATATAAGTAGGTTTAAATAAGTAAAAAAGATATAAATATTACGAAAAAAACGTTATATTAAAATTAACTATTATTATATACGTTAAAAGGTATAAAAAGAAAATATTAATTTCGAATACGTAAAAAGTAAAAAAAATCCAGCAAACGGTTTTATGAAATTATTTAATAAAATAAATTTTAAACGATTTATACGGAATTTAGGATTTAAGAAAATATCAGATAAATCGAAAAGTATTTAAGATTTGGTTAAAAAAAAAAAAAAAAAATTATTACGTTAAATTTTTTTATACGGAAAAAAGGGCGTTTTATTATTAAAACCTATTTTTCGTTATAAGTAACGATAATTATGGTATTTTTTTTACGATTATCCGAAAATATCCGTTTATTTATTAATTTTAAGGCTTTAATTTTTTATAAATTCCCTTAAAGTTTTTATATTTTTTTAATTTACGTATCAAATTAATGTTTAATAATACGGTAATAATTAATTACGATATATAGCTTATAATTAATAGGTATTTCCGAACTTACCGGATTAAACTTTTTATTTTTTGGCCGTCCGAAAATAAAGGAATTTAAAAAATAATAATTTTAATTATTTATTAATTTGTTAGTAAAAAATAAAACGTTTATTTGGAATTAAAAAACCTGTAATATAAAAAATTAACAAAAGTTAATATTTTCTATATTAAATTAAAGTAACAATAAGGCGGGCCCGGAACATTTCGGAAAAAATAAGTTCTGTAATACGGAGTAATATAAAAACTTGGTAAAATAAGGAAGCCGGGTAATTAATATAACGGTTAATGCATAAACTTTTTATTCGAAATTAACATATAGAAATTAGGGTTTAATTTCCATATAGATTGGTTATTTTTGGATTTAATTTAGATTTTTCGGACTTTCCAGCCATGGTTATTTGACGTAAGAGGGCGAGTCGGGAATTGGTGCTTTCAGGTGTTGCCGGCTGGTGGGCTTTGTGGCCCAGGCTTTGTGGGCCAGGTAGCAAAATGCTGCCTGGGACAGCTTTTGTCCACTGATGATCTATTATCACCCAATCGTATATGTAAAGGCGATTGCCCACGGACTAGATTAGTCCTTTCCTAGAACACTTTTAGAGAACATACAGAGAGTTACGCCAGATTCCTGCATTTGATCACTGTGACTGCTGACATAATTAATAATAAAAACTTAAAATTTACTTTTACCTTATAAGGCGAAATTTTTAACGTTTTAAAAGTTAAGTTGCTTTTTTTTATTACGTATTATCCGTAAATTAACGAATTATTCGAAAAAAAGAACCAAACCGTTAAGGTCAGTATACGTTTTTATATAACCAGAAATCCTAACGTCTTATAAACGAATATAATACTTATTTTATAATATTATTTAAATAATTTTTAATAATTATAATAAAAAAATATTTAAACGGATTAATATTTAATTTTTAATCTAGGTTAATATTAAATATATTAAACGAAAAAAAAAGAATGATAATTTCGGAAAACGCAATAAATATCGTCAGAGAAAATCATATTAAGAAAGTTATATAATTAGCCGCACTAATTAACATATTTACGAAAAAAAGATATAATAACCGTTATATTCAGACAAAATTTAATAAAAACGAAACCGTATATTTTAAAGTATATTAAAAATGATATTTATTTGGTTAAGTTAAACGGAAATAATTTTTTATCCGGGTTAATCCGTTTAAAATCTTTTAATAAATAAAAAAATAAGTTTATAGGCTAAATTTTCTTACTGGATAAAAAATTTACCTTATCGTTTCCGTAACATAATTGTACAAATTAAAACAAAAAAAAACCCGTTCGGGTAAAAGGTCGTTAAATTTAGCCCGGTAACTGTAAATGGCGACGAATAAAAGTAAGAAATTAACGTTATCATAGATTGCCGGATTCATTAGTATATAAAAAAACTTTTAGTTAAATATCTTGTTAAATAAATAGGCCATATATTTAATAATAATAAATAACCGTTTAAAAAGGATTTATTTATAATAATTATTAAAGTAATTAATAAATATAAAACGAAATACCCGATTAATTAACCGACGAAATACAAAAAAAAAGGTTTTAATCTGCCTTAATAACGTTAAGGTATTAAATAACAGATACGCGATCGTATTTTTTATTTATATAAAAAAAGGAAATTTGAAGAAAATAATCAGCTATCTTTATTACTTTGTTTATATTTATTTCGGTATATTTATTAAATATGTTTTTATATTTATTATTAAAACTTTTATTATATTTTTTATATATTTATATATTTATTTACTTCAACTTTATATATCATTTAACCAAATTTACGTTATATTTTTTATACAGTTTTTAATTACTTACACCTTTTTTAAGAAATTTTACGTTATTAAAAAGGTGCATATCGTCGACTTTAAAAATATTTACCTATATAAAAGAAAATTCCTACCGTTTTTTTTCCTTTTTTATTATTATTAATTTTTAGTAATCTGTAACCTTTTTCGTTTTTTCCGTTTTCCTTAACAAAAAATCTACTTAATCTGCCGTTTTAAAACGCATAATCTAATAAAAATTCCGTTATAACAAATAATAAAACCGTTAAGGAAACCGTATTTAATTCCGAATATTTTAACGTTTAAAAAAACGCATAAAATAATTATTTTAATAAGCCCTTATTTATTATCCTTTCGGTAGATAGTATTTATTCGATAATAATGCTAACGAAAAGTAAATTATCAATAACCTTAAAAAAGGAAATAACGATAAACTTATTAAATTTATTAAATAAATGGATTTTTTCGACAAGGAAAATATTTAAATTAGAAATTAAAACGATATTGTTACTAAAGCATTAATTATTAAAAAAAGGTTATTTTTAATGAAAAAATCGTTTAAAATAACGATATAAACGTTTATAATTCCTAAGATATTACCGATAACTTATTTAAAGCTTTAATAAAAACTTTATTATTAAATAGGCTAATTAAGCAGTTTTTTAAACGAAAAAAGTATAAAATTTGTTAATAATATTAGCCGGTTTACTTAAAAATCGGTATTTATATTTATTAGTAATCGAAAAATAAAAAAACCGGTTATAATAATGCAGATAATAACGTAGGTAATAATATAAATAACGAAAAGGGCGATAAAGATAATAAGGAGAAAACGAACGATAAACCGGTTACCTTTATTAATAACTTTATGAAAAATAATTTTTAATATAAATTTATTAACTTAATTATTTATGGTTTAATTTTATCGGCCCGAAAGATAATCGTATTAGGTAAAATGTTAATAATAACTAAGTAATTAAAGTAAGGTAGCAAAAAACGCCTTTCGTTAGTTAAATTAAGCTTTTCGTTTAAAAAAGCGAAATACGAATTAATTTTTATTACTAAAAGAAAGTCCGATAATAATAATAACGAAAACGATAGAACCTATAATCCGGTCAGATTAAAAGTTTATTTTACCTAAATTCGTAAAAAATACGGTTATAATATTAAATTAATAATTAAGGTATCCAAAAAGATTAAAAAGTTTACTATAAAATATAATACGAAAACTTTCGTAGCATATCCGTACTTAAAGTTTATTAAGGATATTATAAAATACGTATATATATTTTGGAAACGTAAAAAGGCGTATGACGGCAAGATATTAGCCGAAGTTATTATTTTAATTATTAAATAGTATTATCCGAAAGGTTACTTAAACGGTAATACCGGCAGTTATCTTATGAAAAAAAGATAATTTAACTTATACCAGGTTATTTTTATAAAATAAAGTAACGTTTAAGTTAATAATAAGGGCGTTTTTAATTCCGTTATATTTGCATTATAAAAGAATATATACGAAATTAAATAAAAATTAAATAAAAAAAGTACCCTTAATAATGATAATGTTACCCTTATTAATACAGGCGTTAGCTTTTAGGTTATCGAAAGCCAAATTAACGCGGCTTTTAAAACCGTTAAAAAAGTACCGTTTAATATAACCGCCGACTTAATTAATATTTAGTAACGAATTAATATTATTAAGGGTATCCTTAAAAACGTTAAAAAGTAAAAAGGTAATTTATTAATTAAATAATAAAAGTTTTTAAAAATATCGTTAAGATTTTTTATATAAATCTTAAATAATATATATTAATATTTATAATTAAAGATTATAAAATTTGCGTTTAGATTTATATATATAAGGTTCGAAAAATTTGTATTAAATTCTTTTCTTTAATATAATTTATACAGCTTAATTTGGCGGTATTAAAAACATAAATTCGGAAGTTATACGGTTACTTTTAAACGGAAAAAGGGAATTTGTTAAAATTTGCAATGGTCCGGGCTTACCTAACGGGATTTTCGATTATATATATTTATAAGCTCCTAGTAGTTTTTAATAACTTAAAAAATCAGACTTATACCTTTATATAGTTATACGTATCCAATGCATGGCTACTCGTAACACGTAAAGAACCTTAAGTTAAACACCGTTATTTATTACCATTTATCTGTCATCTATTTCATACCTCCTGGAATCCCTAACACCCTATTTCAGATACTGCTCATACCTCCAGGTGGATGTATGACAGGTTCGTTATAGCTTACGGGGGCCCAGCAGTCTGCTTCAGATTGTATCAGATATAGGGGTTATCAGTGTTGTTACTGTTACAGTACAAGAACAGGGGTTCCTGTTTTGGAGAAACCTGCCTCTGGAGCCTGGTATAGGCTTTTCGCGGTTGATTTTCGGGTAAGGAAAGCTTAGCTTTTCCCGCGCCAAAATTATAGTAATCTGGTAAATTTAGGTAATCTGGGAACTAAATTACAGAAATTACGTAAATTTACGATATATTTATTAAATCCAGGATGGATATATAACGAACGGTTTTTTATGTAAATAATACCTATTTAATTTCGTTTTTGAATTATTAATTTAATTTATTAATTAAAGGTATTATTTTTTAATTAAGAAAAAAGTTCGTAAACCTTTTTAATAAATACTTTACTTATTATTTTATTATAATTTATAATTTCAGATAAATTTATAATACGTTTATTATATTTTAATAATTTTTTAATTAATAATTAACGTATTATTTAAGGTCTAGTTAAATATAATATTTTTAAATTTAATAAAAACGATATTAAAGAATGGCGTTTTAAAAATAAATAATATATTCGATTTCCGTTATTAATTAATAAAAGATTAATAGTCGGATTAAATAATTTACCACTTATTAAAAAAGCTTTCTAATTAATCGATAATATAGCACTTATAATTATTAAAGTTAAGGGTTAAAGAAAACTTGATTTTTTTAAGAACAACTTCTTCTTACCCTTAAGGTACTTATTAAAGTCCAGCTTAAAGAATTTAATTAAAAAGAAAAAAGGTGTAACGAACCTGTTATATATCTACCTGGAGGTATAAGCCATATCCGAAATGGGGGTCTTAATTTGCAGGTAATAATAGCATACTAAATAAGATATTCGTTAAAAAAGTTTACGAACTTTTCCCTTAATTTAAGAACGATACCTTTAATTAAATTTTTAAATTAATAAATAAAAAACGAAATTATTTAGGTATTATTTATATGAAAAATTATCTATTATATATATCCCTTCTGGATTTAATAAATATGTCGTAAATCTGTAAGATTTATTAGATCTGGTTCTAGATCTACTAGATCCTCCAGATCACCATATCTTGGTACGGGGACAACCAAACTTTTCTTACCCGAAAATTAACCGTGAAATGCCCATACCAGGTTCCGGAAGCTAATTCTTCTAAAACAGGAACCCCTATTCCTATACTGTAACATTATTTCCCCTCTTTAAAAATCTTTATTCCAAAAATAAAAACCATAAATAACTTTTTTGTTTTATTAAAAGGATTTTCCGTAACTTTTTAGTTAACTTTTATTATAACAGGTCGAAAAAAAAGAGAAAAGAAATACGTAAAAACCAACGCGATATTCGTAATATTCGTATTAACTTCATCAAAACTTTTGGAATTAAAACTTTCCCTTATTCTAATTACATTCGGTTCGGCGAAACCGATTTCTTTTTCTTTAAAATACTGAAGTTATAATTGCTATATTCGTTATTAACGTTCCTTTTATAATGCGGAAACTACAAATTCGTAAAAAAAAAAAATAAATAAAATATTAAAACAATTATAACAAAAATAACGAAAAGTTAAATTTTTTTTCTAAAATACTAAAAAGTTACAAAAAAGGAATTAGATAAATTATAACGTCGGCAGGAAAAAAAACACCAAAAATTATTAAAAGGTTAAAAAGTTTACGTTTTTAATAAAATCTTTTTAAAAAAAAAGTTTAAAATTAAATTAACAAAAAAAAAGGTTAAAAATGGAATAACGTTACGTAAAGGAGGAACAAGCGCGGCTTGCTTTTAAAATAAATGCTGCGGTAAAAATATTTACCTTTTTCGCCTGAAACGCTTTAAATTTAAATTTAGGTAGTAAACCGTTATCGCCTATAACCTTAGCCGGACTGGAAACGGTCGGTTAGAATTTTACCGATAAAAATTCTTAACCAGATTTATCGCATTCGTTAAATATTTAAATGGTTCTTACGTATTTGTAACGAACCTGTCATACATCCACCTGGAGGTATAAGCAGTATCCGAAATGGGGGTTCTTGATTTGCAGGTAACAATAACACAATAAATGGGGTGTTCGTTAAAAAGATTTGCGGATTCTTCCTTTAACTAAAAAACGGTACAGTTACCTTTAATTAAAAACTTAAATTAATAGTTAAAAAGCGAAACTAAATAGGTGCTATTTATAAAGGAAACCGATTATTATATATCCATTTTGAACTTAGTAAATATGCCTGGAATCTATATAATTTATGTAATCTGGCAGATTATTTAAATTACCTAAATTACTTAAATCTTAATAAAAAAAGCCAAGCTTTTCCTATTCCGAAATTTAGCCGCCTGGAACCTGCGTTAAGTTCTAAAGGTTGGTTTCCCGAAGATAAGAACCCTTATTCCTATATTATAATACCATTTTCCCTTTCCAAGAATTTTTATCCCAAAGATAAGAACCGTAAGTACCCTTTTTGCTTTGTTAAAAAGGTAATTCCTTAATTAACTTTATTATAACAGGTCGAATCGAAAAAGGAAAAAAAAAAGCCGCGCTTTAATTAATACGAATTTCGTATTAAATCTATTAAAAAATTTAGTTTTAATATTATCCCTTATTCAAATTATATTTATTTTAAAGAGACCAAATATTTTTACGTAATAAATATTCCAAGTTATAATTATTACATTCGTTATTAACGTTTAGCATATAACGTATTAGAAATAAATTTTCTAACGAAAATTAAAAAAAAATATAACCGTTTATAAAAAAAATAACGTAAAGTAAAAAAGGCCTTAATTACTTTATTTAATCGTTTAAAACGGTTAAGTTTTTAGCAAAATATTTTAAAAAAAAAGGCCGTTATTATTTTAAAGAAAAAATTCGAACGGAATTAACGAAAAAATTAAGAAAAAATAAAGGAAAAATAACGTCATATAAAAACAAAGTAAGTACAGTTGGCCTTTAAAATAAATGTTATAATAAAAACGTTTACTTCTTTCGGATAAAACGCCGAAAGTTCAAACTTAGGTAAGGGGGCCTTATCGCCCGCGACCTTAACCGTATTAAAAACGGTCGGTCGGGATTTTGCCGATAAAAATCCTTAACTAAGTCCTTCGTATTCGTTAAGTACTTAAGTAATTCTTAAATGTTATCTTTTAGGAAATAATTTATCCATTTAACCAAATACTGGATTTTATTTTTGATTATTTTAAAATTTAATATTTTTTCGACTTCGTATTTATTATCGTCTTTTTCGGTTCCGAAATTTTTTTTAAAGGGGGCGTTTTTTAAGGCTGGTTTTAATAAGGAAATATAAAATACAAAGTATATTTTTATGGTTTTAAATAATAATAGTTTGTAATTAATTTTCGAAATAACTTCTTTAATTTTAAACGGATTAAGTTTTTTAAAATTAAGTTTATCATTAGGCCTTTTTATTTTTATTTTGGAAAAGTTTAATATCGCGTTTTATTTTTAACATAACAGGTAAACCTTATTTCCTTTCGTTAAAATTAATCCTTTAATTTTTTTTATTATAATACTGGACCATTTTCTGCTATAAAAATTATAATTCGGTTTAAGGTCGGGCCTATATTATCTTAATTTCTATTACCATAATTTCTGTTCGTAAAATTATCGTAATAATAACTAATACTTTACATATTAATTATTCTGGTCGTTAGGTTATTACGTTATATTTATATATAACTATATAAAATAATATACCCATATTTTCGTTAACGGATATGTTATAAGTTATCTGTATAAATAATAAAAGTTTAATTTAATTATTTTACTGATAATTAACGTAATTTCGAAAATATTTTTTTAAGGTTTAATTTAATCGTTTTATTTAACTATTTATTTAAGGGTAATAAGTTATTAAAAACTTAAGTTTAATACCAATTTGCTTAAAAAAACTAATACCGAATTTAAATATAAAAAGCTTATTTCGGTTAAAAATAATCCTTTCTGGTATTCCGTATTTATCGAAATAATATCGAACGAAAACGTAAGTTAATTATTTTATTATTACGGTTCCTTTAAAAGGTAAAAAGTACCCATATTTAATAAATCTGTTAATAATTACCTATACCGTATCGTACTTAATTCCGGTAACGGGGTTTTTTAATATAAGAAAATTAATAATAAAATTTTATGTTATAATATTTTATGCTTTATTTGGTATATTTATAGGTTATAATAAACCATACGGTTTATAACAAGTTACCTTTACCTTATTACAAATATTATAATCTTTAATTATTTATTTAATTATCTGGTAAAACTTTAAAAAATTATATTTTTCTTAAAATCGTTTAATAATTTTGAATATTTTTTAATATCTATATTAGGGATTTTCGTAAAGCTTTTTAATAAATTCTTTTTGTTATTAACGGAAAACGTAAATTTTGCCGCGAAATAATAATTAGTCCTTATTATTTCCCTTTAACTATTTAACTTCCTTTTATTTCTTTAAATCGTAAAAATTTTTAAATTAAGGTAACTTTTTTAAAATAAGTTATTTTAAGGTTATATATAATTATATTATCTTATCGTCCTTATGATATAATATTTATATATATCATTTGGGAACCTTAAAATCGTAATCTTTTTTACGGCTTAAAATATCCGCTTAAATATTTTCTTTACCCTTAATATGGTAAATTTTAAAGTTAAATTTAAATAAAAAAACTATTTAATTCTTATAACGTTTATTTAATTCTTAAGTTATTATAAATCGAATAAGATTTTTATAATTTGAATAAATATTAAACGGTTCCTTAATTTTATTAAAAAATAATTCCTATTCCTTAAATGCTAAAATAATCGCTAATAACTTCTTATCGTAAATAAAATATTTAAATTCTATATCTTTAAAAGTTTTAGAAAAATACGTTATTAGGTACTATTTTTTATTATCCTTTAATTACTTTAAAATTATTTTAAGGACGTAATTTAAAGTATTTATTTTAAGTTATTTTTTTTTGTTATGGTTTGGTAACTTAATTATCGAAGTATTAATAATTTTATTTTTAATTTTTTAAAAAGCTTCTTTTATTTTTTCGGAAAATTCGAATTTTTTTTTAACATATTTTTTGGTCGTAAGTTTAGTTAATAAACTAACGAACTTGCCGTAATCTTAAATTAAGGGTCGTATATAATTAATAAATCCCAAAAATTAACGGATATTAATAATAATAATTTTATTAAAAATTAGCCAGTTTTTAACAGCTTTTAATTTAAAATCTTAAATTTAAATCTATTCCGGAATAATAATAAAATTTAAAAAGTTTAATTTTTAAGTATGTTAAATATTTTTTTTAACGTTTATTAATAAGTTAGCTTTTTTAAATACCTTTAGTACTTAAATAATATATTTCTTATATTTTTCTAAAGTTTTTGAATAAATAAAAATATCGTTTAAGTAAACGAAAATAAATTTGTTTAAAAATTTCCGTAAGATAATAGTAAGCATATATTAAAAGCTAACTGGAGCATTAATTAAACCCTATAATATAACCTTATATTTGTAATATCTATGGATAATTTTAAAGGCGGTTTTTTATTTTTCGCTTTTGGTTATTCGAATTAAATAATAGTTATCTAATAGGTTTAAAGTTATAAATTATTTAGCCTTATTAATATTTTCCTTTATAATGTTTATTAATATTAGGGAATATTTATTTTTAATAATAATATTATTAAATTATTTATAATTATGGATTTATCGGTATATTAAATTTCCGTTTTTATCGATTTTAATTTTGTTATTTTTTATTTTGGGTATTATTATAACTGGATATCCTACAAATAATTCGGATTTTTAAATATAACCTTTTTTAAGG
This sequence comes from Monosporascus sp. MG133, assembly GCA_004155925.1. NCBI lineage: Eukaryota > Fungi > Ascomycota > Sordariomycetes > Xylariales > Monosporascus > Monosporascus sp. MG133. The sequence continues at coordinate 135,938 of QJNX01000032.1, forward strand.
TTTCGTTAAAAACTTTTTTAAAAAGTTTTAATTTTTTTAGGGTTTATATAATAAACTTAATAAAGTTTTAGGTAATATCCTTTTTTAATAGGAATCCGATAATCTTATTACTTATAATTTGGTAATTTTTTTCGGGTTTGTTCCTTAAATAACTTTTTAAACCGTCGATATTTAAAAGGTATTGTTATTATAAGGTTAGAAAGTTTGGCTTTTTTAATTATGTAACAGATTTTATGGAATTTTTCCTTAAAATTATCCCATAAAAACGTTTATTCTTTTTAATTAATATATGGATTATTAAAATAAAATTACGGTATTCTTAAAATAATATCGTATCCTGAAATGTCGGCGATGTTAAAGGTAATTCGTTTTAAATATCTTTATATTTGGATTTCGAGTTTCTTTATTTTTCGAAGGATTCGTCCGTTATTATAGGTAGATAAGCTTTTATTTACCGTTCGTAATTTATAAGATTGCTATTTGTATTTTTAAAGGATCTGGTATTTTTCGGTTATTTTAGGGAAGATAAAGTTTCCTTTTATTCCGGAGTTAATTATGGTATTAAACGTTTTATTTTTATAATAAATAGGAATTTCGATTTAATTTCGTATTTTTTTCTTTACCTTATATAAGGTTTTATATGTAAGGGCTTTTCGGTACCTTATTTTTAAGGGCCTCCATAATTTTTTGATTAATGGGTTTTAGGGGTTAAAAAACGTTTTTATTTACATACATTTCGGGCTGTATATTTAGTATAATGGTTATTTATGCATTTAAAACATTTTCTGTTACCAAGCTAGCATTTAAAAACGATTATTTTTTTTTAGTTTTTCTTTAGGTTTGGTATTTTGCGAATTATCGGGTTAAAAGGGTAAATTTCCGAAAGGGGTATTTTTATAATTAGGAAGTCGTATTTGTTGCATAGTACTGGCGCGTAATATAAACATTCTTACGTTATGGCCTTTTAGCTTTGCTTTAATTCGGAATGTAGGTAATAAAGTTTAGGGTAATTTGGTTATTAAAGGGTTTTTATGTATCTGTATTTATCGTCTGGTTTTGTAAGTGTTTCTTTATTATACTTTGGCCAAAAGTCGTTATTTTTTTTGGCTCGTTAATAAATAAGGCAGCTATGATTATAGCAAGTAATAAAATGCAAAAGCCTGTAATTTTCTGCTGGTTTGGGATATATTATATATTCGGGAAAAATATAATATTCGGGGAATAATTATCCATAATTATCGAAATCTTTTCGTAATTAACCGTTTAAGTTATATATTTTATACTTTTGTATGTTAAGGTAATAAATATATTTTAACGTAATAGTTGTTTTGAAGCTTATTCGTCCTAGATAATATTTGTAAGTTTTGGCCATAATACTTTTGCAAATAGTATAATCTTTATTATCGGGGTCGTCGTTTTTGATTTTGTTAATCGTAATAATAGTAAATTCCTGATTTGCGGAAGTAACGTTTATTTCCCTTTTATCCTTTTCCTCGTTACTTATATTTCGTTCGGCCGTGCGGATTTTTTTTTTGGGGCTAGGAAATTTTATTTTTTTAAGAATTTTTTTGGGGATTTTTTTTTTTCGGTAAAAAGTAATATTCGCTTTTAAAATGGCCCTTTTTGTTACAGTTAAAATATTTAATTTTGGATTTATTTTTTTTGAATTTTATTAAAGTAATACTGGCTTCCTTTTGGGATTTGTTTTTTGTTTTTTTCTTGCTGTTGGAACGTTTGTTATTATTTCGTTTGTTTATTTCTTTCTTTTTAAGGTACCGATTAAAAATACGTCGATCGGAAATAATAACTTTATTTATGTATTTTTCGAAAGGATTTGTTTTAGGTACCTTAAATATCTTATTCTTAACCTAAGGTTTTAAGTTGTCGTAATAAGGGAAAAATAACGTATTTTGGGGTAACTTAAAGATAACCGTTAGTTAGTTAAACTTAGTTATATATTCGGCTGTTAACGTAATTTGCTGGAGTTTATATATTTATTTAACCGTATGTTATTATTTATTTATATTTTCGTATAAGGTTCATATTTTTTTTTAAAGTTTTTATAATTGTTAAAAATATAGTTGGTAGCGTCCAGGTAATCGTTAGGAGAGTTTAATAAGTAATTATTAAAAATAGGTTCGAATTAATCGAATACTTTTTTAGTTAGTAGTTGGAAAATGGTTATAACTTTTTGGTAATTTTCCGTTAAAGAACTTTTATATTACTTAAGGTAAAGTCTGGCTTTAATAAGGAATCCTTTTACGTTTGTAGTTTTATTATAAGGTTTAAAAACGGTTAGCTTATAACTTTTGATATTAGGTATTCCATAGTAAACAAAAAGGGGTACGGTTCCTTTTCGTTTTCGATTAAATAAAAAAGGGGCAGGAGTTTGCGGATAAGGGATAGGTGTCTTAAAAAAGGGTACTGGAGTTTTTGGATAAGAAGTAACTTTTAAAACCGCGGAAGTTTTTTTTAATTATTAAGCAAGTTTAACGTTTTCTTTCTGGAATTTTACGATTTTTTCAGCCATAAGGTTTAGTTATTAATTAATCGTAAATTTTCTTTTTCTTTTTTTCCGTTTTTGTAATAGGGATTTTTTTAACTTTTTTTTCCTTATGGTTAAATTCCTTAGGTTATATTTTGATAGTTTTTTTTGTTTCCCTTAGGGTAAGGGTTAGTTATTATTAAAAGAAGGAAGATTCTTTTTGGCCTTTAGCTTTAGTAACTTTTAATAACATGTTGTTAATTAATTAAAAAACTTTTTTAATAAAAGGTAAATTATTTAATTTGGTTACTAATCCTTTATTAATTAATAACGGGAATCGAATATATTATTTATCTACTAGACGTCGTTTTGTAATATCGTTTTTATTAAGTTTAAAAAAGCTTATGCCTAACTGGGTTTTAAATTATTCGTTAGCTATTAATTAAAGAGTTATTAAAATATAACGAACCGGTTATATATCCATTTGGAGGTATAAGTAATATCCGAAATAGGGGTTTTTAATTTGCAGGTAATAATAATATAATAAATGGAATGTTCGTTAAAAAAATTTGCGGATTTTTCCCTTAATTAAAAAACGGTATAATTACCTTTAATTAAAAGCTTAAATTAATAACTAAAAAGCGAAACTAAATAAATATTATTTACAAAGGAAACCGATTATTATATATTTATTTTAAACTTAATAAATATGCCTGGGATTTATGTAATTTATGTAATCTGGCAAATCATTTAAATCACCTAGATCATTTGGGTCTTGGCAGGAAAAGCCAAGCTTTTCCTGCTCCGAAGTTTAGCCGCCTGGAGCCTGCGCCAGGCTCCAAAGGTTGGTTTCCCCAAGACAGGAACCCCTGTTCCTGTACTGTAACAGTATTATCTTTAAATAGGTAATTTATCCACTTAACTAAGTACTAGACTTTATTTTTGACCATTTTAAAATCCAGTATTTTTTCGATCTCGGACTTTTTTTTATCCTTTTCGACTTTAAAGTGCTTTTTAAACGGGACGTGTTTTAAGGCTGGTTCTAATAAGGAAATATAAAATATAAAATATATTCTTATAGTTTTAGGTAATAATAATTTATAATTAATTTTCGAAATATTTTTTTAATTTTAAACGGGCCAAACCTTTTTAAAATTACGATTATCGTTAAGTTTTTTCGTTTTAATTTAGGAAAGGTTTAACGTCGCGTTTTGCTTTTAACGTAATAAATAAATTTTATTTCTTTTCGTTAAAATTAATCCCTTATTTCTTTTCTTATTATAATATTGGGCTATTCTTTATTACAAAAATTACAGCTTAATTTAAAATCGGGCTTATATTATTTTTGCTTATAAAACTATCGCGGTAATAATTAATACCTTATATACTAACTGTTCGGGTCGTTAAATTGTTACGTTATATCTATATACGGCTATATAAGGTAATATACCTATATCCTCGTTAACGGATATGTTATAGGTTATTTATGCAAATAATAAAAGTTTAACCTATTTATTTTATTAATAATTAACGTAATTTCGAAAGTACTGTTTCAAAATTTAGTTTAATCGTTTTATTTAACCATTTATCTAGGGGTAATAAGCTATCGAAAACTTAAACTTAACATTAATTTGTTTGAAAAAATTAGTACCGAATTTGGACCTAAAAAGTTTATTTAAATCAAAAATAATCTTTTTTATTATTCCAGGTTTGTTAAAATAATATTAATTAAAGGCGTAAATTAATTATTTTACCGTTACAGTTCCTTTAAAAGGTATAAAATACCCATATTTCATAAGTTTGTAACTAATTACTTATGTTATATCGTACCTAATTCCGGTAACGGGATTTTTCGATATAAAAAATTTAATAATAAAATCCTAAGTTATAATGTTCTACATTTTATTAAGTATGTTTATAAGTTGTAATAAATTATACGGTTTATGGCAAATTACTTTAGCCTTATTACAAACGTTATAATCCTTAATTACTTATTTAATTATTTAACGGAATTTTAAAATGTCGTATTTTTTTAAAATCATTTAATAATTTTGAATATTTCTTAATGTTTACATAAAGGATTTTCGTGGAAGTTTTTAATAAATTCCTTTTGTTACTGGCGGGGGATATAAATTTTGCCGCGAAATAATAATTAGTCCTTATTATTTCCTTTTAATTATCTGACTTTTTTTTAGCTTTTCCGGGTCGTAAGAACTTTTAAATTAAGCTAATTCCTTTGGAGTTGGTTATTTTAAGATTACATATAACTATATTATCCTATCGTCCTTACGATATAATATTTATATATATCGTTTGGAAATTTTCGAGTTATAATTTTCCTTTCGGCTTAAAATATCCGTTTGGATATTTTTTTTACCTTTAATATACTAAATCTTCTAATTTTTGTAACGTTTATTTAATTTTTAATTTATTATAAATCGAATAAAACTTTTATAGTTTAAATAAATATCGAATATTTTTTGGTTTTATTAAAAAATGGGTTTTATTTATTAAGTCTTAAAATAATTACTATTAACTTTTTGTTATAAATGGGATATTTAAATTTTACGGCCTTAAAAACTTTAAAAAAGTATATTATTAGATATTATTTGCCGTTACTTTTTAGCTGCTTGAAACTGTTTTAAAAGCGTAATTTAAAACGTTTAGTTCAAGTCGTTTCTTTTGTTATAGTTCGGTAGCTTAATTATTAAGGCGCTGATAATTTTGTCCTTAATTTTTTGGAAAGCTTTTTTTTGCTTTTTTTGGAAGTTCGATTTTTTTTCCAATATAGTCCTTAATAATAAGCTTGGTAAGGGGCTGGCGAATTTGCTATAATTTTTAACCAAAAATCGTATATAACTAATAAATTATAAAAATTAACGTATGTTAGTAACGGTAACTTTATCTGGGATAGGCCAGTTTTTAATAGCTTCCAATTTAAAATTTTGGATCTAGATCTATTTAAGAGTAATAATAAAATTTAAAAAGTTTAGCTTTTAAGTATACCAAACGTTTTTTTTAACGTTTATTAACAAGTTGGTTTTTTTAAAGGCTTCCAAAACTTAAGCGACGTATTTCTTATACTTTTTTAAAAATTTTAAGTAAATAAGAATATTATCTAAATAAACGAAGACAAATTTATTTAAAAACTTTCGTAAAATAATGGTAACTATATATTAAAAGCTGGCTGGAACGTTAGTTGGCCTTTGTAGCATAATTTTGTATTCATAATATTTATAAATAATCTTAAAGGCAGTTTTCCATTTTCTTTTAATTATTGGTATTAAGTAATAATTATTTAATAAATTTAAGGCTGTAAATTATTTATTTTTGTTAATATTTTCCTTTATAATATTTATTAACGTTAGAAAATATCTGTTTTTAATAATAATATTATTTAATTATCGATAATTATAAATCCGTCGGTATATTAAATCTTTGTTCTTATCGGTCCTAACTTTATTAATTTTTATTTTTGGTACCATTATAACTAGATACCCCGTAAATAATTTAAATTTTTAAATATAGCCTTTTTTAAAGTTTTAATATTTTTAAGGGTTATATAATAAATTTAATAAAGCTTTAAATAATGCCTTTTTTTATTAAGAATTTTATAATTTTATTAGTTATAAATAAGTAATTTCTTTCGGATTCGTCCTTTAAATAACCTTTTAAACCGTCGATATTTAAAGGGTATTGTTATTATTAGATTAAAAATCCTAACTTTTTTAATTACGTAATAAATTTTATGGAATTTTTCCTTAAAATTATTTTATAAAAACGTTTATTTTTCCAGTTAATTTATAAATTGTTTAAATGAAACTATAACATTTTTAAAATAATATCGTATCTTAAGATATCGGCGATATTAAAGATAATTCGTTTTAAATATCCTTATATTTAAACTACGATTTTTTTTTTCGGAAAACTCAGTTATTATCGTAAGTAAATAACTTTTTATTAACTGTTCGTAACTTATATAATTATTATTTGTATTTTTAAGGGATTTGGTACCTTTTAGTTATCCTGGAAACGATAAAGTTTCCTTTTGTTCCGGAGTTAATTATGGCGTTAAATATTTTGTTTTTATAATAAATTAAAATTTCGATTTAATTCCGTATTTTCTTTTCGCATAAGGTTTCGTATATAAGGGTTCCTCGGTACCTTATTTTCGAAAGCCTTTATAGTTTTTTAACTAGTATGTTTTAGGGGCTAAAAGGCGTTTGCATTTTCGTACCTTCCTAGCCGTATGTTTAATATAATGGTTTTTTATATACTTAAACCATTTTTTGTTACTAAACTAGCACTTAAAAACGACTGTTTTTTTCTAGCTTTTTTTTAAATTTTGTATTTTGCGAATTATAAGGTTAAAAAGGTAAACTTCCGAAATCTATAGCTAGAAGTTAGTATTTATTACATAATATTAATAAATAATAAAAGCATTTTTACGTTATAATTTTCCGACTTTATTCTGATTTAGGGTATAAGTAACAAAACCTAGGGTAATCTGGCTATCGGAAGGTTTTTATATATCTGTACTTACCGTCTGGCTTTATACGCGTTTCTTTATTATATCCTAGCCAAAAGTCGTTATTTTCTTTGGTTCGTTAATGGATAAGGTAATTATAATTATAGTAAGTAATAAAATATAAAAATCTCTAATTATTTGTTAAAGGTTTTAGGTATATTATACATTGTGGAAAAATGTAATGCTTTAGGAATAACTATTTATAGTTACCGAAATCTTTTTGTAACTAACCATTTTGGTCGTATATTTTATATTCCTGTATATCGAGGTAATAAGTACATTTTAGAATAATAGTTATCCTGGAGGCTATTCGTCCTAGATGGTATTTGTAAACTTTGGCCATAATATTTTTGCAAATGGTATAATTTTTATTATTTGGGTCGCTGTTTCTAACCCTGCTGGTCGTAATAATAGTAAATTCCTAATCGGCAGAAATAAGGCTTATTTCCTTTTTATACTTTTTTTCGTTATTTATGTTTCGTTCGGTTACGTGGACCTTTTTTTTGGGCTATAAGAATTTCCCTTTTTTAGGAGTTTCTTTAGGTCAAAAGTGATATTTACTTTTAAAATACCTTTTTTTGGTATAATTAAAACATTTAATTTTAAACTTATCTTTTTTGGATTCCGTTAAAATAATACTGGCTTTTTTTTAGGATTTATCCTGTATTCTTTTCTTACTGCTAAAACGTTTATTTTCACTTCGTTTGCCGGTCCTTTTTTTCTTAAGGTACCGATTAAAAATGCGTCGGTCGGCGATAATAGCTTTATCTATATAGTTTTTAAAGGGATCTGTTTTGGGTACCCTAAATATTTTATTTTTAATCTGGGGCTTTAGGCCGTTATAATAAGGGAAAAATAATACATTTTATAAAAGTTTAAAAATAGGTGCTAGCCGGTTAAACTTAATCGTATACTTAGTTGCTAAAGTAATTTATTAAAATTTATACATCTAGTTGACTATATATTATTACTTATTTGCATTTTTAAATAAAGTTTACATTCGTTCTTTAGAGTACTTATAATTGTTAAAAATATAATTAGTAGCATCTAGGCAATCGTTAGGGTAATTTGTTAAGTAATCCTTGAGGATAGGTTTAAATTAATTAACTACTTTTCCAGCAAATAGTTACGAAATAGTTATTACCTTTTGGGAATCCTCCGTTAAAGAATTTTCGCATTATTTAAGGTAAAGTTTAACTTTAACCAGAAATCCTTTTACGTTTATAAATCCATCATAAAGTTTGAAAGAAATTAACTTATAACCTTTAATATCGGGCATTTTATGGTAAACGAAAGGGGGGATAGTTCTTTTTTAGTTTCGATTAGATAAGGGGGGAACTGGAGTTTTTAAACGGGGGGTAGTTCCTAAAGGGGGCATAAAAGCTTTTTTTTTAATTATCGGGCGAGTTTGGTATTTTCTTGTTTAAGATTTATAACTGTTTCAGCTATAAAGTTTAATCGTTCGTTAGTTATAAGCTTTCTTTCTTTTCTTTTTCCCGACTTTGCGTCCGGAACCTTTTTAACTTTTTCCTTTTTTTAATCGGATTCCTTAAGCTATACTTTAATGGACTTTTTAAGGGCAAGGGTAGGTTACTGTTAGAAAAAAAAAGTTTTTTTTAAACCCTTAACTTTAATGGTTACAGGTACCAAGTTATCGATTAATTAAAAAACTTTTTTAATAAAAGATAAATCGTTTAATTTGGTTATTAATCTTTTACTAGCTAATAACGGGGATCGAATATGCTATTTGTTTGCTAAACGTGGTTTTATAATATCGTTTTTATTGAATTTAAAAGAGCTTATACCTAATTAGGCTTTAAGTTATTCGTTAGTTATTAATTAAGAAGTTATTAAAATATAACGAAATCGTTATATATTTACCTAAAGGTATAAACAATATCCGAAATAGGGCCTTTTATTTGCAGGTAATAATAAAATAATAAATAAGATATTTATTAAAAAAGTTTACGGATTTTTCCCTTAATCTGAAAACGATACCTCCGATTAAAAATTTAAATTAATTGCTAAAAGGAGAATTAAATAGGTATTATTTATATAATAAATTATTTGTTATATATATCCCTTCTGGATTTTATAAGTATGTCGTAAATCTGTAGGATTTATTGGATCTGGTTCCAGATCTACCAGATCCTCCAGATTACCATATCTTGGCGCGGGGAAAGCTAAGCTTTCCTTACCCGAAGATCAGCCGCGAGGTGCCCATACCAGGCTCCGGTGGCCGGTTTCTCCAAGACAGGAACCCCTGTTCCTGTACTATAACAAAAGGCCGAAGAAAGTATAATACGTTAATAAAAAAGGAAAGGAAAAAATAGCTTATATCCGAATAACGATTAAATCTTATAAGTAAAGAAGTTATAAATTTAAAATAAAAAAGCGTTAAATTCGTTTAATAAATAAAAAAAGCTTTTATACCTTTTTTAAGAATTATTACTTTCCGTTTCAAAAGCCTAACTTCTTTTTTATTCAGTTATGACTAAAAGGGAATTATACCTTTTCCTGCTTACCATAAAATACTTAATATTAAAAGTTAAAAGCTAATTTTTCTTAAACCTTATAATAAATTTATTAATATAAAAAGAACTTTAATCGAGGCTAAATTTTACATTAAATGGTGCGAAAGGTTTCTAATAAAGAATTATTACTAAATAATAGCTATCTTATAAATATTTTCGGGAAAAGTATTTAACTAATTCGAACTTATTTTTAAGGATTATCTAATAAATTACCCTAACGATTACCTAAATATTACTAATTATATTTTTAAGCATCATAAATACTTTTAAAAATGAACATAAGCTTTATTCGAAAATATGGATAAGTAATTATATATAATTAAACAAATATAGGACCTTAAGCAATCTACGTCAGCAGCCAAGTATACGTCTAAATTTAACCATCTAGCAGCCATTTTTAAGTTATTATAAGATATATTATTTTTCCCATTTTATAACGGCCTAAAGCCTTAAATTAAGGGTAAAATATTTAGGGTACCTAAAACCGAACTTGTCAAAAATATATTACAAAGGTTATTATCGCCTACCGACGCATTTTAAATCGGTACTTTTTTTAAAAAGAAAACAGACAAACGAAATAATAATAAATGTTTTAATAATAACAAAAAAAAGGCTAAATCCTAAATGGAAACTAGTACCGCTTTAAAGGAATCTAAGAAAAAAAATCCCGGTTTAAATATTTTAACTATGGTAAAAAAGGCCATTTTAAAAGCAAATATTGATCGTTACCTTAAAAGAACTTTAAGAAAACCAAATTTTTTAACGCAAAAAGAAAAGGTCCGTACGGCGGAACGAAAAATAGATAACGAAAAAAAATAATAAAAGGAAAATAAGTTTTGCTTCTGTCGATTAGGAATTTACTATTATTACCATCAATAGAGTTAAGAAAGACGACCCAGAATATAAAGATTATATTATTTACAAATATATAACGATTAAAACTTGTAAATATTATTTAGAATTAATAGTTTTCAAAATAGCTATTACGTTAGGATATACTTATCAGCTTAATATACAGAAATATAAAATATACGATTAAAACGGTTAGCAACAAAAAGATTACGTTAACTAGAAATAATTATTCCCAAAGTTTTACGAACTTTTAAAGTATACGATATACCTTAAACTTTAGCTTCCCGTAAATAATTACAAACCTTTATACTTTTCCGCTTATTACGGTTATAATTACTTTATCCATTTACGTACCAAAAAAGATAACGATTTTTGGCCCAGATACAACGAAAAAATGCCTATAAAGCCCGATAATAAAAATATATATATAAAAACCCTCTAATAGCCAGATTACGTTAAATTTTATTACTTACATCTTAAATCAAAATAACGCCGCAAAGTTATAACGTAAGGATATTTCTATTATTTGCCAATGTTTTATAATAAATACGAACTTCTAATTACAGATATACCCCTTTCGGAAATTTACACTTTTAATATCATAATTTGCAAAAACTAAGACCTAACAAAAGCCAAAAAAATCTTTTTTAAATTCTACTTTAATAACAAAAAGTGGTATAAATATATAAATAATCATTATACCAAGCAGACGGTTAAAAATATACGCAAATAAAATCGCCTTCAAGATTTTAAAATATATCAGTTAAAAATTATAAAGGCCCTCGAAAATAAAATACCGAAAAAACCTTATATATAAAACCTTATATAAAGCAAAAAAAGGAATACGGAATTAAATCGAAATCCCTATTTACTATAAAAATGAAATAATTAACGCTAAATCGATTCCGGAACAAATTTTTATTTTATTTTCTTTCCGGTAACCGAAAAATATTAAAGCCTTTAAAAATATAAATAGTAACTATACAAATTACGAACAATTAATAGAAACTTATCCACTTATAATAATAATCGAGTTTGCCGAAAAATAAAGGAATTTGCGGTGTAAATATAAAGATATTTAAAACAGGTTATTTTCGACATCGCCGGTATTTTAAAATACGACATTCTTTTAAAAATACCATAATTTTGTTCCAATAATCCAGAAATTAACTGGAAAAAATAAATGCTTTTTTGGAATAATTATACGGAAGCATTTTATAAGATTTATTATATAATTAAAAAGGCTAAGGTTTTAAACCTAATAATAATAATACCTTTTAAATATTAACGGTTTAAAAAATTATTTAAAGAACGAAACCGTAAAACACTATTTAATTATAATTAATGAGATTATAAAGTTTTTATTAAAAAAGTTAAAACTTTTTAAAAAACCTTTTAATAAAAGCTTAAAAAAGGTTATATTTAAGGGTTCGAATTATTTATAAGGTATTTAATTATAATAATACTAAAAAATTAATATAGCGACGAATTTATAATTATCGGCATTTAAACGGTATTATTATAAAAAACGGTTATCTTTTAACGTTAGTAAATATTATAAGGAAAGATATTAATAAAACCAAATAATTTATAAGCTGAAGTTTATTAAACGGTTATTACTTAATTTAAATAACTATAGGCGAAAAGAAATTACATTTAAAATTATTTATAAATATTTTAAATATAAAATTATATTACAAAAATTAATTAAGATTTTAACCAGCTTTTAATACATACTTATTATTATCTTCCGGAAATTCTAAAACAAAGTTATCTTTATTTACTTAAATAATATTCTTATTTATTTAAAAGCTTTAAAAAATATAGAAAATATGTCGCCTAGGTATTAAAAGCTTTCGAAAAGAGTGATTGTTAAACATACCTTAGTTTTTCTACGCTTGGCATACCTTAGTTTTTCCTGTCAATTGGCAACGCCCAGTTATTATTCCCCCCACCTCTTAACAGTTTTTATACTTTCTATAATAACTGTATAACTACGTTATCAAATAAAGGGAGGACTTGCATTTTAGGACTTTAAGACCCGTTAATCCATATTCTGACATTACTTTATTTTTTCCAATTTCTTGTGGTTACGTTATATACCAATAAAGCTATAGCATTAAAAGGGTGAAAGCATTCTTACGAAATAATAACGGCTAACATTCGGAACTAGCATATCCTAAGAAATTAAAGTACATATAACACATATACGAATATATACACGAATATCTTAACAAGGCCACATCTCCTAAAAATAGGAGTCGTATATTCAGTTTCGCATTAGCTAGGCCAATTGATTGGTATATACATCATCATATATACGTTGCGATTGCAAGGGGTAAAATGCGTTACTATGGCTTAGTGTTTCTTTCAAAAGTTGGATATTTGATCATATATATCGGGTCGTTAGGGAGTTGACGAGCCGCTAACAGCTGTATTAAAAAACTAAGATATGTTTAATACCACTTTTCGAAAAGGCTAATTTGCTAATAAACGTTAAAAAAAACGTTTGATATATTTGAAAATTAAATTCTTTAAGTTTTACTAGTACCTCCGGATAAATTTAAATCTAAAATTCTAAATTAAAATATATTAAAAGTTAGTTTATCTTAAATAAAACCATTATTACTAACATTCGTAAATTTTTAAAATTTACCGGCTATATACGACGTTTAATTAAAAAATGTAGCAAACTTATTACCAAAAAATATATTAAAAGAAGTTTAAACTTTTAAGGAGAGCAAAAAAAGCCTTTTTAAGAGATTAAAAACAAAATTGTTAACGTTCCGATAATTAAACTACTAAATTATAAAAAAAAAAGTAACTTAAAACAAAGGCGTTAAATTACACCTTTAAAAGAATTTTAAAATAAATAAAAAGTAACGGACAATAATATCTAATAACTTATAACTTTAAAACACTTAAAAATATAAAACTTAAATATCCTATTTATAATAAAAAGTTATTAGCAATTATTTTAGTATTTAAAAAATGAGAATTCTTTAATGAAATTAAAAAATTATTTAATCTTTATTTAAACTGTAAAACTCTTATTCGATTCATAATCACATGAGAACCAAATAAATGTTATAAATATGAAATATTTTTTTTATCCAAACTTAACTTTAAAATTTATTATATTAAAAAAAACGCCCAAACGGGTATTTTAAATCCAAAAAGAATTACGATTCGAAAGTTTCCAAACCTTGCGTATAAGTATTTTATCGTAAGGATGATAGAATAGTATAGCTACGTATAACTTACCTCACTAAAATCAGGCCCTATTTTTGAGGTTGTGGCTGCGCCTGCGGCGCAGCTGTGGCTAGGGCTGTTTAAAAGCTGTAGCTGTAAGTACCGACCCATAAAAGACCTATAAAAGACCCACAGAAATCACAAACCTCAAAAATAGGGCCTGATGGCAAGTTATGATTTTTTGGCTCCGTTCTGCACATCCCCATATAAAATTTCGAAAATCTAACTTGGAAACTGGTAAATATTATAACAATAAAAATAAAAGAAAAAGAAGAAAAATTGCTATTATATTAAGCTTTAAAAGGGCTTCCTAACCATAAGTATAACTTACCAAATGGGGCTAGTTTCGCCGAGATATTAAAGAAATAAATTAAAATTTCCGTTCTGTACATCCCCCCTAACCGTAACGCCCTTATGGCTACGACAACGCAACTACCGCATGCATCATTTCGCCATGGGCCTTCCAAGGGTAATTCAGTATGGGAAAAGCCCGTCCAGCTATTCTTTTGTCCGTATGGATTATGGTTATTACGTCGTAACAAGGAGGGCGTTCCGGTTAATCAAGTCCGGGACCTTTTTAGGGCTGCGACGCAACAGCCATAACCCGTACGGCCGAAAAAATTGATATCCGGACTTTTCCCATATAGAATATACTTGGGAAGCCCGGTGCATGATAATGCGACCGCTGGTTATGCTGTCGCAGCGATGAGGCCGTTACGGTCGCCCATTTCTCAGACCTAAACTTAACTATATTGGCTGCAATTGCTACCGAAGAAAATTGAAAAAATTCCTAAATGCATATTAGATTATATCTAACGCGTTTGTAAATTTTCGGACTTATCGGGCTTGATTTGGCTGCGTATTTTTTTATTCAAATTTTTAAATTTGGGAAAAAAATGGAAGGAAAGTTAGCGATTTTGTTAGCGATGTACAAAACGGACCCCTGTTTCGCATAACTACATCTTAGGCTTCGCTGGCTCGTTACGGGGATTTGGGATTTGATTGGTTAATTTTTAGCGTGATATAACAGTACATTAGAAAGAAACGAGCCAGCGAGGCCTGAGCTAGCTGAGGTAATATATAACCGTAAAACAACTTATTTCAAAATAGTTAGCTGTATTTAGAAATTTATATAACCCGGAAAAACAAAGAAAAATTAAACTATTAGAAAAGAAGAATTAAAACCAGTTATTATTTCGAAGGAAAATTTATATCCTCCGTTAATAAGAAAAAACGGTTATTAAAAATTATTACAAAAATCACTTATATAAATACCAGAAAAAATTTAAAATTACCCAACGACTTTAAGAAAAATATAACTTCTTAAAAGTCTACCAAATAATTAAATAAAGAATTAAAAATTATAACATTTATAATAAAACCAAGGCAGCCTGTTATAAGCCATATAAATTATTAAAACCTATAAATTTACTTCAGTAAACATATAAAATTATAATTTAAATTTTTATTATTAATATCCTTATATCAAAAAACCTAATTATTAAAATAAAACACTATATAATATAAGTAATTATTAGTAGATTTATTAAGTATTAATATTTTCTACCTCTTAAAAAGATTATAACGGTAAAACGCCTAACTTACGCTTTTATTCGATATTATTTTAATAAGCATAGAATACTAGAAAGAATTATTTTTAATCAAAATAAACTTTTTACATCCAAATGCGGTATTAACTTTTTTAAACAGATTAATATTAAACTTAAAGATTTAATAACTTATTACTCCAAGATAAATAATTAAATAAAACGACTAATTAAACCTTAAAATAATAACTTAGAAGTTGCGTTAATTATTAATAATATAATTAAGCTAAACTTTTACTACTTATATAAATAATTTATAATATGTCCGTTACCGAAAATATAGGTATGTTATCCTATACAGCTATATATGGATATAACGCAGCAATTTAATAACGAGAGCAATTAATGCATAAAGTACCGGTTATTACCGAAATACCCCTTCGAAAAAAATAATAGTAACAGAAATTAAAACGATATAAATCCGACTTTAAACGGAATTATAATTTTTATAACAAAAAATAGCGCAATATTATAATGGGAAAAGATTCAAGGAATAATTTTAACGAAAGCAAATAAGGTTTACTTATTTCTTTAAAAATAAAACGTAACGTTAAATATCTTATAAATTAAAGCGAAAAAACCAAGCGTTAAATTTAATTTCAAAAAGTTTAATCCGTTTAAGATCGAAAAAATATTTCGAAAATTAACTATAAACTATTATTACTTAAAACCATAAAAATATACCTTTTATTTTATATTTCCTTATTAAAAATCGGCCCCAAAAAAGTCCCCCTTGAAAAAAACCTCGAAATCGAAAAGGTATTAAATTTTAAAATAGTTAAAAATAAAATTTAATACCTGGTTACATAAATAAATTACCTACCTAAAAATAATATATAAAAACCACTTAAATTCTCAACGAATGCGATAAACCTAATTAAAACTTTCTACTCGCAAAATCTTAACCAACCGTTTTTAATACGGCTAAAGTTGCAAATAATAACGGTTCCCTGCTTAAATCTAGGCCTACTGTATTCCAATCGAAAGAAAAAACGCCTTCATTATAACGTTTATCTTAAAAACTAATTCAACTTATTTTACTTTTACACGACGTTATTCTTTTCCCAGTTTTTCCCGTTTTTTTAGTTAATCTAATTTCAACCCTTCCTTTAACATTTTTAAAACTTTTCTTTTAAAAAGGTCTTATTAAAAAGGTAAACGTTTTAACTTTCCAACGAATTTCTTCGATTTCTTATCCTATTAACGTCGTAATTTAACTAATCTCTTTTTTATAACCTTTTATTCCCTTTTTACGACTTTCAGATATACGAAAAAGCTATTCTTATTTTTGCGCTAATTCTTTTTACAAACGTGCTTATATTTTGTTTAATTTCTTTATTATATTTATAATTAAAACGTTACAAAATAAACTAATAATAAATAATATAATAATAATATTCCGAATACTTTAAAAAGTAAAGATTCGAAGTTACTAAGACAAATATAATTTAAATAAAGGAAGGCCTTAATTTTAAAAGTTTTGATTATTATTACCTAAATAATACGAAAATTATGTTAATTTGCGCGCGGCTTATTTTTCGTTTCTTTTTTTAATTCGACTTATTATAATAAAGTTAGCTAAGAAATTACGGAAAATTCCTCCACCAAAGTAAAAAGGCCACCTACGGTTCTTATCTTTAAAATAAACATTCTTAAAAAAGGGAAATGGTATTATAATACAAAAACAAAGATTATTATCTCCAAGAAACCTACCCTTAGAACCTGATATAAATTCCTTACGGCTAATTTTCAGCTAAAAAAACTTTCACTTTCCCCTTGCCAAAAGTATAATAATCTAATAAATCAGGGGAATCTGGAAACTAAATTATATAAGTTATACGAATCCCCGACATATTTATTAAATCTAAGATAGATATATAACGCCCGGTTTCTTATATAAATAACACTTATTTAATCTCGCTTTTCAGCTATTAATCTAAATCTTTAATCAAAGGCATCGTTCTCCGATTAAAGGAAAAGTCCGTAAACCATTTTAACTAACACCTTATTTATTATGCTATTGTTACTTATAAATCAAGAGCCTTATTTCGGATACTGTTTATACCTTCAGGTGGATGTATAACAGGTTCGTTATAGTTGCATTGCATAACTAGTTACAGGCGCTTTAAGACGCGCACTGTACTTTAATATAATTTGTCCACGGAATATATATAGTCCGATTAAAGGGAGCCTTTCCGTATATAAAGTGCTAGTGCAACCCCTGCTAGCTAATATATCCCCTTAACGCCTTAACGTAATTACGGTATTAATTATCACCCCTTATTACTTCTTAAAGCCGTAATTATCCATTTTATTTTTCCCTCGTAATTAAATCCTTTTAATTAGCTAATTCTTTATTTTTAATAGTTTTTAAATGCTTGCGTCGTTAACTTAAAGTTTTTATAATATTTATTAATTTTAATTATTTTCTAAAATATTTAAAAAATTCGTATAATAAGGTTTTTATTAATTTACTAATTAATATATTTTCCGTAAACATATAATTTAATTTAATTATATATTTTTACGGGTTTTCGAAATTAATAATTATATATATTTACGCATCGTGGTTTTATTTTTAAAAGAATAACGTTAACTTTAATGAGCCGTATAATTTATTAATTACCGTATTATATCTTTAAAGGTTTTATATTTAAGCGAATTTTGTGTTCTTTAATTAATCGAAAGATAATTAAGTTTTTTTATAACTTAGATAAAAAATACTATTTCCGCTGCAGTTATAAGATAACTATTACATTTTATTTATTTATTTATTTATTTATTTATTTATTATTTTATAATTTTTTAAATAGTTTTATGATTTAAATATAAATCTTTTAAATCGATCGTATTATCCGTAAAAAACCCTTATTTTAAAAACCACGTTAACGTTTTAATCACGATTAAGTATAAAATAATTCAATTAATATCTTTATAATATATGTTATTAAAGTTTAAATTCAATCAAATTAATCGGGATACCATAAAGATTATTTCAGATTCTATATTAAATATTACGTATAAAATAAAATTAATTTTTTTGTAATATTTATTAATGAATTTTAAATAAGTAAAGTTAAAATTCGGTAATAATTCGATGTCCGTTTTTGTTATATCCGGATAATTATTTAATTTTCTTTTTGGAATTAGGTTAATTATTTTATTTATAAAAATCGGATTAAAATAATTACAACTTTTTATTAAATTTATTTTAATTATCTCGATATTAAAAGATTATGATAGATTTTTAATTTTTATAAAAGTATAGCGTTAATATATTTATTAAATTAATTAATTAACGAAATCTTAATCTTTTTCATAATAAACCGGACCGATATTATTTATAAAAAACTACTTTTTAATAAATACAATAATAAAGGCCGTAAAAAACTGATATAAGTCCGAATATTTTAAATGTCTTAAAGAAATCCCTTTATTATAATACCTTTAATATTTTTAAATTTATATAATACCGTTTTATAATATTTTAAAGGCAACTTTGTAAATATTTAAAAAAAGAGAAATTTACGTTAACGAAAATGTTTTTAACGTTATATTACTTAAGATTTAAATTAAACCTAGCCGTAATAACGATTAAATTTTAAAATAACTTTTTAATTAAAGAAAATACTTATATATTAATATAAATCTTTTTAACTTATTAATTACCTTATACAACGAAACCTATTTCTTATTTTTATCATTAACCATGTTTTTAAATCCATAAATATATATTCATATATAATATAAAACCTTTATATTTTTAATAAAAAATTACTTAACGTCTTTTTTCATTTTCTTTTAACTTTATAAATAAACCTTTTCGGTTTTACGAAATAATTCCTTTAACAGATATATATTTAAGTTTTTATAATCTTCTGGCAGTAATAGTAAATTACCTTTATATATTTAATTTTAGCCTTTTAAAGTCTTAACATAATTTGTAATCTTAAAACCTTTCCGATTGAAATAACGCGTATTTCGGATAATTATTTTCCTTAAACTTTTATAACTTACCGGCCGGTTATTAAATAAACTTATATAATAAATTAACCATTTAACTTTAAATACGGCTTTTGAAACCTTAAAATCGTTTTTAATAATATTTTTATAATACGGCATATACGGAAAGCTTACGTTTTCGAGCCGTAAAATATTTTTATCTTTTACCGTTACTTTAAATTAAATAATATGATAAGAACCTAAAACTACCTGTTTAATTTCCGCTGGCATAATAATTATAATAATAATTAATATAAACGTTAGTAAAAATAATAATCCAAAAATCGGAAATAATTCGAACATAACGGTCGTATAAAAATAATTAATCTTATGCGAATAAACTTAATTTTTACCATCTTATATATATTTTTAAATACTTATACAATTTTAAAACCATCATTTTTATTTAAACGGCAATTAAATTATTCCGTTTAAAATTTTATCTGCATTTTATATATATATATGGTAACTATAAACCTAATTAGGTAATTTTGCCTATCGGAATAACTTACGAATTCGTTTTCTGTAATATTGAAAAATCGTTATTTAAAATTTTAATATTACCTTAAAATAGAAACCTTTTCGTGAGATTATACGTTTTAAATAATAATAATCTTATTAAATAATGGGTTCCAGATTTTGTAAATATTCGTAAATCGGTAGCCGACGAAAAAGTTAATTTATGCTTTAAAATTTAACTTTTAAAACATTTATTCATTTTTATGGCTGTAATAATTTCAAGGTAAGCCATATAATTATATCTTTATAAATAAGCTTTTTAAAGCTTTTAATTAAATATTATACCGCCGTTTTTATATGCCAGATAAATATAATAAATTTTTATATAAGCTTTACTAAAAGAAGGGATATTTAAAGGTACGGTTATATAAATATATTATTGCTTTAAAGATATATACAATTACAAACCAAAATAACTTAACGTTACTTCGTATCGTAATCTTTTTTCTTTCTTAATTATACCCTTTAAAGATTTTATACCCCCTTTCTGGGCCTCGGTATACGGTATTAAAGGTTTAAGTTTAATATTAAAAAAACGGTTAAACTATATTTCGAAGTTAATAATTCTTTAGAATTTCGTTATCGTATTTAGATACCTATTAAAATATTATAATTAATATATTATACTTTTGATTATTAAAATAAATATTTTAAATAAGTCTTAAATATTTGTCGGTCGCAAAGATAACGTATCTATAGCTTTTAAAATCCTTTTCGAATTTTATAAAATCGATAATAATTCGTTATCTTAATCGGAACGCTTTCTCCCTTAACTTTTAATATATTTACTTGTTAACTTTCGCTTTATTAAATATTTAATATTCGACCGCTATTAAATCCGTTAGGCGGATTCTCCTTATATAAAAGTGCAATTAAATAATTATTTCGGGCCTTACATATCTTAATCTTAAATATTATAGCTTATTATTACCGGTTCGTAATAATCTTGGTATATATAAATTAACATTTCATTTATAAGTAACCACGGTTATATAAAATCTTATTACGTTAATATCTTCGCTAACAAATTAATTAAACTTATTTATTAATATAATAACTATTTAATTAAACTTATTTAGAACAAAACATTATTTTTCCGGTTATTTTATTAATATTACTTTCTCCGGAATTACCGAAACAATACCAGGTTATACATAAAATCCTTATAATGCGCCAAGTTATATAAACGTAACGCTTTCAGGCCTATAAGGCTTTAAAATAATACGTTTATTTTTCCGTATCCATTAATTGGAACGAAACTTTTTCTTCCGTATATTCCGTCGTTTTAAATCGTTATTTTATAATTGAAAAACCTATTAATAAGCTTAAAACTATTTATCGTAAATTTTAAAATCAAAATAAATAAATTCCTTAAAGAATAAAATGCGACGTAAATTATAATACGTTAGTTAGATATTAAAAAGTACGTTAAAATTCGTTTTATCTCTTTTAAAAATTCATTTATTTTATAATAATTAATATTTCCATATTTTTAATAAACGGTTAATATTTTCTTTTAAGAATTAACCAGTAACGGTGCGTTTTTAAATTAGTATCATCAGCGTTTAATTAAAACGGAAATCCTTTAAAGTTTTTTAAAAGAACGTATAAAAATACTGAAATAATTTATAATATAAGCTTAAATAAATTTCATAATGCATACTTTACGTATCCGATTTTTAATACTTTCGTTCTTATTATTACGATTCGCTTAAAAACCTTTATAATTACCATATTTTAACCCTCTCTTAAAAATCCTACCATCCGGCTAATTATTAATACCTTTCATTTATTTTTAATCAAAATCGTCTTAATTCGAAAAGTTTGCAGGAACCCCGTAAAAAGTTAAAAACGTAACCTTAACGTTTCTTATTAACTCTTATAAATTCGTTATAATTTAATAATTTCAAAAGTTGACTTTAATTTTCTTGTAAGTAATTATTCTTTTTTCGATTTCGTTCCGTTTAAAAAGTATAAATAAGTTCGATTAATTAAGTATAATCGGTATTATTGCTATCTATAATTAATTAGTTCAAATAACCGGCATAATCGTTTCGGAAACCTTATAACGTTAATTTCAAATTAGGATTTCTTATTATTTCGTTATTTATTTATTAAACGTTTTAATAACTTTCGAGATTTATTTTAATCGTTTTTCGTATTTATGTTTAATATTTATAAATAACCGATTATCGTAAACTTTTCCGGATTATTATAATCTAACGTACCAGTTTTTAAAATCGTTATCTAGGTTTAAATAAATTTACTTAATTTAAAAAATATTATTTAAGATTTATTTCATAAATTCGTTAACACTTTTTCAGAAATTATATATTTTCGATTTAAGTAAATATAAAGGGAAAATTTTTAAATTTAAACTTATTTAGTTGCGGTCGATATTTCGAACAATTAACACATATTTTATTATATACCTATTAAATACTATCCTCTTTAATTTCAATAACTTTATTTTTACCGTTATTTTTTAACCCTTTATAAAGGACCTTGAAAAATTTACTCTGTTCGTTATTTACTTATTTTACCTTTATTATAAAGTGCTTAAGTTCCATAAACTATAAGAATCTTGTTCTTTTTTATGAAAGGTTGAATACTTCTTACGTAATAATATATTTTTCCGTTAGGTTTTCGAAGTTAGGTTAAGTTTTTTTAAAAATTAATGTAATTCTTAAGAAATCTTTATTAACGTTTTCCTCTTTTAACTTTCCGCATTATAGGTAATTTTGTATAATAAGTTTAATTTATTAAATAGGTTCTTAATTTAAAATATTATTATTCTTTCAAGTCTTATTAATTTCGTTCATAATTTTTATGTGATGAAAATAAACGGAAGCTTTTATTAAAAAAACTTAAGCGTTATTTTTTTTATAAGCTTATAATTTTTCACTTGTAGTTTTAATCTTATTTTAAATAATTATTTTAAATTTTAATATTCTTTTAAAAGTATTAAATAATACATCTTAACTATTTATTAATATATTAATAATACATTACTTAATATCTAATATATTATTAAATAAATGTTTAAAATATATAGCTGATATAAAAACAAGAAATTATTAAACTCAAGCGTACGGCTTAGATTAATAGTCATCTGGTATAAATCCGAGTAATTAATAAGAAATAATAATTATATTTAATAAGAATATATTTGCGTATAAATTTAAAGAATTCAGTTATATTATAAGCTGGCATTATTTTAAACTATATAAGGTAACGACCCTATATCTTCTTTTTAACTTATTAGGTTTAAGCCGGCCTAAATGTGATTATATTAATCAAGTGCCTTTAAGTTCTATAAGTACCTTTAAGTTATTATCCTAACTTATACGGCTTAAGATATTAAGCTTTAGTTAATTTAATTAAACGTATTAAGCTATTTTAAGCTAGTTATATAACTTAAGATTTCGGTTAGAAATGTGTATTACATCTACCTACCGTCCTTTTATATGCCGAGACCTTTGGTTATAATATTTTTATTCTGATTAAGATTTACAGATATCATAATTAAAATGGTTAGTGTCTATCCATACCAGAATCGGCTGAAAGTCTTTATTTTCTAGCCGATTTGGAAAAATATTTGTTATTATTCGATAACTGACCGTAGCGTGTTAAGGCCTATATTCATGAAGATTATTCTGGTGATGAAGAGTTTTTAAGCCTTCCTTACCTTTTTTTGTTTCCATTCTTAACTTAACCGTTAATTACTATTATGGATTCGTTTTATCCCCTTTAAGTTAGTTATTATTTAATAAATTTTAAGTTTTTATTATTATATATTTTATTCGTTTCATTTTTTTATTAATTTCGAAACTTGTTTTTGCTGTTTACGATGTTTCCGTTAAGTATTAATTAAAAGTTTAATATCGTAAAATTTACCGGGTTTTAATTAAGTTAACCTATTGTTTTTATAAATTTTTGTAATAAGGCTGCGTTAAGCCCCTATCGGGATACCGAACTTCCGCCCGTGCCAAGTTGCTATAAACGCATAACGTAAACGTAGCGCTATATATTTTTATATATAACTTAGATATTTAGTTTTCCATTTTTTTCCTTTTTAATTAAAAAATAAAACCTTTTTAAGACATTCGATATAAATCACACAGGTTAAACCTTTTACATATTTTCTAACTTACCATTAGCAAATTAGGAAACGTTCGGGATTAAATAAAAAAAATTTCGAATTTTTTTTTCGGGGCCCAGCAAGGGGTTCCTATAAGTTAAAAGGTATAAAGGTTACTAAACGCGATAATAAAATCCTTAATTTTCTTATTATCTGCCATAAAGTAACGTATAAACGTTTAATTTAAGTAATAATATGTTTTTAATAAAAAGTTAATAAACGTAACCAACTAATTTAAAAACGGAATAATCGCTTAATAAAAAGTTTTCGACTAATTATAAACTTAAAAAATAACCTTTTCGGAAAAAGGTTTTATTTCTTCGATTACTTTATCGCGAACTCAACCGACCCCTATTTCCAAAACAATTTAAACATTTAAGTCGACGTTCGGAACCAAATAAAAATTATTATTTTAACTGGAAAATTTCGATGGGATTAAAAAAAAGTTTCCCGGTTAATATGTTTTTATAAATTAAAAGTTAAAAATGGATATAATTTTCGTAAAAAAAAAAATCGGAAATAGTTTTACATTATATAAAAAAGGTTAAAAAAGAATATACAACGTATAATAATTATATATAATAATACCCGAGGCCTAAATAGTAATTATAACCTTTCTGTATTCTTTAAAACGTTTTATAAGTAATATAACGATTATTAGCGGGAAAAAAAAGTTATCGATCGGTTTAAAAATTTAAA
This sequence comes from Monosporascus sp. MG133, assembly GCA_004155925.1. Lineage (NCBI taxonomy): Eukaryota > Fungi > Ascomycota > Sordariomycetes > Xylariales > Monosporascus > Monosporascus sp. MG133. The sequence continues at coordinate 160,557 of QJNX01000032.1, forward strand.
ACAAACGGATAATATAAAATTTTCGTCCTTTTATTATATATTTAAAAGGACGTTAACCGACGTAAAAAGTATTACGTAACTTCTAGATTCGAAATTTACCTTTTTTAAAAAAGCTTTAAATAAAAAGCTTATTTTAATATTAATTTCCGTAAACTTACCTAATAATTATAACGCCTAAGTAAATAAGGTTATGAAAATCGCAAAATATTTCGAAATATTATCGCGATAAAAAAGGCCTAACGGTTTTATAACCGTTTATACCGATAATAACGGACCCTTATCCGATTCGGGCAGCACTATAAATATAATAAAGGTTTCGATTATAGGACGATAGGGATAAAAAGCCCAAGGTACGTTTTCCGTATTTAAATAACGCATACGATAGGTTTTCTAAAAAGAAAAAGATACTCGTAAAACGAAAAAGTTATATCTATATTATAACCGTTCGAATTATAAAATAAATCGTTACCTTTATTTATTAGCGAAAAAGCAGTAAAACGAAATTAATTCCTTAAAACCGTCCGATTTGGAAAAATCCGAATCGGAAAACAGAAAAAAAGAAAAAAAAAAAGTTTTTAAATATCGTCGTATTCGGGAACAAAAAAGGACCTAAACGGAAATAAAACTTATAAAATAAAATATGGACGGTATTTTATTTATTATCAAATATTTATATTAGTTAAAGAATGTTTATAAAAATATTTATTAATTAAAAATATAAATATTTTATAATAATAAATAAAGAATTCGTAAAATGTTTAAAAGTATTACGTATTTTAATTAAATTATATAAATTAAAAAAGGTTCGGGAAAAAAAACGGTTTTATCGAAAATGAATTAAGGAAATAACGTGTATAAAAATAAACGTCGACGGGTTTAAACTTAAAACTTTTATATATATTATCGATAACTTAAATTATTACTTAATATTAAGAAATTTTTAAGAAAACGTTAGGACGTTACTTACGTAATAAAAAAATACCTTTTAACGATAAGAATAATAAGCTATATAAAAATTTACGAAAAGAAAATACGAAAATTCCGAAAACCGTATAAAAGTAATTCGCGAAATAAAAATAATTTTAATAATTTTATTCGGAACGGAATTACAGCGGATAAAAAAATGAAAAAAACCCGGTCGGAAATTTAAGTATTTTTAGTTATATTTGCCGATATTAACAAAACGTTAATACCGAAAAAAAGGTTCTAATAAACAAAAAACTTCCGTTTAAATTAAAAACGTTTCGGAACTTTTTCGATAAAGAATTAAGAAACGTTTTATTACTTTATTATCTCGGGATCGATTACGAAATACGATTACGCCGTAACAAAATAGGATAAAATATGCAGGTACCTTAAGGACCTTTATATAGCATATCCAGGGACGAATTATTAACGTTAAACAAAATTTTAACGGAGCTTTTAAATAAAGGATATATCCGCGTAAGTAACTTACTAACAGGGGCTCCGGTATTATTCGTAAAAAAACCAGAAAGGAAATTACGTTTTTATTATAATGATCGAATATTAAACGGAATAACTGAAAGAAACCGGTACCTTTTATTACTGATTTCGGAAGCCTTAAAAAATTTATTTTACGTTAAATAATTTACGAAAATAAACGTCCGAATAACGTTCCATAAAATCAGAATTAAAAAAGGAAACGAATAAAAAACTATATTCCGATCGCGTTTTAAGTTATACGAATAATTAATAATATTATTCGAATCATGCGGTTTTTCCAGAACGTTTTAACGTTACGTTAACGAAATATTAAAATCTTTTTGGATATTTTTTACATAATATATATAAACGACGTCCTTATTTATTTTTTAAAATTTAAAAAGAATTATATGCAAAAGGTAAAAAAAGTTTTAAATTATGTAAAAAAACAAGGTTTAATTTTAAGATATTAAAATATAAATTCGTTATTAAATTAACGAAATACTTAAATTTATCATAAAAACGGAACGGAAAATATGGATAGATTTTAAAAAATTACGTACGATCCGGGAATAAAAGACTTTTAAAATATTTAAAAGGGTGCGGAATTTTTTAAAATTCGTTAACTTTTACCGCGATTTTATGACGTATTATACGGAACTTATGGCCCCTTTATTCACCCTAACCCGAAAGAAATTTCGTTCCGTTAAAAAAAAGAAAGAAAAAGGCGTTCGAATAACTTAAAAGCGTTTTAATATCCGAATTAATTTTCGCGTAATAAAACCTTAAGAAATTTATAATAATAAAAGCGAATTATTCGAAATACGAATGCAAAAGGTACTGATTTTAAATTAATAAATAAAAAATGTTACGTTTAATTACTTATTATTCGAAAAATTTAAACGTTATAAAATTTAATTATAAAATTCATAATATAAAGCTTTTTAAAATAATTAATTATTTAAAAGCTTAAAATATAAAATTACGTCGCGTAATAATACCGCTTAAAATAATTACCGATTATAAAAACTTAGAATATTTTATAATTCCAAAGAATTAAATAAATGTTAAATAAAGTAATTTGAAAGATTTTTACGATTAATTTTTATTTAAAGTCTCGTACCGGCTGTTTAAATATTCGGGCCGATATATTTTCGCGTAAAAAATAAAATATGTTCCAGGGAAATATAAATAATAAAAAAACCAGATGAAAATTTTAACGATTAAAGGATAAATAATTCCTTTTATTACTTTCGAAAAGTAAACATGACGTAAACATAAAAAATCAGCAACTTTCCCGGGGAACGTAAATATTTTAATATTATAAAAGTTTTCAGAAAATTTAAAATGTAACGTTAAAATACGACAAAGGTTACGTCCGTATTATCAAAATTATTACCAAAAAAATATAGCTTTCCTGCCGAACTAAAGTTAATAATATTTATCGCAAAATATTCGTTGGACGTTAAAAGTTTTTCCTAATGCCGTAACTACTTATAAATCATAAATTAAGAACCGTTTAAAACGGCCTTACTTTAAAATACTTATAATTCGTATATAATAAGATACTTAAATAAGAAAGTTACGATAACGGTACTTACGAAAAGTTTTTTTTGGCCGGAAATCTATCGTATGGTTAAATAATTTCGCAGGAATTATAACGTATACGGTTATAAAAATATATGAAAACCAAAAAAGGTTACCAAAACTATTACCGGTTTCCGAACGATTTTATAACAAACTTTCGATAAATTTTATAACCGATTTATTAACCGTTTCCGAATACGACCCGTATTTTTTAATAATTATAACAAACCGGCTTTTAAATTTCTTACATTAAAAGTAGTATTTACGATAAATATAAAAGTTTATACGGAAGTTTTCGTTAAAACGTATTAACGATTTTATATTTTTTTCCGGATTATTATAAATGATAAAGAAAATAATTAAATAAAAAGATTTAAAAAAGGTTTTACGAATTAATTAAAATAAAATAACGTTTATTTACCGCATTTTATTTAAAAACCGACAGTATTACCGAAAAAACTAATTAGGAAATTTTGACTTGCTTACGAATTTTCGTAACGTATACGTAATAAAAATGGAACAAAATTTTATTAAACGCAATATTTACGATTAATAACCTTAATAGGACCTTAACAAAACTAAACCCGTTTTTTTATTTTACGGATACCATATTAATCCGGTTCCGTAAATAAAAAGTAATTTGGTACTTAATAAGGATCCGTGCGTACGAATAAAAGGTTTTGTTAAAAAGTTCCAAAAAAGAATCGAATTCGTATAAGTTATTAAAATTATCACTTAATAAGTATAAAAGGAAATAACGAACAAACGTTACTTTTTTATAAACAAATACGAAATTAATAATAAGGTATAATTATTCCTTAAAATATCGTTACCTTATAACCGATAAAAAAATTAAGATAACTTTAAGTAAAATATTATGCAACTAAAGTAATAAATTCGTATATGATCACATTAAATATTGTTAAAAAAATCCATAACCGCTTTTACGCAAATTTATTAAAACGCGTAAATTCGGACCTTTTATTTTCGCAAATTAATGCAAATACTTAACCCCTGCCGATAATAACGGAAAAAAAAAAGAAGCCAAAATATACGGTAAAACGCATTTTGCAAACCCGTACCAAAAGGGTAAAAAAAAAATCCAAACGTAAAATTTTGGTAAAATGGAAAAATTACGCAGTATTTATTTGGAAACCGTTCGAAAAATTTGCGGAAATAAAAGTCGTTAAACATTTCAAAAAAAATTATAAAACCACGCTATTAATAAAAAGCCCCAAATATAACGTATTATATAGAAAAAACCGGCCCGGAAGTTTACTTTCGAACAGCCTTTAAACGGCCATTAAATAATGCCGGAATTCCGGAAAAGTTATTCCGGAATTAAAAGATTTTAACTAATAAATTACCTATACATAAATAACTAATAACGTATGATTAAAAGAAAAGATAAAAATAAAAGATATAAGTAATATATCGGTTATAATATATCAAATTTCCTTAAAGATTTATAGCTTTAAAGTTACGTATAAAAAACGCAAAAAATGCGTATTAAGGGCGTATATTGTTTATTTTTTATTATTAGCTGGTAAAACCGGAATTCTTTTCTTAATCGCCTAAATAACGCCTATAATTTTTTCGAAAACCTTACCGATACGGTTTTTTACGGTTAAAAATTCGTTTTTTAAATAATTAATAAATAATACAAAAAGAGCGCGGAAATATTACGAAAAAAATATTTATATAACGGGATTTTTTTTCCGAAAAAAAAAAGGTTAAGCTGGAAATTTAATAAATTACGTAAATAACGCGAACTTATTTTATTACATATAACGTATAAATACTTAATCGGAATTCGTAAAATTTTTATACTAATTTTTTTTAAAATTCGACCGGTAATTAAAATAGGATGTTAACGGTGGTAAAATTACGTGGGAGGCGCATATAAAAGGCGTAAGCTTACCAGGGTTACGATAATTATACATAAGGACAGTTTTATAAAGTTTATTTATAATTTGGTAAATTTTAAAAATATTTACGAATTACGTAAAAATAACGTTAAAAAGACGCATACCAAATTACATAATATAATATTAATATAATTTATTTTAAGGTATTGGTAATTATAAAGTATATAAGCTTAATACCGGATAGTTTTTATGCTTAAAATTATAAATAAGAAAGGAATAATTAAAAACCCGTATATAAGGTACATATATACTTAGTTAATTTATATGAAAAATATTAAAGTTTACCGTAAAACGAGTTATATAAATAAAACAGGAAATATTTCGGTATCGCGTAAGGTAATCGTTTAGGGCGATATGCGTATTACGCGTATGAATAAAAGCCGTAACCTTTTATTCCGCCGTAATAAACTTTCGTTAATTAATAGCTTTATTTTTACCTTTATTTTTAAGCGTTATAATAACGGATAATTTATAATATAACTTATTTGCTTATAAACTGTTATATAATAACGTATAAAACTTAATTATTAAGGATTACTTTACAGATTTAAATAATTATTATAAAAAAAGGTTATAATAATTAAGGAAAAAAAGTAATTATTTATATACGCATTATAGGTTTATAATTAATTGCTTAAATTAAGCTTATTTCGGAAATCGTTATATTTACCGAATTTGGACTAATTAAAAGCGAGGATTTTTATAATTAACAATTTCCAGGCGCGCTAAACCTAATTAGGCGAAGATTAACGTAATTAATGCGTTAACCTTTTTAAGAGGAAATAAGGGGGTTATGTAATAGGGCTGCGTTGAGCCCTTATCGGGGTACCGAATTTCCGCCGGTGTTAAGCCGTTATAAACGTACCGCGCGAACGTAGCGCTATATATTTTTATACCTAACTTAGATTTCTAGTTTTCTTTTTCTTTCCTCCTTGGTTAGAAAATAAAACCCTTTTCGGCCATTTGATACAGATCGTATAGATTAAGCCTTTCATAATTCTTTTTTAAAACGTTTCGGTTTTTTAGCTATTAAAAATATTAATCTTAGGTTTTTTTACAGGCTTATTATCATTTTTATAAAAACTTTTATATTTTAAACTTTTATAAATATATACCGTATAATGCTAAATATACATATATTTAATTTCGGTCGTTATTTTAAAGGTAGTTATCGAATAACCAGTTCGATTAATCTTCTTCTCGTATATACTTCTATAAGTAAATAAATAAATTGTTAGCGTTATTTTATAAAGTTATTCTTTAAATAAATCATAATATAAATTTTAATAGGTTTAATTAGTTATAAACTATTTTATTTAAAACCGGTATATTTTAAAAATTAAAAGCTTTCGTTTTAAATTAAAATATACTATTAAAGTGGGTTTAATTTTTTAAATCTTTTATAAATATTAAACAACGTTAATAATATCATTATTATTATAATTATTAAAGTATATAAATGATTATTATTAGTATATAACTTATATAAATTTAAAAAATAATTAATTAATTCATAATGATATAAATTAAGTGAATTAAACTTTTACTTATTAGATATAAGGGATATTAGTTACGTTTTATTAAATAGGTAGTTGCGTACGCTCTCGTAACGCGTACTGATTTTTAAAGTAGTCTAGCCACGGAACGTATATGTTCCGATCAGAGGGAATTTTCCGTATATGGGGTGCTAGCGCCCCCTTGCTAGCTGACAAAATTCGAACGCTAGGGGGTACATAGGGCGAGACCATAATTCTCTGCGTAAAATAGGTGGGGACGTAATGTCACTTTCCCTCCCTCTCCCGGCTCTACCGAACACACCCTGGCTGAAGCAAGCTCTAAGCGGCAATCCCGCAAACTTAGGTGGCCGCGAAGAAGCTGTAATTAATGATCGGCGTTACCCTCGAGGCTAACGTCTCGGAAATACCCAAGGAAGGGTCGCCAGTGTATGGGATTGCCCCTGTATGTATGCTCGTATCGTCTTTACGCAGAGGTTTCCTCCTAGCATAATCACTCGCTCGCTAATACCTGGGAAATTCTTGTTAGCCAGCTTGTATAGGCTATAAATACTACTCTATCAATATCCACTTCATCTCAGTTATCAACTTATCCCTGTTATTCACTCGCTCATAGTGGGCTCCCAGCCAGGGAGGACCTCCAGGACACGAGCAAAACCGGCCTGGTCGGTGCTGGGGAGTGGAGACGGATGCCTCCTGAATACGAACATGCTAAGAGAGCAAACGGGCCTATCTCGAAGCAGGGCATTTCGTAGCACGAGATCTATAAAGAAGAGCGCATTGTCAAGATGGACAGATTTTTCGCCCTTACTACCACTCTCGCTTACCATCTTTTATACGGTTGCTTCAATCCTTACTTTCTTATCTTTACTCGGCTGTTAATTTAAGCCGTCCTTGATTATAAATCAACCTATTCGTCGCTTATTCAGAACTCACTTCTTATCACCATGCTTCCCCGTTCGATCCTGCCCATCTTCTCTCTCGCGGTGGCCGCTGCGGCGAGCGCCACCCCGCGAGCCGATGGCGCCTGCACCAACCCGGCCGTCCGTAAGGAGTGGCGCGAGCTCACCAACGCCGAAAAGGCCGAGTACCTCCGTGCTGCCATGTGTCTGCGCGGGCTGCCCAAGGCGAAGTACGCCGACATCCACGCTGTCACCACGCGCATGGACGACTTGGTCTATACACACTTTTCCCTTAATTCAGAAATCCACTTTGTGGCCAACTTCCTCCCGTGGCACCGCTGGTTTGTGAAGCTGCATGAGGACCTGCTACGCACAGAATGCGGCTTCACCGGTACACAGCCGTATTGGGATTGGAGCATTGACGCTGATAACAAGGACATGCCTCATTCACCTGTCTTTGACCCCGTCACCGGTTTCGGCGGTGACGGCAAGCGCACCGGCAGCAGCGAGCCGGGCTTCCAGCGTTGCGTGGTCGATGGCCCCTTTGCTAATACGAACCTGACGCTGGCTATGGGGTGGCCTAACATGAACGACCCCGGTAACCGCCTGCACTGCTTTACGCGCGAGTTTAACGGTGGTGAAGGTAACGATGAAAACGGCGAGGCCATTATCGGCGACATGCAGGCAGGGGCGTACAACTCTAATGTCATGAAGACCATCTACGCATTCGACAAATATGCTGAAATGCATGAAATGCTCGAGGGATTGCCGCACGCACAGAGTTTGTCACTCTTTACCCTTCCCACTTTGCCGGGAATGCACTAACACAACTGCAGTTCACAGCGTCATTTTTGGCGACATGGGGCCCGCCACTTCCCCCAACGAGCCTCTCTTTTTCCTGCACCACGCTAACGTTGACCGTGCTTGGGCCAAGGTACGCCTCCCCCTTCTTTGATATTTGCTACGGTAGCGAATGGTGCAGTTGCTAACTGCCACCACAGTGGCAGGGCCGCAACGCCACCCGCTTGGCTGATTACACCGGCTTCCAAGACCTCGACAGGATCTTTCCGGCCTCGATTACCGATACTATGCCCATCCTGGAGCTTGGTGACACTAAACCCGTTGTCAAGGACTACATGGACATCCTGGCCGGCCCTTTATGTTACACCTACTCGTCCATGTAAGTATTATGCTGGCAGTTTGCTTAAGCCCGGCTCTTTCGAGGCTCCATGGTGATGCGGCCTACATAATAGCTGTAAACTTAAACCTAAGAGCAACCATATAACTAGCCAGCCGTAACTTTAAATAAACAGGATATTTTTAAACTAAAAGATAATATATACCGGCTCGTATTAAAAAGGTAAGGGATTTAATATTTATGAATAGGACATATATTTATGCCTTATAGATTTAGAAACCTATCTAGACGCCCAAGGCCGTTCGGCAATATCTCGCTATATATAGAAAACCCCCCACGGTACCAATTTACTACCGGGGTCTAATCGATCACGTAACCCATCAACTATTCTTATCTATACTTCAAAACAGGCTTATTATACATGGGCGTCCCCCTTTACCTATAGGGACGTCACCTGGGCGCCCATTTTAACTAAGCGTCGCTTGTGTTAGATTTAATAGCTAGGGATTAGAACGATTCGGGCGGGATATAGCTAACGGGCGGAACTTATAAAGGCAGATGCGACTTTAAATGGAAATTTATTTTATTAGGCCTTAAGAAATAAGCAGTAGATATTATTCATAACGAATATAATAAGTCGACAAGATTATAATATTATAACCTTAACTAGTTTAACAGTTACGAATATAATATACGAAATTTTTAAAGTTTTTAATTAAATTTTAACCACCGTTTTTATAATTATTAAATTAAGTGCCGTATAATGAATAATTTTAAAAATTATAAATAATAATTTAAACCTTATTATAAAACCGATGTTTATAAGGTTAAAGAATTATAATATCTAGGAAAACATATTTATTATTTATAAATACGAAAATATTAATAAGTTACTTAATATAAATTTTAACAAATTACCTTTTTAAAACTTTATAATATTTTATTTATAAGAGATAAGAAATATACTAAATTTTGGCTAAAGTCTATAAATAAGAAATAGCGATATAATAAAAAATTTATTAGCACTTATAATAATCGATTATAGGAATTTATAGTCACTCTTTAAATTAGTTATTTAACAGCTTTAAAATAAGATTTATCGAATCAGGAGGTCATCTCTTTTATATATACGATTAGGTGATAAAGGATCGTTAATGGATAAAGGCTATTTTAAGCAGCACTGTATTACCTGGCCTTAATAAAGCTTACTAGCTGGCAATAACTAAAGGTACTAATTACGGATATATTCTTTGGCATCAAATAACCACCGTTAAAAAGATCCGAGAAATTTAAATAATTACTTTATATATTAATTAATCCTTAGTTTTTATGAATGTATTTTTTAAAAAGGTTTATATACTAACAGTATTATTAATAAGCCGGCCTTTTTATTATAGTGAATTCTTGCGCTCTTCCGGATTATAGGGCTTATATTATAAACACGTTTAACACCTATTTTCAGTCGCTTATAATTTAATATAAGAAAACGGTAACTTATACTAACTTCTTACTTTAAAATTTCTTAATTACGAATAACCAGCTTATTATTTAATAATAAATTAATAAATAACCAAAGTTATATTTTTTTAAAACTTTTAATTTTTTAAAGGGTTTAAAATAAAACCTGATATCCCGTGGGCTTAAAATCCTTTACGTATTAAAAGTTATACATCGAAATTAATTATTACCACATTATTAAATCTTATTTTTATATGTCACTTAAAGGAAATAAAATCTTACAAGAATTACGAAACTTTAAAGTTGTAAAATTAATAAAAAAGTAAATACTTTCAGGTATTTGTAAGAAGAATACCGTAATGCTTATTTTAATATATGAAATAAATATTATTAACAAAGCTTTTCTTATAGACACAAAGTGTAATCGGATTTTTTTAAATCCTGAATTCCGTACGAACAGTTTAAAATCTATTTTATAAAATAGTTTTAAAAACTTAGTAATAAAAGACGCAAATAGTTCGAATATAACGGTCGTATAAGGGTAATTACTTCGATACGAATAAGCTTATTTTTTACTACTACGAAGGTTTTTTAAACGTTTATATTATTTTGGAATTATCTTTCTTACTTTACCGCAAGTTAAATTATTCCGCTTAAAATCTTTTTTTAAATATATATATTTAGGTAATTATGGATTTAATAAAATCATGTTTTTTTATTAAAGTAACTTATATAAGTCTTTTTCCGTTCCGTAAAGAAAATCGTTTTATAAGTTTTTAATATTATTTAAGAAAATAGCGTTTTCGTTAAATTATGCAAGCTTCATCTAAGTTCTAGCCTTTTTTTCTAAGCTGAGCCAAATATATAGAAAATCATTATATATATAATACATAAGATAGATACTATACCTAGTATATTCGAATCCGATAAACTGATTAATAGTTTTCACGGTTAAGATAGATTGTATACCTCAGTCCCATAGAACCTCACTCTGAAGCAGGCTGATGCGTGGTTTTTAGTTAAATTATACGTTTCGAATAATAATATCTTTATTAATTAACAGGTTTTAAATTCGAAAATATTCGTAAATTAAGAACTGATAAAAACGTTAATTTCTGCGATAAAATTTATTTTTTCCTTATAGCAGTAATTATTATAACGTAAGTTATATACCTATATACTTATAAGTAAGCGTATTAAACTTCAGATTAAGTGTTATAACGCTGTTTTTAAACGTTAAATAAATATAATAAATTTCGTATAAGTTTTATTAAAAAAGCGTATTTAAAGGTACGGTTATATAAATATATTATTATTTTAATTATATATACGATTAAAAACGATGGTAACTTAGCGTTATTTTATATAACAATCATTTACTTTTTAATTAGGCTGTTACAGTACAGGAACAGGGGCTCCTGTTGTTAGATGTCGGGGTCAGCAGTGATATTGCATTGCATAACTGGTTGCAGGCGCTCTAGAACGCGCACTGCACTATAATATAATCTGTTTACGGAACATATATAGTCCGATTAAAGGGAGCCTTTCCGTATATAAAGTACTAACGTAACCCTTACTAGCTAACATACCCCCTTAACGCTTTAACGTAATTACGGCGTTAACTATTATCTTTTATTACTTCCTAAATCCGCAATTATTTAGTTTATCGTTGTTTTTAGTAATTAAAACCTTTTAATTAATTAATTTATTATTGAAAATAATTCTTAAATATTTTTTCCGTTAGTTTAAGGTTTTTATAATATCCATTAATTTTAATTACTTTTTAAAATATTTAAAAAGTTCGCGTAATAAGACTTTTATTAATTTATTTATTAGCATATTACTTATAAAGGTATATTTTACCTTAATTATATTTTCTTTTACGGTTTTTCGAACTTAATAATTATATATATTTACGTATTATAATTTTATTTATAAAAAAACTATATCGGCGTTATTAAGCCGTATAATTTGTTAATTATCGCATTATATATTTAAGAATTTTATATTTAAACCGATTTTAATTTTTTAATTAGTTATAAATAAAATTAATTTTTTTTAAAACTTATATAAAAAATTATAATTTTATTTCAGTTATAAAAGTAATTATTATACTTTATTTATTTGCTTATTATTTTCTTACTTTTCCGAATACTTTTATAATATAAGTTTAAAAGTTTTTTCGGTTAATTATATTATCCGTAAAAAAAACTTCGTTTTAAATATTTAACGAATTTTTACTCCGAATTATAGCGTTAATATTTTGGTTCCGATTAGGTATAAAGTAATTGGAATAATAATTTTATAATATACGTTATTAAGATTTAAATTAAATCGGATAAATCGGAATACCGTAAAAGTTATATTAGGTTACGTATTAATTGTTACGTATAAAATGGAACCGAGTTTTTAGTATTTATTAACGGAACTTAAATAAACTAAGTTAAGATTCGGTAATAAATCGACGCCCGTTATTAACGTATTTAAAATTTTCTTTAAACCTTTTTTAAAAATTAAATTAATTAATTTATTTATAAAATCGGATTAAAATAACCAGATTTTTTTATAAATTTATTTTTAATTATTTCGACATCGAAAAACTATTATAAGTTTTTATTTTTTATAAAAATATACCGTTACCGTATTTCTTAAATTAACTAATTAACGAAACTTTAATTTTTTTTGCGGTAAATTATAACGATATTATTTACGAAAAAGAAATACCATTTAATAAATAAAATAATAAAATTCGTAAAATACGGAATTAAGTTTTAATTCCTTAAATATCTTAATAAAATTTTTTTACCAACGCAAAAATAATTCTCTTAATTTATATAATACCTTTTTTAGCGGAAAGGTTTTATTACGTTATAAATAATTTAAAAATATTTTTATAAATACTTAATAAAGTAAATTCGTATTAACAAACACGGTTATAACGTTATATTATCTAAGCTTTAAATTGAACCTTATTATAATAATAATTAAAATTTAAAACGATTTCTTAATTAAAATAAATCCGTATATATTATGATAAAAATTTTTAAATTATTAATCGTTTTATATAACGAAACGTATTTTATATTTTTGTAATTAATTATATTTATTAAACCTATAAATATATACTTTTATATACCTTAAAACCTATTTTCTTTTAATAAAGAATTAATTATCGGGTTTTTAAAATTATATTTTTTTATAATTTTATAAATACATCTTTTTAGTTTTACGGAATAATTTTTTTAACGGATATATATTTAATTTTTTATAACTTCGCTAAAGTAATAACAGGTTACGCTTATATATTTAATTTTATAACTTAAGAAATTTTTTTCATTTTTTTATAGCGAAACTTTTCCGATTAAAATAATGTATTTTTTAGGTAATTATTTTGCTAAAATTTCCGTAATTTACTTGCCAGTTATTAAAAAAGTTTATAAAATAAGTTAATCGTTTAACGTTAAATACGGCTTTTTAAACCTTATAAATCTTTAATAATATTTTTATAATATAAATATATAGGAAAGTTACGTTTTTAATCTGTAAAATACCTTCGTTTTTTACCGTTTTGTTAAAATAAATAATATAATAAAGATTTAAGGTTACTTTTTTAACTTTTACCGGCGTAATAGTTATAACAATTATTAATACAAATATTTATAATAGTAACGATTTAAAAAAAGAAAATAATTCGAATATAACGGTTATATAAAAGTAATTAATTTTCTGTAAATAAGTTTACTTTTTACCATCCCGTATATTTTCTTAAACGTTTATATTATTTTAAACCCATCTTTTTAATCTAACCAGAAATTAAATTATTCCGTTTAAGTTTTTATTTCCTTTTATACATATTTAAGGTAACTATAAGCTTAATTAAGTAATTTAACCTATCGGAATAATTTATATAATTCGTTTTCCGTAATATAAAAAAAATATCTTTTAAGTTTTTAATATTACCTAAAAAAATAACCTTTTCGTTAAATTATACGTTTCGAATAATGATAATTTTATCAATTAACAAGTTTTAAATTCCGTAAATATCCGTAAATCGGTAACTAACGAAAAAAACTAATCCATATTTTAAAATTTAACTTTTAAAAATTTTGTATCTTTTTATAATAATAATAATTATAATGTAAATTATATAACCGTATATTTATAAATAAAATTATTAAAATTTCCGATTAAAAGTATAATGCCATTTTTATATATTAAGTAAATATAATAAACTTTATATAGGTTTTGGTAAAAGAAAACGTATTTAATAATACGGTTATATAATTATATTGTTATTTTAAAGATATATACGATTAAAAATAAAGGTAATTTAACGTTATTTCGTACCATAATCTTTTTAATTATACCCCTTAAACGCTTTATACCCCTATTCTGGGCCTTGATATATAATATTAAAGAAAAGGATTAAAATATATTTCAAAATTAATAATTTCTTAAAATTTCGTTTTCGTATTCGAATACTTACGAAAAAACCTTATTTTAATTTTTTAAAACATTTAAAAAGTACTAAAATATCGTAATTAATATATTTTATTTTCGATGTTTAAGGTAAATATCTTTAAAAAAGCTTAAATACTTATCGATCGTAAATATAACGTATTTATATTTTTTAAAATTTTTTCGAAATTTATAAAATCGATAACGATTCGTTATCTTAATCGGAACGTTTTTTTTTTTCAGTTTATAACGTATTTATTTTTTAATATTTACCTTATTATATATTTAATATTTAATTATTATAAAACCCTTTAAGTAAATTCCTTTTATATAAAATTATAATTAAATAATTCTTTTAAGCTTTAAGTACCTTAATTTTAAATATTATATTGTACCGTTACCGGTTTACGGTAATTTCGTTATATATAAGTTAACGGTTCGTTTATAAATTATTAAAATTATTTAAGATATTATTACGTTAATATTTTCGCTAACAAATTAATTAAACTTATTTCGAATAAAGTTATTACTTTTCCAGTTATTTTATTAATATCCTTTTTTCCGGAATTATTAAAAAGATATTAAATTATACGTAAAATCCTTATAATAAGTTACGTTATATAAACTTAATATTTTCGACCTTATAAGGGTTTAAAATAAAAGGTTTATTTTGCCGTATCCATTAATCGGATCGAAACTTTTTCTTACATATATTCCGACGCTTTAAATCGTTATTTTATAATTTAAAAATTTATTAATAAGGTTAAAAATATATATCGTAAACCTTAAATTTAGAAAAAATCAATTCTTTTAAAAATATAACGTAACGTTTATTATATTACGTTAATCAAACATTAAAAAGTACGTTAAAATTTATTTTATTTCCTTTAAGAATTAATTTATTTTTTAAGTAATAAATTTTTCCATAGTTTTTAATAAATGGATAATTTTTTCTTTTAGGGATTAATGGGTAACGTTACGTTTTTAAATTAATATTTTAATTATTTAATTAAAATAAAAACGTTTTAAAATATTAAAATAACTTATAATAAAAGCTTAAATAAACCTTATAATATATACCTTACGTATTTAACTTTTAATGTTTTCGTTTATTATTATTACGATTTGCTTAAAAACCGTTTCGATTATTTCGTTTCGGCCTTTTTTTAAAACTTTTATTACGTTACTAATTATTATTATTCTTAGTTTATTCTTAATCAGGATCGTTATAATTCGAAAAGTTTACAAAAACCCCGTTAAGAATTAAAAATGTTATTTTAACGTTTTTTGTTAATTATTATAAATTATTTATATTTTTATAACTTAAAAGGTTAACTTTAATTTTCAAATAATTAATCGGGTTTTTTAGAAATTTTATTCCGTTTTAAAAGCATAAATAAATTTATTTAATTCGCTATAATCGGTATTATTATTATATATAATTAATTCCTTTAAATAACCGGCATAACCGTTTTAAGAATCCCGTAATATTAACCTTAAGCCATAATTTCGTATTATTTTATTATGTATTTATTAATCTTTTATTAATTTTCGAAATTTGCTTTAATCGTTTTTCGTATTTGCGTTTAATATTTATAAGTAATTAATTATCGTAAATATTTCCGGCTTTTTATAATTTAACGTATTAATTTTTAAAATTTTTATTTAGATTTAAACAAATTTATTTAATCGGTAAATAATATTATTTAAAACTTACTTTATAAATTTGCTAAAGTTGTTTCGGAATATTTTATATTTTCGATTTAAATAAATATAAATTATAAAAGTTTAATTATAATTTCTTTTTTGGTTATTATTTCGAAAATATTTATTAAATAATCCGTACGATTAACCTTTTCGATTTATATAATTCCTTTAAAAAATAAATTAATTTTTTACGTCGGGTAGCAAAATCGTTTTTTTAAATAAAAGATTATATCGGAAGGTATAAATTTAGTAAGCCGTAAAAGGTTTTAATTAAGGTTAATATATTCTTATATATTATATCTTTTAATTTTAATTTTAAATTCGGCCTTAAATTTATCTTAATTCTTAAGATTATTATAAATAATTATAAACGTTACCGGTACGGTCGTTATTATAATTAATAAAGGATATAAATAAATATTATTAATATATAACTAATATTATCTTAATAATAGTTAATTAATTAATAATAATGCGAATTAAACGAATAAGATTTTTAATTATCAGATATCGGGGTTATTAATAATGTTGTATTACATAACTGGTTGCAGGCTCTTTAGAATGCGCATTATACTGTAATGTAATCTGTCCACGGAACATATATGGTCCGATCAAAGGGAGCCTTTCCGTATATGGAGTGCTAGCGCAACCCCTGCTAGCTGACACCTGTCTTTGGAGAAGCCTGCCTTTGGAGCCTGATGTAGGCTCCTCGCGGCTGATCTTCGGGTAAGGAAAGCTTCGCTTTCCCCACGCTAAGATCAAGGTAATCTGCAGGATCTGGGAGATCTGGGACCAGATCACACAGATCACACAGATCCACAACATACTTACTTATTAAAAATACATATATAATAAACAGCATTTTAAATAAATAGCATTTATTTAATTTCGTTTCTTAATTATTAATTTAAATCTTTAATTAAAAGCCTTATTTTCCGATTAAGAAAAAGATCTATAAATTTTGTTAACGAATAAACCCCTAATTATTTATTATACTATTATTACCTGCAAATTAAACCCCCATTCCGAAAATTGCTTATACCTCTAGGTGGATGTATAACAGGTTCGTTACATATATACGTTATAACCGTTTTATAATCTTGTAAACTTAGAAGTGTCCATATAATTAATATTTATATATTTCGCATATCAGCTTTTCTTAATATTTCTTTAATACTTAGGTCTTCCATGTTTTTTCGCCTTTTAATAGCTGATTATTATATTATTAAATTTCCTGATATAAGTTGCGTATTGTTTTTCTAATTATTATAATTTATTATAATTTTATATATCCTTCCTCCGTTAGATCGAATACCTGGTACGGAACCTTAAGGACTTTTTTTTAAGTCTGGCCCTTTGCTAAAAATGTTAACTTTAATATTTTTTAACACTTTTTTGTAAATAATAATAACATTACAATCTGAAAGATATTTTAATTATCGGAATTACCGTTTTATTAGTTTGCAGATAATAATAAACCGGATAAGGCTTTTATAATCTATGAATACTTTAATTTAATATAACTTTGCCGTAAAGTGATATTTAAATTTCTTAAAGCGTTAACGATAACTATAAATATTTTATTTAAAATAACGTCATTTAATTTGTTATAAAAAACGTATTAAGGTATAAATTACTTTAATTATTTCGGTATTTAATTATTATATCTCACGTAAAATCCCAAATATCGGTCTTTAATTTTATGGAGCGACTTAGGTCCTATATAATTAATTCTAGCTCGCTAATAATTACGTTTTTATTTTTTTAAAAGCTTTTTCCGTTTCTATTATTTCTCAAAACTTAACTTTCTTTTTGGTTGAATTTAATAAGAATATTACGTTTTTATAAAGTCATAAATAGATTTCTAATAATTAAGGAACCTAAAAAAGGCCTGGATTTTAGTAATTATGTTAAATATTTCCTATTTTCAAACTATTGCTATTATCTTAAGGCGTATCTTAATATATCCGGGGGTAATAACGTATCTTAAGTACGGTACTTTTTACTGCTAAAATTTTTTTTTCGGCCTTAATTAGGGAACTAACATTTTATTAGGCGCGAAAAAATTCATAAACGTATATTTTATATTCCTTTTCCGAATATAAATAAATACAAATATCGTTAAAATAATAAATAATAAAAATATCAAAGTATTTACGTAATACGTAATTAGTTATCATTTAAAGCGTTGTAAGTATATGAATAAACTTGAACGGCATTATTAAATATTCGTATAAACCGTATTTAGTTTTAAAAAATATTTTCTATTCGTTTTCTAATCTAATACAAATCAAATTATAGCCGCGTCGTACTTTTAAGGTAATAAATTATCTGGTTTCGTAAAAACCTTTTTTTTAATAAGTAAAAATAAAAGCGGTCGGTTTTTAACCCCAATATTGTTTAATTGTCGATAGCTAATTTTTAACCGTAAACCTTCCGTTTTTTTAAAGTACGAAAAATATAAGGTACTTTATTAACAACTTTAAACGTTGAAGATCTTTATATACAATATATTCTCGAAATGTTTTCATAATGTATTTATCTTTGTTAATTTAAGTTATATATAAAATGAAAAGTAATAGCTTTATTATATTCTAAGAGAATTTCTTAATTTTATTTCTTATGCTTTAATAACCCGGTTTTGATTTATCTTTTTAATAATCGCTTTTATTTATAATATTATAATAATATTTTAATTATTCCTTTTAGCATTCAGGGCTAATATTATAAATCGTCGTTTATCTTATATAGCCGTATTTTACTTACGATAATAACGCGTCGTTTATATCTGTCTCGACTCTTCTTTTTTTATATATCGAATTTTTCTATTTAAATTTGTTATTATTATTATTAATCGCCTGGTACAATCTTTTCTTTAAGCCGTCTCTATCGATAAAGAGTAAAATAGGTGTGATTTCGTTATTTCTCTAATTAATTAACGCGATATATTAATATAGCCATTTTTTATTAAGAATTATGGCGTAATTTCGTATTAAAATAATATTGAAATTACTAGTTTATTTTCGTCTATAAGTATAAATTTCGAAAGAATTAATCTCGCGGTTAACCTATTTATTATTATAAATAATTTTTGCTATCTTTTATATTTTTAGTTTCGTAAGCTTCCGTTTTATTCTTTTATAATAAACGTAATTCGTTAATTATTGCCGGTTTAATATAATTCGGATCGGTTCCGCAATTTATTATAACAGTATACCACTTTTTCCTACTTCTTATTTTAATTATAATAAGAAAATATTTATTATTATTATCGTGTACAAAGTCTTTTAAAGGATATATGTTAACTCCTTTTATTTTTGCCAGTTTATAACTTTTTTACAGGCAACGTTTATCTTTTAAATTTTACTTTAACCTTTTAATACCATTGCGGGTTTCTCTGGTTAGCTTTTTGAATTCCTTTTAACTATCTTTCTTAACGTCGTAACAAAATTGTAAGTTTATGAAGCTATGCGTAAAAGTTCCTTTTGTCGGATATAATCCGACTTTTCTGCATAATATCTTTGTTACTATTAGATATTATATTACGCGATCCTTTTTTCTTTTTTCCGGATTGTTTTATATAATTAACGTTTTCTGTTAAAGCTTTTAATAAATTATAATCTAAATCGTAAGTTATTAATTACTTCCCGTAAGGCCTTTATAACAGTCTCGTATATTCACTTTTCCTACGTCTTGTAACTTTACGATTCGTAATAACATATATAGTTTTGTTCGGGGCAACTTTTTCTTTTTACATAACTTCCTTTTATTATGAAAATATCGATAATATCTTATATAACCATATTACGTAAATATTTATATTACCTTTAATCCTTAACATTTTCTCCGATCTGGGGCATAATCTCGAACCCTTAATAATATATTCCGATAACGTAGCGTTAAATATATTTTTATTATTCCTGATGTGGGAAGTAATAAACTTATATATAATAAATAACATATAACTTGTTATATTAGGCGGGCTGTCTTGGACATAAAGCCTTATTCCAACCTTGGTACTCATTAACCCACTCGCTTAACTCTTATAATTTTTATCGTTATAATTTTTTTTTACACGCAAAATATAAATCTTTCCGAAATTAACTTTTTTTATCAGTTATATTTCCGAAGCTATTAGGTAACCGTTAATCCGGTCGTAACGGTACGTTATCATATAATCGCCGCCTAAAAAAACGCTTTAATTTTTCGTAACCCTTTTCATATATTAGGGCTAAATTGAGGGTTTTTTTTCCTAACTATTCCAACAATTATTCCCTTATTATTTTTATTTCCTAGACGCCCTTTAAGTATTAAGGTCCAATTATAACGTTATTTCTTAAATACCTTATATTAATTTCGAAAGTAACTTATTTTATTATAATTATAATATTCAACGTAAGACCTGTTTTGTTATTAGATCGTTTTTAATTTTATAAGTCCTAGTACTGTTCGGTAAAAATAAAAAACATATCGCGGTTTTTAGTTTAATTAATCTTAAAAATTTAACCCTTGAAATAAATTATTCTTTAAGTTTATATCGTCGCTTATAGTATCAATTATCGATCTTTACAGCCTTGGCGATAAAAATATCAAAGGTATTAAAACGGATTATTTTAATATTTTCGTCCTTAATAGCGTCCTTTACGACTTTATAAAAGATACTAAATAAAATATCGTTTTTTCTTCACTTATTTTACTTTCGCTATAAAATTCTTAAATACTACCGCCTATTTAAACGCTATTTCTTTTTATTTTACGTCGAGAATATTTTATACTATCTTTTGCTTATCAGGGTTTCCTAATTTAAGCCTTAGTTTTTTTTTTGAAAATAACGTAATGTTCGGAAGAAATCATAATATATTATTTTTAATTTAACTTTCCGTTTTCTAAATAGTTTCGCAAGGTAAACTTAAACTAATCCAAAGTATTTCCTCTTAAAACTGTCCTAATCGTAAGGATTTTATATGGTTCATTAATAATCCTTTCAAAACGGAAACAAATACGTATCAGGGTAAGGAAATTTTAAAGGTTATTTCATCCGTCGTAAGGTTCGGATTTTTTAGGCTTAATTTTGAGTTTATTAGTTTAAACTTATTACAGAACATGAGCCTGGATATCAAAACGTTAAATATTTTCTTTAAATTCCTTAATCCTATCTTGGTATTATTATACCGTAAGTTACTAGGTACTAGTTAATATGTTATCGGTATGGCGTATTGCTTAAGATTTAACAGAATTATTAAATAAATGTTTTATAACGACTAATTCGCTTAATTAATTACTCAATTTAAATCGTACGGTGAGTATTAATAAAAATATTATAAAAATCCAACAAATATATTAAAGTTTTAATTACGTTTAATAATAATAAATACTAAAAGTAATCAGCATATTTAAGTTATATAATAAGCTGGTATCATTTAAATTATAAGAGTATAATAAGCGTATATATGTTCATTTTAGTTCGATACGTTCGACAGGTTCGTTAATTTTTACTTCTTGAATTATTTCGAATTTATCGAATAATCGTACTAGTTTAACCGGTGTAATAATTACGATCTAATAATAGTAATCAAGCCCATTAAGCAGGTTACGGAACCAAGGACCCACCTGGTCCTTCCCTTTTGTAACTCCGACTGTCAGCTAGCAGGGGTTGCGCTAGCACTCCATATACGGAAAGGCTCCCTTTGATCGGATGATAGATATTCCGTAAACAGATTACATTACAGTACAGTACGCGTTCCAAAGCGCCTGCAACCAGTTATGTAATACAACATTATTAATAACCCCGATATCTGATAATTAAAAATCTTATTCGTTTAATTCGCGTTATTATTAATTAATTAATTATTATTAAGATAATATTAGTTATATATTAATAATAATTATTTATATGCTTTATTAGCCATAATAGCAACCGTACCGATAGCGTTGGTAATTTTTTATAATAATCTTAAAAATTAAAAAAATTTAAAAAAGAATTTAAAACTAAAACTAAAAATATAATTTGTAAAAATATATTAACCATAATTAAAACTTCCCATACCCTATTACACCTACGCCGCCCGCTATATCTTCTTATCTAAAAAAACGATTTCGTTAATTAACGTAAGCAACTAGTTTATCGTTCGGAAAAAGTATATAAATCGAAAAATTAATCGGACAGGCCATCCAACAAATACCTTTAAAATAACGACCGAAAATAAACAAACTTATAACCAAACCTTTACGACCTATACATACTTAAATCGAAAATATAAAATTTTCCAAAAAATATCAACGAACTTACAGAATAAGTTCTATATAATATCTTTCCATTAATTAAAAAAACTTATTTAAACTTAAATAATGATTTTAAAAGTTAATATGATAAATTATAACGAACCAGAAAAATTTATAATAATCGATTACTTATAATTACCCAGCGCAAATACGAAAAACGATTAAAACAAATCCCGAAAGCTAATAAAAGGTTTAATAAATAAGTAACAAAATAATAATAAATTATAACTTAAAGTTAACATTATAAAATGTCCGCAACGATTATACCGGTTATTTAAACGAAATAATTAGATATAATAATAATACCGATTATACCTGATTATTCGAATTTATTTATATTTTTTAAACGGGATTAAGTTGAAAAAAAAAAGATTAATTACCTAGAAATTAAAACTAACTTTTTAAACAATTAAATTATAACAGATTTATAATAATTAGCAAAAAGCGTTAAAATAACGTTTTTAAAATTTTATAAGGTTTTCATAAACCCTTCGAATTTAAACGATTCTAATTAAGAACAAATTAAGAATACTAATAATTAATCGCGTAATAAAACCTATAAAAAAGCCGAAACGAAATAATTATAAAGATTTTCAAACGAATCGTAATAATAACAAACGAAAACGTTAAAAATTGGATACGCAAAATACGCGTTATAAAACCCATCTAAACTCAGATCATAAATTACCCTAATACTTTTATACGTTTCCTAAAAAAAAACTTAAAAGTTTCCGCTTTAACCAAACGATAATAATATTAATTTAAAAGCTTATTATTATTAATTAATGCTTAAAGAAAACAATTAACCGTTTATCGAAAATTATAAAAAAAGTAATTACTTAAAAAATAAATTCATTCTGAAAAAAAAAACCAATTTTAATATTTTCCTTAATTTTTAAATAACATAACGCAATAAGCGTGACGTTTTACCTTTCAAAACTTTATTTATTTAAAATTTGAAATTTACGATGTATATTTTTACCCTTATTAACAAGGTCTTAAATTATAAAACGATAATTTAAAATAACGGAATATACGTTAAAAAAGATTTTATTCCGATTAATAAATATAACAAAGTAAACCTATTATTCCAGAGCCTTATAGGCCCGAAAACGTTACGTTTATATAATATGGCTTATTGTAAAAATTTCGCGTATTATTAAATATCCTTTCAGTAACTCCGGGAAAAGGGATATTAATAAAATAACTGGAAAAATAATACTTTTATGCGAAATAAATTTAATTAAGAAACTATTACGTTAATAATGAATTTAATTAATTCGTTACCGAAAACATTAACGTAATAATTACCCATATAACCCTTATATCCTTTAAACGAAACGTTAACTTTTATATAACGAAACCATTACGAATCGATAACGGTATAATATGGTACCTAAAATTAAAACATTTAGGGCCCGAAAAAATCGCTTAATTATAATCCCATACAAAAAGAATACGCTTAAAAAATCTAAAAACGGTTAATGTTAAGTTTATAATAAAACGAAAGCTAAAAAACAAATACGCCGAAAGCTGAAAAAGAAAGAATTCCGATTAAAATAACAAATTATTATCGATTTTATAAACTTTAAAAAGCACCTTAAAGGCTATGAATACGTCATATTTGTAACCGATAAGTATTTAAGCTTTACTTAAAATATTTACATTTAAAATTAAAAAAAATAGATTAATTACGGTATTCTAATACCTTTTAAAGTTTTTTTGAAAAACTAGAACAAAATCTTTCCGTAAATGTTTAAATACGATAACGAAATCTTGAAAAACTATCAGTTTCGAAATATGTTTTAGTCGCTTTTTTTCAGTATCAAACTTAAACTTTTAATATTATATACCCAGGCATAAAATGGGGATATAAAACGCTTAACGAATATAATTTAAATAAGAAAAACGATTACGATACGACATAACGTTAAATTACTTTCGTTTTTAATATTATATATCTTTCAAACAGCAATATACTTATATAAGTGTATTTTTAAATATGTTTTTTTAACAAAACTTATATGAAATATATTATACTTACTTGGTATATAAAAATAATATTATAATACTTAATCGGAAACTTTAACAAATTTATTTATAAATATACGGTTATAAAAAGATCAAAAGTTTTAAAACTTAAATCCGAAAGTATAAATTAACTTTTTCGGCCCTTACCGATTTACGAATATTTATAAAATCTAGAACCCGTTAATGAACAAAGTTATTATTATTCGAAACGTATAATTTAACGAAAATGCCGCCTTTTAAGGTAATATTAAAAACATAAAACATAAATCTTTTTAGATGACAGAAAATAAATTATGCAAATTATTCCGACAAGTAAAATTATTTAATTAAACCTATACCTACCCCGTATATATATAAAAAAAACGAAAATTTAAATGGAACAATTTAATTACCGGTTGGACAAAAATGGTGATGCCAAAATAACATAAACATACGAAACGTACGAAATGGAAAAGAATAAACCCGTTTGCAGAAAACTATTACACCTATACGACTGCTATATTTAAACTATTTCTGTCTCTTAACCTATTACCTTTATTAATATTTGTTTTAATAATTATGACGATTAATACGTTAGCGAATATAATAAAGTTCGCCTTAAATTCTGGGCGTTTAATTTAACCCAAAATAACGGTAAAAAGCGAAAATACTTTATAAATTATAAACGTAAACTTTCCCTACGTTCCGCTTCGAAAAAATAATTATCGATACGATTAAAAAATATGAAAAGTTACGTTTAACGTAAAACGATTAATAATCGGCCAGTAAATTACACAAGTTTAAAGAAAGTAATTATACTAAATACGCGTTACCTTAATCGGAAAGGTTTTAATATAAAAAAATATAATATAATCCTTAGGTCGCAAAACTAGATATATAGGTATAATTTGTTATTATTACCGTAAGGCCATAAACATTAATTATATATCAGTTAGAAAAATTATTCCGTAAAAACGAAAAAGCTTACTTATAAAGTTACAAAAAGACATAATCCTGGACAACCGTTAAATAATTTTTTATTAAAAGGAAATAATTTTAAAGTATATATGGATATATATCTACAAATTTAATAAATATAAGCGATAATAAAAATATAAGCGCGTTTTTTGGAACGAAATAATTAATAAGTTAAAAACTTTCATAAAAATATATACGTATTTATTTTAGTTAAATGGTTAATTTAAGTTTTAATATTTTATACGGTTAAATTCGACTTAATATTTAAGTAATATAACGTTATAAATGCTTTCGTTAACGTAAATTTACTTTATTAAATATTTATAAAAACGTCCTTAAAACATTTATAACGTAATAAAATTTCTTTGATTAGGGGAATATTATATAGATTAAAAAAGTTACTTTTATTATAGTAAAAAGATTTTATTAGAATATTTAAAAAAAAAATTAGGACTTAATCCCGTTTTTTACGAAGCTTATTAGTTTATTCGTTAAAAATTTTATTTCTTTATATAAATAATATCGTTACGGTTTACCGCAAAAAAGATTAAAGCTTTATTAATTAATTAATTTAATAAATAGGACACCATTATATTCTTATAAGGGGTAAAAATTTATAATAATTTTCCGGTGTCGAAATAATTAAAAATAAAATAAATTAAAGCATTTAATTATTTTAATCTAATTTTATGAATAAAATAATTAACCTAGTCCCTAAAGAAACCTAACTAACTATACGGATACGTTAATAACAGGCGTAGAATTGCTGCCGAATCCTAATTTAACCTATTTAAGTTCCGTTAACAAATACAAAAAAAGATCGGTTCTGTTTTATATGTAATAATTGATACGTAACTTAATATAACCTTTACGGGAACCCGTCTTCCGTGATTTAACTTAAATCCTAATAACTCATATTATAAAGTTATTAATTGAATTATTTTGTACCTAATCGGAACTAAAACGTTAACGTTATAATTCGAAGGTAAAGATGCGTTAAATACTTAAAACAACGCCTATTTTGCAAATAATACGAACGATCGAAAAGATTTTTAAACTTATATTATAAAACTATTTAAAAAGGTGATAAAATAACGCGCGAATAAATAAGATATAATAATTATTTTTATAACCGAAACAAAATTAATATTTTTTACGCAAGCTGCAAAAAAAGTTTTATTTTACTTTCGATTAATTAAATAATTAAGAACTAATTTAGATATAAAACTTATAAATATATAGTACGATAATTAGTAAGTTATAGGGCTTATTAATGCCGACGTTGCCCTTTTATAAACAAAATTACGGTACGTAAATATATATAGTTTTTAAGGTCGAAAAACCGCAAAGAAGAAAATATAATTAAGGTAAAATATACGCTTACGAACGATATATTAGCTAATAAATAAACAAAACCCTTATTGCGTAAATTCTTTAAATGTGTTAAAATGTAATGAGGATTAATAGGTATTATAAAAGCTTTAAACAAACGGAGGAAAACTTGAAACATTATTTTAAAAAGAAAAATTAGATAATTAAACGATTTAAGCGCCGAAATAAAGGTAAAATAAATAGCTGCAGCTTTAAGATGTGATAAAAGGTAATAATTAACGCTGTAAGTTTATCGAGGCGTTAAAGGGGTATATTAGCTAGCAAAGGTTGCGCTAGCATTTTATATACGGAAAGGCTCCCTTTAATCGGACCATATATATTCCGTGGACAGATTATATTATAATATAGTACGCGTTTTAAAGCGCCTGCAACTAGTTATGCAATATAAGATAACTGATAACCCGTATATCTGACACCGACCGTGCCAGGCCCCACCAAGGCTGTCGAGTTATAACAATATAATAAATAAAAATAAAAATTAACGTTTCGAAAAATTAAAAATAATTTTAGAAGTCATTATTAACAAAAACCGAATTTTTAATAAGTAGTTATTATTTATCATTTTACAAAAAAAAATTAAAGGTTATTAAATATTACCGGGATTAAAAATTGAGCCGGTTTTATTATTAACCGTCGGAAAAAGAACATTTAATATACCTTAAATAAAATTACGTAATATGGAAAATAAGATCTAGAAATTATATTTTTAAATTAAAATATATATTATATAAGAATTATTAATTAAGTTATATATATTATTAAATAAATATTATTAAAAAAACGATAAAACCTTTCCGGTTAATTACCCTTTATTTATTAATACGTTTTAATTAACATTTTAATATTCCTGAAACGTAATTAAAATATTTAAAAATTATATACGTTCGATAATATTGAATTTGGCGACACTTAATCTAATATATATATATTTTATAAACTTAATAAAGCTTCAGAGTGAGGTTCTGCTTCAGAGTGAGTTTCTATGGGACTAAGGTATACAATCTATCTTAACC
Source organism: Monosporascus sp. MG133 (assembly GCA_004155925.1). Classification (NCBI taxonomy): domain Eukaryota; kingdom Fungi; phylum Ascomycota; class Sordariomycetes; order Xylariales; genus Monosporascus; species Monosporascus sp. MG133. Next base: position 188,367 of record QJNX01000032.1, read on the forward strand.
GTGAAAACCATTAATCAATTATCGTGTTCGAAGATATTGGGTATAATATCTGTCGTATGGATTATAGGTATAATGATTTTCTGTATATTTGGCTCAGCCTGGAAAATAAGGCTTGAACCTATATCAACCTTGCATAAACTTAGTAAGTTAATTTTTCGAAACAAGTCTTTTAATTAAAGTAATTTTAGTAATTCCCTAGACGTAAAATAATTAATTAATTCAGAATTTAAATTGGTTAAACATAATTCTTATAAAAGATAATGTAAATATACGAACAGTATATATACAAACTGTAAATGATTTAAATTAATAGAATTTCCGTAATATATATTATAATTACATAGTCTTATTTAATAATGAACATTGCATTTTTAAAGTTACTTTCGTACGATATACCTTATAAGCATTATTATGTTAATAAGTACCTTTAAATATAAATAAAAAGTTTTTTTAAATATAAAAAAAAACCTTTCGAAAATCTGTAAAAAGAGGTTTTTTTTAAACCGTATATTTTTTACATCTTTCTAACATATATTACAAGTAGCCCTAAACGTACCTTTATTTTAGTTAATTATGTTTATAAAATCGAAGGGTTTTATTATATGATATACGTTTTAATATAAAAGAAATTATAACTCTTTTTTTATTAGGTTTAAAAAACTAAGAAAAAAGGTTAAAAAATATAATAAAAAGAAAATAATTTATAAAATAATAAAACGTATTAAATGGTACTAGGTATTCTTTTAATATTTCGTAAAATTATTTTAACCTTTTTCTAAAAATACGGTTCCAATAACAGCTGAACACGGTAATCGGACTTCGTATAATATAACCCTATTAAAAGGTTATAATAACGAATATATTTTTAAACGTTCAAAATATCGTATTAAAATACGGTATTATTTAATTATACTTGATTATAAAAAGTATTTTTATTTTAATTAAAACCTTACTATTAAAGGAAAACTAAGTTAATGATTTTAATTATTTTTAAAATCGGGGTTATAATTTAATTCATCCTAATATAGTTTTCGTAAAAATTTAATTTATTTAAAATATCGATTATATTCTGTTATATATCTAAAAATACTATAAGTTTACTTAATTATAACAGCTGACTGATTTAACTAATTATTAAACCTAAATCGTACGGTTTATGTTAGCAATAGTATTATAGGAATTGAAAAAATAAACTAAAAGTATAATTAGGTCTAATACTAGTAGATATTAACATTAATCCTGGTAATTAAGTTATATTATAAGTTGGTATTATTTAAATTATAAGGAAATAATAAGCGTATATATATTACTTTTAGCTTCAAGGACTTAAGCGGCTTAAACCCTTAAGTTCGTGAAGACTTTTAAGCTTATCATTAACTTAAGGGGTTTAAAACGTTAAACTTTTTAAAACCTTTAAACCAGTTCCGTAATCTGGGACTTAGGTCGGAAATATGCTTTATATTTTCCGACCGTCTGTTAATAAGTTAAGCCTTAAGGGTTTAATACGATCTCCTTTTTTTAAGATTTTTACCTTTAAAGATTAATTTATTTATTATATTTATTTACTAAATAAAATTTTGTTTTATATATCATTTTTAAAATATTTTAATTTTTATATTAACCATATTTAAAAATAAAGCTTTTTAAACGTAATAACGTTTTAATTTAATTAAAACGGATAAAGAATTTTACTTTTGTTATGTTTTTTTATATTTTATATTTTTTGCTATAAATTTAAATAAAAAGTTTAAAAGATTTATTTCGTTGCCGGGAAATATTTTCGTTATGTCGAATAAAATAATTTATATAATATATTTAGTCCGTTTATTTTTAAATATTAATGGGTTTTAAATAAAGAAGAACGACTAAAGCCTAAAAAAAAGCAGGCGCGCGAAACTTTTCGTTCTGTTTTTAATAAATTAAATTTTAGTTAAAAAATAACATAAGGTTTTAGGCCGTTATAGACTTAAAATATGACGTTATGGTATTTAAAGTACGGAAGCGATAAAAAAGTTTCAACGTTTAAAGAAAACGTAATAATAGCTAGAAACCGAATTAACCGTTTCCGAATAAGCCGTTCTTTTTATTAATTAATTGTTAATGAGTAATATAAATTAGAGCGTACTTAACCTGGACGGTTGCGTTGTTACTGGTGAAAACTTTTTAAGAAACTTTAGGTTTCCGTATAACCTTTAACAGGTTTTTACGTATTTTTTGATTTTAGGTAATCCTTTCATTTACCCAAGTATTATTTTTTGCCTCTTTCTTTTCTAGTATTAAGAATCTTTTCGATTATTTATATTAATACCTTTTTCGTCATTTTCTTTTTTATTCCGTATGGATTTAAATCGTATCTGTTAAAGACAACGTAAAAAACGTAATGAGGCTTTATTTCAGGGAGTAATTTTAATTACTAATTATTTTTTAGATTATTTCTAAGAACCTTATATAATTTAATATATTTTAAAAATAAGTTTTTGATTAGGTCGTTTAGTTTAGATATTCTTAGTGGTTAAATAAATTATCTTTCCTTTTTTTTAAAACTGGGTTTTTTTTTAGTTCCAATATTTCTGCATTTAAGTACGTACAAAACCAAATTTTATTTTTGTTTTTATATATAATTATTTTAGTATTAATTAGTTATTTTTATAAATTTTAATAAATTTTACCATGAAACCAAACTTTGCGTTAATTAATACAATTTTGATATTTTCGAAATAATTTATATTATATAGTAATTAAGTTATTGGTAACTTTTTAACCTAATTATTTAATTTATAGCTAGTATAATACCGGAAATTAACTTTAAGTATTTAATTAATTTTCTCGATTTAATTAGCCGTTTATAATCTAAAAGCGTTTAAAAGTTTATATTTTAAGCCTATCTATGCTATAAGGTTTTACCAAAACCTTAAAGTAAATACAATACCTTTATCAGATACGAGTTCTATTAAAAGTTTATATATGTTAATAAGATATTTAAACAAACGTACGTTAATTACTTTGCATTTATATTTTTATTAAATAATAGAAAATAAGAAATTTTACAAACCGGTTTACGAGTACAAAATGCTATCGTAATGTATATCCGTCGCCGAGTTTTCTAATAATAATAAGTTAATAATAAAATTAAAAGCAACTAAATCCTAGAGTTGTTTTAAAATTTGTAATGGTTATATTTTTCCATAGAATATCTGGTATCGTATATTAATTTTATTATATAGGTTATATCTTTATAAAACCTTTTTTATTATTAACTTTATTTTAAAGAAAAAATATGTACCTTATAATCGTTTTATAATCTTATGGACTTTAGGGTATCCGTATAGTTAGTATTCGTATATCTCGAATATTACCTTTTTTTAATATTTCTTTAATATTTAAATTTTATTTATCTTTTTTTTAATAATTAATCGTTATATTATTAGATTTTGTGATATATATCGGATATTATCTTTTTCATTGTTACAATTTTATGTAATCTTGTAAATCTTTTTTCTATTAGGTATTTAACGTGACATGGAACCTTAAAAACGTTTTTTTAGGTTTCGTCATCTATTAACCACGTTTGTCCTATTATTTTCTATCTTTTTTTATAAATAATAATGAATTTAAACACCGAAAGGTATTTTACATAACGGAATTATCGTTTTGTTAGTTTTCGAGTAGTAATAAACCGGGTAATGTTTTTATAATTTATATATATTTTAACTTAATATAAGTTTCTGTTAAGATAATATTTAAATTTCTTAAAAATATTAACGATAACTAAAAATTCCTTATTTAATATTACGTAATCTAATTTGGTTCTCTTTAATTTATAAAAATAAAACGTAATATAGTACAAATTACCTTAATTATTTTCATATCCGACGATTACGGTTAATACATAATCCGAAATTTCGGTTTTTAACTTTATAGAACGATTCGAATCGTACATAATTAATACTGACTTGCTGGTTATTACATCTTTAATCCTTTAAAAGGCTTCTGTTTTTTCGGCTATTTATTAAATTTTGATCTTTTTTCTTAATTAAATCAAATAAGGATATTACGATTTTTTTAAAATGGCGAATAAACTTCCGGTAATAATTAACGAATCCAGAAAAACTGGACTTCGGTAATTATAATACGTACTTTATCTTCTTAAATTACTATTATCTTTTTTAAAATTTATTTTAATACATCTGAAAATTATAATACATCCTAAATACGATACTTCTTGCTTATAAAACATAGTTTTCTTTGCGTTAACTAAAATATTAGAATTTTATAAGGCTTAAAGAACTTTATAAACGTATTCTTTATGTTCTTTTTCCGAACTTAAGTAAATAAAAATATTAAGGTACTTACGTAATACGTAATCAACCACTTTTTAAAACGTTATAAATATATTAATCAACCTAGAAAATATTACCAAATATTCGTATAACTTATATTTAGTTTTAAAAGTTATTTTCCATTCGTTTTTTAGCTTAATACGATTTAAATTATGCCCGTTTTATAAGTTTAAAGTAATAAATTATATGGCTTTATAAAGGCGATTGTTTACTTCAGTAATTAAAGGTAAAGGTATATAATCTTTTACCGTAATATCGCTTAATTATCGGTAATTAATTATTTATTGTAACTTTTTAATTTTTAATATAAAAAATATAAAATAACTGATTAATAATTTGAAACGTTTAATATATCTTTTTGGTAATTTTTATATATAAGGTATTTTTATAGTACGTATAATTCTTATTCGTTTAAGTCATATATAAAATAAAAGGTAATTATTTTGCGTTTTTTTAAGATTCTTTCGTAATCTTATTCTTATACTTTTGTAATTTTATCTCAACTAGTTTCTTAAAAAGTCGTTCGTATTTATAATATTATAATAATATTTTAGTTATTTCTTTTAATTTTTAAAGCTAATACTATAAGTTGTCGTTTATTTCGTACAGTTATACCTTAATTATAATAATAACGCATCCTATATCTTCATCTCGTCCTCTTTATTATATATATTGTATTCCTTTCGGTAATAAGATTTTTATTGTATCCATATATTTATACTTACCGTCCTCGTCGTTGGTTAAATGGTAAGATCCTTTTTTTGCATTGTTTTTATTAATAAAGCATAAAATAAAGTTCACCTGGCCAGTTTTTTAATTAGTTAAAGGGTTATATTAATATAGTTATTTTCTGTCCAGGATTATATCGTAACTTTATATTAAAATAATACCGAAATTAATGGTGTATTTTCGTTTTAAATATAGGTTTCGAAATAATTAATCTTACGGTTAACTTATCCGTTATTATAAATAAGTTTAGTATTTTTTATATTTTCAGTTTCGTAAGGTTCGATTTTATTCTTTTATAATAAACTTAACTTATTAATTACCTCTGGTTTAATATATTTCGGATCGGCTCCGTAATTTTTAATACCGATATATTATTTTTCTTGATTTTTAATTTAATTATTAAAACAATTTTTTATTTTTTATTATCGTATATAAAGTCTTTTAAGGGATATATATTAATTTCCTTTATTTTTGCCAACTTATAACTTTTTTTCAACCAGCGTTCATTTTTTGGGCCGAGCTTTAAGTTTTTAATACGTTTTTGATTTTTTCGGTTAACTTTTTTAATTTCTTTTAGTTATTTTTTTAACGGCGCAACTAAGCTTATATTTAAGAAATTACACGTAGAATTCCTTTTGTCCGGTATATATCGAATCTTTTGGATAATATTTTTGTCATTATTAGGTGTCGTATTATATCATATTTCTTTCTTTTTCTTAAATCCTTTTCTATAACTTACGCCTGAGCTAAAGTTTTTAGTAGATAATAATCTAAAGCGTAAGATATAGATCACTTTTCTCAAAGCCTTTATGATAATTTAACATAGCCATTTTTCTTACGTTTTATAATCGTACCATTCGTAATACTATATAAAGTCTTGTTCGGGGTAACTTTTTCCTTTTAGCCAATTTCCTTTTGTTACAAAGATATTAATAATATCTTGCGTAATTATAGTACGTAAATATCGGTATTATTTCTGGGGTTTAATTCTTTTCCGGTTTAGTTTTCGAAATCGAAGCCTTATTAGTATAAACGGGCGATTTATTATTAAATATACTTTTATGATTTTTATTATCGTAGGTAATAGGTTTTTATGTAATAAATAACCTATAACTTCTTATATCGGTCGGGCTTTCCTAGATATAAAGCTTCGTTTTAATCTTAATATTCCTTAATTTATTTATTTAACTTCTATTTTTTCTGTCGTTAGTATTGGCTTACTATACGTAAAATATTAGTTTTTCGGGCGTTAATTCTTTCCATTCTTTATGTTCCTATAATTATTAATTAACTATTAATCAAGCTATAATGGTGTCTTATCGATTAATGGCGGTCTGGGAAAGTGCCTTAATTTATTATAACTTTTCCCGTATTTCTAAGAATAAGTTAAGGTTTATTTTCCTTTTAACCATGCTGAAAATAATGGCCTTATTACTTTTATTTCCTAATCGTTTATTAAATACTGGGGTTTAACCGTTACGTTATTTTTTAAATGCCTTTTATTAACTTTAACGTAGTTTATTTTGTTGCAATTATAGTCCCGAATTTAGTTCTAATCCCTTTTTTATACAGCTTTCAGCTTTATAGGTCTTAAATATTTGCCGTAAGACGTATTATTTTTCTGCGGAATGTTGTTACAGGTAAAACACTTAACCTTGGTATTATATTTAGCGTTCTTATTTTTTACGTCTATTATTGGTTGTTAATTTTAACTATTATCGTCATATATTTGGTTCTGAATTTTGGTTGTTTTTGTTAAAATAATTTTCTTTAAATTCTTTTTTAGGACTTTAAAGAATTTGGGCATTAACGCCTTTTATCCGTAGTTTATTTGCGAAATTAATTAAATAAACGTAATACCGTAATTAAATACAAATCCTTTTACATTAGGTTCTTAAGTTATATTTCGGCTTCTATTTTTTCGTTTATTATACCGAAAGTCTTGTATAATATATCCTTAAACTTTTCCTAATCGTTATATATTATTCGTACTTTAAATAACCGTAATTTTAACGGAAACGTAATATGCTTTTTAAAGATTAACTTAAACTATATAATGACGTTTCCTTTAAAACATCCAATTACGAATTCGACTTTTAATATAAAGATCGCAAATTAAATAAAGAAATAACTAAAATAAGTTCGGTATTAAGTAAGAAATAAGTACAGCTTAGTAAAGATTTAATCGAACGGTTAGGCTTAAATAACTTTAGTACCTTTTTAAATTGCTTAATAAATATTAACTAATGGGATCTAGTTTTTCCCGAAGGTTTCTTAACCGCAAAATTCTTACTTTTCTTTTTAAATCCTTCCTAGGCTGTTTTAAACGAAGTAATAAGGCTAACGTTAATTTTTTTCGAATTAAGTAATACGTTCGTTTATTACGTTTAATTGTTAATGTATTTCCTTTTTAATAAGGCGTAACGTATACGGAACCTTTTCGTTATTTTATCCTATACTATTATCCGGAATTATATAAATTAGGTTAATAAGTTATTAATAAGTAAATATAATATCAAAAATATTATTAAACAAAAACTTATAACGTATAACGGTTCACTAATTTATTAATATTAAATTTTAATCTTACGGTTTATGTTAATAATAATATTATAAAAGTTTAAATAATAAATTAAAAATAAAATTGCGCTTAGTATTAATAAATATTAAAGGTAATTTAGGTAATTAAAATATATTATAAGCTGGTATTATTTATGTTATAAGGAAATAATAAGCGTATATATATTGCTTTTAGCTTCAGGCACTTTAACAGCTTAAATCCATAAATTCGTTAAAACCTTTAAGCTTATTATAGGCTTAAGGGGCTTAAAACGCCAAGCTTTTTAAGACCTTTAAGCCAGTTACGTAACCTAAGACCCACGTCGGAAACATGTTCCACACTCTCCGATCGTCTGTTAACAGGCCAAACCTTCAGGTCATACCATGAATCAACCGAGTAAGTAATTACCGTTAATTTTAAAAAAACTTTAATTATAATACTTAAAATTATTAAAAAAGTATACTTAAAAACATCCGGATTAATATTACGACGAAACCGTTTTATATTCCGGTTCATATTATATAACCATTACTTTTATTTAAGTATATAATTATTTAATTTAAAAAGTTAATTTAATGTATAATTAATGTTTTTATAAATTATTACGTTTTATTTAACATAATATATATTATAAATTCTTATTAATCTTTAAAAGTTATTTTAATTACCTTATTTTAAAATTAAAACTTTATAATAGCCGTATATATATTTTATTATAAAAATTTAACGGCATAAAAATATAAAAGATTTCGGATTTATATAACGGCTGACTAGTTTAACCAACTATTAAACCCTAGTCGTACGGTTTATGTTGGCAGTAATATTATGGAAATTTAAGTAATTAACTGAAGATATAATTACGTTTAGTAATAGTAGATATTAAAGGTAATTTAGGTAACCAAGTTATATTATAAGCTGGCGTTATTTAAATTATAAAAAAATAACGAACATATATATATTCTTTTTGGTTCGGTTAATTCGACCTAGTTTTATCCTTCCTTTAATAATTAAATTCCCTCGAACCTATCGAACTATTTCGAATCGTTACCCGGCTCGATTAGCTCGACGTATTAAATTTCCTTAAGTTCAACCAAGGTTTTCAAATTTATCGAACATATTACGGAACCCTGGGGCCCATACCGGAAGTTTGTCCCATAACCTCCGACCGTTTGCTTACTAAATTAAGGCCTTTAGTTATAATACGATTTTCCCCCTTTAAAATTTTTATCCTTAAAAATTAATTTATTTATCGTATTTATCTGGTAAGTAACTTTTTTTTTTACATATTATTTTTTTTGTCTTATTTTGGTCGCCATACCTAACCATATTAAAAAGCAGAAATCCCGTAAACGTAATAACGTTTTAGTTTTTTTTTTAAAAAATCGATACCTTTAATTTTAATATATCCGTATTTTTTTGTTCGCGTTATAAACGTAAAAGAAAGGTTTATAAGGTTTATTTTAGTTTTGGAAAATGTATTCGTTATTCCGAATATAGCAGTTTTTATAACTTATTTAATCCTTTCGAAATTAAACATAATCGGTTAATCGTAAAAAAAAGTCGTTTCGAATTTTAAAACCGTTTTATTAAAAAAAAGTTACTTTCCGTTTAATAACGTTTTAATAAATTATAACAATATTTTAACCAATTATTAAATTATTTAATCCATTTACGAAATTAAAAAAAAACTTTTACGTAAACGTAAAATCGAAATATTATATAAAAGTATTAAAAGCGCGGAGGTAATAAACAAGTTCGAACGTTTAAAAAAGAAGCAACGAAAATTAAAGGCCGAAATAGCTTCGTTTTTTCGTATTATAAACGCGGTCGGTTGGTTCGATTTGGATAACGTAAACTGGAACTTTTTTAACTTTAACGTTTTTAATATTATTAATAAAAGTTTTTTAACAAACTTTAAATTTCCGTAAAGGTTTCCGTAAGTTCTTATATATTTTCGAATTTTAGGTAATCTTTTTATTTTATTAAATATTACTTTTTACCGTTCTTTTTTTTAATAGTAAAAATTTTTTCGATCTTTTATATTAGTACGTTTTTTGTTACTTTTTTTTTCGTTCCGTATTAATTTAAATTATTGTAACGAACCTGTTATATATCCACCTGGAGGTATGAGCAGTATCCGAAATGGGGGTTTTTGATTTGTAGGTAATAATAGCATAATGAATGGGGTGTTCGTTAAAGAGATTTGCGGATTTTTTCTTTAACTAGAAAACGGTATAGTTACCTTTAATTAAGAGCTTAGATTGATAGCTAGAAAGCGAAATTACATGGGTGCTATTTATAAAGGGAGATAAATTGTTATATATTTATCTTAAAATTTAATAAGTGTATCTGGGATTTATGTAATTTATATAATTTATGTAATCTGGACCAGATTAGTTAAATTATTTAGATTTATTAGATTATTTAAACCTTAACGCGGGGAAGTTAAGTTTTTTTTTGCCCGAGGTTTACCCGGTCGGAGCTTTTTTTAAAGGTTTCCGAAGATAGGTTTTTCTTATAATAGGAACCCTTATTCCTGTACTGTAATATTATTTTCCCTTTTTAAGGATTTTTATTCCAAAAATAAGAACCGTAGGTAGTTTTTTTGTTTCGTTAAAGGGGTTTTCCGTAACTTTTTAGCTGATTTTATTATGATAAGTTAAATTGAAAAAGAAAAAAGAAAATTATGATTGTATTAGAAAGAATTTTGTGCTATCCGTATAAAAAATATTGAAAAGTTTGGCTTAAAAATTAACTTTTGTTCGAATTACGTTTATTTTAAGGAAACCAAATGCTTTTATGTAATGGGTATTTTAAGTTGTAGTTGTTGTATTCGTTGGCAGCGTTTAGTATATGACGTATTAGAAATAAACTTTTTGTCGAAAATTAAGGAGGAATATAACCGTTTATAAAAAGAATAGCGCGAGGTAAAAGATAGCTTAATGGCGTACCAGGAGTCCGTAAGGGTATAATAAAAATCGGTTAAGTAAAAGATAAGGGAATTTGTTAGTTAATTAAAACTTTTTCGTTTTTAATAGGAGGTTTTGAAAAAAAAGGCCGTTGTTATTTTGAAAGAAAGATTCGAATAGGATTAATTAAAAGATTAAAAAAGGATAAAAGAAGAATAGTGTCGAATAAAGGCGGAGTAAGCGTAACTTGTTTTTGAGATAGATGCTGTGGTAAAGGCGTTTATTTCCTTCGGATGGAATGCCGAAGGTTTGGATTTAGGCGGGGGACCGTTATCGTTTGCGACTTTGGCCGTATTGGAAATAGTCGGTTAGGATTTTGCCGATAAAAGTCCTTAACCAGGTTTATCGTATTCGTTAGGTGCTTAAATGGTTTTTATATGTTATTTTTAAGTGGGTAATTTATTTATTTAACTAAGTACTAGATTTTGTTTTTAATTATTTTAGAATTTAATATTTTTTCGATTTCGTATTTATTATCGTTTTTTTCGATTTCGAGGTTTTTTTTAAGCGGGACGTTTTTTAGGGCTGGTTTTAATAAGGAAATATGGAATATAAGGTATATTTTTATGGTTTTGGGTAATAATAGTTTGTAGTTAGTTTTTGAAATAATTTTTTTAATTTTAAACGGATTAAATTTTTTAAAATTAAACTTATTATTAGGTTTTTTTGTCTTAATCTGAAAAAGGTTTAATATCGCGTTTTGTTTTTGACGTAATAAGTAAATTTTGTTTCCTTTTATTAGAATTAATCCTTTAATTTTTTTTTATTATAATATTAAGTTATTTTTTGTTACAAAAATTGTAACTTAATTTATAATCGGGTTTATATTATTTTAATTTTTGTTATTATCGTTTTTATTTGTAAAATTATTATATTAATAATTAAAGTTTTATATATTAATTGTTTTAGTCGTTAAGTTATTGCGTTATATTTATATACGGCCGTATGGGGTAATATATTTATGTTTTCGTTAATGGATGTATTATAAGTTATTTATGTAAGTGGTAACAGTTTAATTTAATTATTTTATTAATAATTAACGTAATTTTGTAAGTATTATTTTAAGGTTTGGTTTAATTGTTTTATTTAATTATCCGTTTAAGGGTAATAAATTATCGAAAATTTAAGCTTAATACCGATTTGTTTAAAAAAGCTGGTACCGAATTTAAATATAAAAAGTTTATTTCGATTAAAAATAATTTTTTCTGGTATTCCATATTTATTAAAATAATGTCGGATAAAGGCGTAAGTTAGTTATTTGGCCGTTATAATTCTTTTAAAAGGTAAAAAATATTTATATTTAATAAGTTTGTTAATAATTATTTATACCGTATTATATTTAATTTTAATAATAAGGTTTTTTGATATAAGGAAATTAATAATAAAACTTTAAGTTATAGTATTTTATATTTTATTAGGTATATATATAATTTATAATAAGCCATACGATTTATAACGGGTTGCCTTTATTTTATTATAAATATTATAATTTTTGATTATTTATTTAATTATTTGACGGAATTTTAAAAAGTTATATTTTTTTTAAAGTCGCTTAATAGTTTTAAATATTTTTTAGTATTTATATAAAGGATTTTCGTAAAATTTTTTAATAATTTTTTTTATTACTGGTAAGGGATATAAATTTTGCCGTAAAATAATAATTAGTTTTTATTATTTCTTTTTAATTATTTAATTTCTTTTTTTTTTAGGTTATAAGAATTTTTAAATTAGCTTAATTTTTTTAAAATAAGTTGTTTTAGGGTTATATATAGTTATATTACTTTATCGTTTTTGCGATATAGTATTTATATATATCGTTTGGAAATTTTAAAGTTGTAATTTTTTTTTCGGCTTAAAATATTTATTTGGATATTTTTTTTACCTTTAATATAATAAATCTTAAAGTTAAATTTGGATAAGAAAATTATTTAATTTTTGTATCGTTTATTTAGTTTTTAGGTAGTTATAAATTTGGTTAAATTTTTATAATTTAAATAAATATCGAATAATTCCTTAATTTTATTAAGGAATAGTTTTTATTTTTTAAATATTAAAATAATCGTTAACAATTTTTTGTCGTAAATAAGGTATTTAAATTTTGTATTTTTAAGGGCTTTAAAAAAGTACGTTATTAGGTACCATTTTCCATTATTTTTTAGTTACTTTAAAATTACTTTAAAAGCGTAATTTAAAGCGTTTATCTTAAGTCGTTTTTTTTCGTTGTAATTTGGTAACTTAATTACCGGAGTGTTAATAATTTTATTATTAATTTCCTGAAAAACTTTTTAAGTTTCGTTTAAAAGTTCGAATTTTTTTTTTACGTACTTTTTAATAATAAGCTTAATTAAAGGGCTGGTAAATTTGCCGTAATTTTAAATTAAGGGTCGTACGTAACTAATAAATCCCAAAAATTAACGAATATTGGTAATAGTAATTTTATTAAGGACGGGCCAGTTTATAACGGTTTTTAACTTGGAATTTTGAATTTAAATTTGTTCCGGGGTAATAATAAAGTTTAAAAAATTTAGTTTCTGTATATACCAAACGTTTTTTTTAACGTTTATTAATAAGTTAACTTTTTTAAGGATTTTTAATATTTAAGCGATATATTTTTTATATTTTTTTAAAGTTTTTAAGTAAATAAAAATATCGTTTAAGTAAACGAAAACGAATTTATTTAAAAATTTCCGTAAGATAATGGTAAGTATATATTAAAAGTTAGTTGGAACGTTAATTAGGTTTTAAGGTATAACTTTATATTTATAATACTTATAAATAATTTTAAAGGCGGTTTTTTATTTTTCGCTTTTAGTTATTCGAATTAGGTAATAACCGTTTGGTAGATTTAAAGTTATAAATTATTTAGTTTTGTTAATATTTTCCCTTATGGTATTTATTAGCGTTAGGAAATATTTATTTTTGATAATAATATCGTTAAGCTGTTTATAATCGTGGATTTGTCGGTATATTAAATTTTTATTTTTATTAATTCTGATTTTGCCGTTTTTTATTTTTAATATTATTATAACTAGATACCTTATAGGTAATTCGGATTTTTAAATATAGCCTTTTTTAAGGTTTTATTGGAAATTCTTTTAAAAAATTTTAATTTTTTTAAGGTTTATATGGTAAATTTAATAAAGCTTTAAGTAATATCCTTTTTTAATGGGAATCTTGTAATCTTATTAGTTATAATTAGGTAATTTTTTTCGAATCCGTTTTTTAAATAATTTTAAAAACCGTCGATATTTAAAGGGTATTATTATTATAAGGTTAAAAAGTCTGGCTTTTTTAATTATATAACAAATTTTATGGGATTTTTCCTTAAAGTTATTTTATAAAAGCGTTTATTTTTTTTAATCGATACGTAAATTACTGGAACGAAATTACGGTATTTTTAAAATAATATCGTATTTTAAAATATCGGTAATATCGAAAATAATTTGTTTTAAATGTTTTTATATCCGGACCTTAAGTTTTTTTATCGTTCGAAAAATTCGTTTATTATTATAAGTAAATAGGTTTTTATTAATTATTCGTAATTTTTAAAATTATTATTTATATTTTTAAGGAATCCGATATTTTTCGGTTATCTTAAGGAAAATAAAGTTTTCTTTTATACCGGAATCGATTATGGCGTTAAATACTTTGTTTCCATAATAAATAAAAATTTTAATCTGGTTCCGTATTCCTTTTTATACTTCGTATAAAGTTTTGTATATAAGGGCTTTTCGGTACCTTACTTTCGAAAACCTCCGTAATTTTTTAATTAATATATCTTAGGGGCTAAAAAACGTTTTTATTTGCGTACTTTTTTGGCTGCATGCTTAATATAATAATTATCCATATATTTAAATTATTTTTTATTACCGAACTGGCACTTAAAAATAACCGTTTTTTTTTTATTTTTCTTTTGGTTTTGTATTTTACGAATTATTAGGTTAAAAGGGTAAATTTCCGAAAAAGGTATTTCTATAATTAAAAAATTATATTTATTACATAATATTAACGCATAATATAAATATTTTTACGTTATAGTTTTTTAACTTTATTTTAATTCGGGATATAAATAATAAAATCTAGGATAATTTGGTTATTAAGGGATTTTTGTATATTTGTATTTATCGTTTGGTTCCGTAAGTATTTTTTTATTATACCCTGGTTAAAAATTATTATTTCTTTTAGTTCGTTAATAAATAAGGCAGTTATAATTATAATAAGTAATAAAATATAAAAACCTGTAATTATCTGCCGGTTTGAAATATATTGCATATTCGGGAAAAATATAATATTTAAAAGATAATTATCCATAATTATCGAAATCTTTTCGTAATTAACCGTTTTGGTCGTATATTTTACATTTTTATGTATCGAAATAATAAATATATTTTAACGTAATAGTTATTTTGAAATTTATTCGTTCTGGATAATATTTGTAAATTTTGGTTATAACGTTTTTATAAATAATATAATCTTTATTATTAGGGTCGTTATTTTTAACTTTATTAATCGTAATAATAATAAATTCCTAATTGGTAAAAATAATGCTTATTTTTTATTTTGTTTTTATTTTCGCTATTTATGTTTTATTCGGCCGTACGGACCTTTTTTTTAGGTTAAGGAATTTTATCTTTTTAAAAAAAATTTTAAAAATTTCCTTTTTTCGTTAAAAAATAATATTCTTTTTTAAAATGGCCCTTTTTACCATAATTAAAATATTTAACTTTAAACTTATTTTTCTTAAATTTCGTTAAAGTTATATTAATTTTTTTTTAGAATTTGTTTTTTATTTTTTTGTTATTATTAGGGCGTTTGTTAACGTTTTGTTTACCGGTACCTTTCCTTTTAAGGTATCGATTAAAAGTACGTCGGTCGGAAATACTAATCTTATCGACATATTTTTTAAAAGGTTTTTTTTTAGGAACTTTAAATATTTTATCCTTAACTTATTTCTTTAAACCGTTATAAAAGGGGAAAAATAACGTTTTTTTGGTAATTTAAAAATAATTATTAATCGATTAAATTTAGTTACGTACTTTATAATAAACGTAATTTGTTTTAAGTCGTATATTTTCTTAACCGTATATTATTATTTATTAATATTTTCGTATAAGGTTTTTATTTGTTTTTCGAAATACTTATAGTTGCCAAGAACGTAATTAATAACGTTTAGGTAATTATTAAGGGAATTTGTTAAATAATCGTTAAAAATAAATTCGAATTAATCGAATATTTTTTTAATAAATAATTAAAAAATGGCCATAATTTTTTAGTAATTTTCCGTTAAAGAACTTTTATATTACTTAAGGTAAAGTTTAACCTTAACTAAAAAATTTTTTATATTTATAAACTTATCGTAAGGCTTAGGGGTAATTAATTTGTAACTTTTAATATCGGGTATTTTATAATAAATAAAAAAAGATATAATTTTTTTCCGTTTTCGATTAAATAAGAAAGGGGTAAAAATTCGTAAATAAGGGGTAAATGTTTCAAAAAAAGGTACTGGAATTTTTAAATAATAAATAATTTTTAAAACCGCGGAAACCTTATTTAATTATTAAGTAAGTTTGGCGTTTTCTTTTTGGAATCTTACGACTTTTTTAATTATAAGGTTTAGTCGTTAATTAATCGTAAATTTTTTTTTTTTCCGTTTTTATAACGGGAACCTTTTTAATTCTTTTTTCGTAATTTGATTTTTTAAATCGTACTTTAATAATTTTTTTTATCTTCCTTAAGGTAAGGGTTAGTTACTTTTAAGAAAAAGAAGATTTTTTTTAATTTTTAGTTTTAATAACCTTTAGTAATATATTATCGATTAATTAAAAAAAAATTTTAATAAAAAGTATATTATGTAATCCGGTTATTAATTTTTTATTAATTAATAACGGGAATCGAATATATTATTTGTTTACTAAACGTCGTTTTATAATATCGTTTTTACTAAATTTAGAAAAGTTTATGTTTAATTGGGCCTTAAATTATTCGTTAGCTATTAATTAAAAAGTTATCAAAATATAACGAACCTGTTATATATTTACTTAAAGGTATAAGTAATATCCGAAATGGGGATTTTTAATTTGCAGGTAATAATAATATAATAAATAAGGTATTCGTTAAAAAGATTTGCGGCTTTTTCCCTTAATTAAAAAACGGTATAATTACCTTTAGTTAAAAACTTAAATTAATAATTAAAAAGCAAAACTAAATAAGTGTTATTTATAAAGGGAAATAGATTATTATATATTTATTTTGAAATTTAATAAATATGCCTGGGATTTATATGATTTATGTGATTTATGTAATCTGGACCAGATTATTTAAATTATTTAAATCTATTAGATTACTTAAACTTTGGTGCGGGGAAGCTAAGCTTTTCCTTGCCCGAGGTTTACCCGGTCGGAGTTTCCTTTAAAGGTTTCCGAGGACAGGTTTTTCCTATAACAGGAACCCCTGTTCCTGTACTGTAATAATTATGTCCATTATTAATTTTAAGAAGGAAATATAAAAAACGGGATAAAGTTTAACCTTAAAGGGTAATTTTAATTAGTAATTATTTTTTTTAAAAATTTTGCGACCTTATATGGTCCGATATAATTAAGATCGAATTTTTTATTAAGTCGTTTTATTTGGAGATTTTTAGTAATTAAGTAAATTATTTACCCTATTTAAAAAGTTACTTTTTTTAACCTTTTTTTGGTTATAATATCTTTATATTTAGGTACGTACGAATTTAAATTTTGGTTTAATTTCTGTATGTAATTATTTAAATTATTTTAAAGCAAAAATAGTTTTAATTTTAATTAATCCTTTTTTTTATAAATTTTGGTAAACTTTCAATATAAAACCGAAATTAACGTTAGTTAATATTATCTTAATACTTTCGTAATAGCTTATATTATAAATTTATTAAGTTATTAATAACTTTTTAATTTAATTATTTTATTCGTAATTAATATAATATCGTGAATAAATTTTAAATATTTAATTAGTTCTTTTAATTTAATTATCCGTTTATAATTTAAGCTTAATTATGCTATAAGATTTTATTAAAATTTCAAAGCGAAAATGGTACCTTTATCGGATACGATATTTATTAGAAATCCGTATACGTTAATAAGATATTTTAAAAAATATACGTTAATTATTTTACGTCCGTATTTTTGTTAAATAATAAAAAATATAAAAACTTTATAAATTAATTTATGATTACAAAAACATTATCGTAATATATATCCGTTATTAGGTTTTTTGATAATAATAACTTAATAATAAAATCGAAAATAATTAAATCTTATGGTCGTTTTATGACTGGTAATGGTTATAATTCTCCGTATGGTTTCTGGCGTCGTGCCTTAACGTTATTATATTAATCGTATTTTTATAAGATTTTTTTAATTATTAATTTTATTCCGGGAAAGTAAGATATATAGTATAATCGTTTTATAATTTTATAAGCTTTAAGGTATCCGTATAACTAATATTCGTATATTTCGCGTATTAATTTTTCCTGGTATTTTTCAGGTACTTAGGTTTTGTTAATATTTTTTTGCTTTTGGTAGCTGATCGATATATCGCTGGATTTATTAATATAGGTCGGGTATTATTTTCCTAATTATCGCAATTTGACGTAATTTTATATATATATTTTTTTATTAAGTCGAATATTTGGTATAAAACCTTAAACACTTTTTTTTCTAAATTTGATCATTTGCTGAAAATATTTGTTTTATTATTTTTTAACCCTTTTTTGTAAATAATAACGAAATTAAATTTCGAAAAATATTTTTCGTAACGGAATTATCGTTTTATTAATTTTCGAATAGTAATAAACCGAATAAAAATTTTATGGTCCGTATATACCTTAACTTAATATAAGTTTCCTTTAAGGTACTATTTAAATTCCTTAAAAACTTTAATAATAATTAGGAACTTTTTATTTAAAATAATGTAATTTAATTTAACTTCTTTGAACTTATAAAAATAAAACGTAATAAGGTATAAATTACCTTAATTATTTTTATATCCGATTATTACGCTTAAGGCATGATTTAAAATATCAGTTTTTAACTTTACGGAACGATTAGGATCGTATATAATTAATACTAATTCCCTAGTAATTATATTTTTAATTTTTTAAAAAATTTCTTTTATTTCGGCTATTTATTAAAATTTGGTTTCTTTTTTAGTTAGGTTAAATAAAAATATTACGATTTTGTTAAAGTTACGAACAAACTTCCGGTAATAATTAACAAATCCAAAAAAAACCTGGATTTCGGTAATTATAATAAATATTTTTTATTTTTGGACTATTATTATTTTCTTAAGGTTCATTTTAATATATTCCGGGATAATAACGTATTTTAAATACGATACTTCTTACTTATAAAATTTACTTTTTTCGGCATTAATTAAAAAATTAACATCTTATAAGGTTTAAAAAACCTTATAAACGTATTTTTTATACTTTTTTTCTGAATTGAAATAAATAAAAATATTATCGAATTAATAAATAACAAAAATATTAAGATACTTACGTAATACGTAATTAACTATCCTTTACAACGTTACGGATACGTTAATAAGCCTAAATAATATTACCAAATATTCGTATAACCCGTATTTAATCTTAAAAACTATCTTTTATTCGTTTTCTGGCTTAATACGAATTAAATTATATCCGTTTCGTAAATTTAAAGTAATAAATTACCTAGTTCCGTAATTAAGGGTAAAAATATATAATCCTTAACCCTAATATCGTTTAACTATCGGTAATCGATTACTAGCTATAATTTCCTATTTTCTTTAGTACGAAAAATATAAGGTACCCTGCTGGTAACTTGGACCGTTTAATATATTCCTTACGTCCCTTATCTTTAAGGTACTTTCGTAATACGTACAATTTTTATTAATTCAAGTTATTTATAAAATAAAAAATAATCGTTTTGTTATTTTTTAAAATTATTTCGTAATTTTATTTATTATATTCTAATAATCTTATTTCCATTTATTCCTTAAAAGATTATTTATATTTATAATATTATGGTAATAATTTAATTATACTTTCTAGCTTTTAGGGTTAATATTATAAATTCTCGTTTATTTTATATAATTATATTCTAATTATAGCAATAACGTATCGTATATATTTATCTCGCCTTTTTTTCTATATATATCGTATTCCTTTTAATAATAAGGTTTTTATCGTATCCTTATATCTACATTTACTGTTATTATTATTAATTAAATAATAAACTCTTTTTTTAAATCGTTTTCGACGGTAGAAAATAAAACAAATTTTACCTAGCCAGGTTTTTAACTAATTAAAGGGTTATATTAATATAATTATTTTTTACCGAAAATTATATCGTACTTCCGTATTAAAATAATATCGAAATTAATAATTTATTTTCGTCCTTAAATATAAATTTTAAGGTAATTAATTTTACGGTTAACCTATCCGTTATTATAAATAAATTTGGTACCTTTTATATTTTTAATTTCGTAAAGTTCGGCTTTATTTTTCTATAGCAAACGTAACTTATTGATTACCCTTAATCTAATATAATTCGGATCGGTTCCGTAATTTACCATATCGGTATACCATTTTTTCTTAATTCGTATTTTAACTGTAATAAAAGGAATTTTTATCCTTTTTATTATTATGCATAAAAATTTTTTAAAGGATATATGTTAACTTTTTTTACTTTTGCCAGCTTATAATTCCCTCATAAGTAACGTTTCCCTTTTAAGATTTATGCTTATAATTATTTTAATTACCTTTTTTATCGGCGTAACTAAACTTTTAATTTCAGGATTTTCTTTTTATATCATTTTATTTAATTTATTAAGTTAATAACTTATTTTTTTAAAGGTTTCGGCTTTTTCCGATTAATCCGTCGTTATGGCCTATTTCTTATTTATTATCGTCGGTTAATCCTGATACCTTTAACGTTCCTAATATTAGGTATGGTACTAGGCTATTTTTGTTAAACGTTTTTTAATCTGTTTTTTATTTTTCCTTTTTCCTGGGGGTTGTTAATATAAGTACGTCAGAAATATAAAATATTTATTACCTTTCGTTATACCTTTATTACTGTTTAATAAATCCACTTTTTTTACGTTTTATGGTCGTATTATTCGTAATGGAATATAAGATTTTGTTCGGGATAATTTTTTCCCTCCGGTTAGCTTCCCGATGCTATAATAACGTCGATGTCATTTTGTATGGTTATAATACGTAAGTATTTATATCATTTTTAGTTCCTAAGGTCGTTTCCGGTTTAGGTATGGAAATTAAATCCTTATTTATATATACGTATAAGTTATTATTAAATATATTTTTATTATTTTTCATATCGTAAGCAAAAAGTTTTTTTATAATAAATAACGTATAATTTTTTATATCGATCGGGTTTTCCTAGGTATAAAGCTTCGTCCTAATTTTGGTATTTCTTAGTTTATTTATTTAATTTTTATTATTTTTATCGTTGTTATTCTTTTTGTTACGTACGAAATATCGGCTTTCCTGGTATTAATTTTTCCTCTCTTTCGTATTCCTGAAATTATTAGGTAACCGTTAGTCCAGTTATAACGGTACGTTATCGAATAATTACGGCTTGGGAAAATATTTTGGCTTTTCGTAACCCTTCTTACATTTTTAGAGGTAAGTCAGGGTTTTTTTTTTAACTATGCCGAAAATAATAATTTTTTTATTTTTTAGTTATTTTTTAACTATTAGGGTCTATTGTTACGGCCTTGTCCACCGTAACGGCTCCAGTATATATGCAGCTGTTAGCACCAGAATGATCACCACAAATGCGATCATTCCACCGATCTTTTGGCCCTGGTGGCGTGATGGTATAGTGCAGCCATAACATCTATCCGTTACGTCATTATTTAAGGGTTTTATACTGGCTTTTTATATAACTTATCTTTTTATAATTATAATATTGAATTTGATTTTAATTTTTTTTTACGTAAATTTTAATTCCATAAGTTTTTGGGCTGTTTTATAAGTAATAAAAAATATATCGCGCGTTTTATTTTGGTTAATTTTTACGAACTTAGGTTTAAGAATAAATTATTTTTTTTTGTCCCTATCTTCGCTTATATTATCGATTATCGATTTTTACGGCCTTTATAATATATTTATTTAAGGTAATAAGGTATATTATTTTAATAATTTCGTTTTTAACGTTATTTTTTAAATTTTTATAAAAAATATCGATTAAGTTATCGTTTTTTTCGTTTATTTATTTTATTTTAGCTATAAGGTTTTTAAATATTATTACATATTTAAATATGTATTTTTTTGGCTTTAAATTAAGGATTTTTTATATTGCGGTTTTTTTCTCGTTTAGGTTTCGGAAATTAACCTTTAATTTTTTTTAAATAATATATTATTAAAAAAAGGTTTTAGTTATTTATTATTAATCCGACTTTTATTTTTTAAATAATTTTGTAAGGTAAGTTTAAATTAATTTAAAGCGTTTTTTTAAAGGAACGTTACGATTGTAAGGATTTTATCGACCTTATTAATAATTCTTTCGAAACGGAAATAAATATGTACTTAGGTAAGGAAATTTTATACCTTACCTTTTCTGTCGTAAGGTTCGGATTTTTTAGGTTTAATTTTGGTTTCGTTAATCCGGATAATACCGATTTAAGCCTTAAGGCGTTAAATAATCTTTTCGAACTTTTTAATTATATTTTTATATTATTACGTAATAAGTTTTTAAATTTCCGATATGTTAACGGTATAATATTTTATTTGATAAAAACGTATAACGTATAACATTTTATTAATTTAATTAATTTTTAGATTGTAATCGTACGGTTTATATTAATAATAATATTTAAAAAATTTATATAATTAATTAAAAATATACTTATATTTAATAATAATAAATATTTAAAAATAATTTAAATAGCTAAATTATATTATAAACTGGCATTATTTAAATTATAAAAAAGTAACGAACGTATATATATTATTTTTAATTTGATTAATTCGATTTAGGTTTTTTTTTTTGTAATTAAATTATTTCGAATCGTTACCCGGTTTGATTAGCTCGACGTGCTAAGTTTTTTTTAGGTTTAACTAGGCCTTTCGAACTTATCGAGCCCATTACGTAACTTTGGGGCCCATACCGGAGGTTTGTTTTATAACCTCCGACAGTCTGCCTACTGAGCTAAGGCCTTTGGTTATAATAATTTATTATATTCGGATTATAATTAAAAAACTTATTTATATTTAAACTTAATATAATATTAATAATAAATTATAATAAAACGAATCTTATAAATTTATATATAGTTTTAAAAAATTTTATTATTAAGCTATTATAAATTTGCCGGTTTTAAAAAAATTAAAAATATTAAACGAACCCCTTTTTCGTATAACATGAAATTAAGCCTTGCTGGTTCGCTAAGGGGATTCGGGATTTGATTAGTTAATTTTCAGCGTTATAAAATGATATTTAAGTAACTTTAAAGAAAATGGAAAACGAGCTAGCAGGGCCTGAGGTAGCTGAGGTAAACAGTCATTACAGAAACGACATTAACTTTTTAAATAACTTTGTACTATTGACTAACTATTTAATGGCCCGTGTAAAGTAGCATCGCAATAGGCCATTAGGCCACTAAGAAGTTATCGATCATGCTCTGAGATATTCCGATGGTTTTTAGGAGAGACTGAGCACTTCCGACCTCCTTTCCAATGCTATCCTGCCTTTGGTCCTGCCTAAAGGCATAAAAGGCTTGCTCTTTAACTCTCCTGGTCGCGACTTTTACGCGTTGCGATTTGCGTAACGCGTCGGTCGCAGCTTTTGATTGGGCCCGGTCGCCATTTCGGAGGCGCCGGACTATTTGGCAAACCCCTCTGGGGAGCCTTTGCTTACGTTTAACGCGAAGTAGAGCTTATGAAAGAGGGTATAAAATTATTCCAAAGCCTTCCTCCTGGATTGTCTGGAGAGCTAGATGTCCTTCCTTTTGTATGGATTGACTTGGATCTGTCCGCCAAGACAGATCTAAATCACGTGACACGGCTTGTGGGTCTGACCTTTTCTTGGGGCCGGGCTGGCTGGGTCATAACACGTGGGCACTTTTCACATACATCACTCCTTTCCGACCCTTAATTACGGTGAGAAACATCGCTACATCCACGTAATTGATTAATCCCCTAGAGCAGCTATTCGAATGAAAGCATAGAAGATCGGCCAATTATGCCGTCTAGATATTCCAGGAACAACAACGCCACGAGAGCCAGCATAGAGGACAAGTTGTTTGCATCAGGGAACTTCAAGAACGTCAAGAGAGGCGAATACACCGCTGGAGACAGAATTGGCCAGGAATGTGTCGCCAAGGAGTTCAAGACAGGCTCGGTCTTTGAAGACCATTACTTTAACGAAGAACTCGCCATCATTGACCGCACGCAAAAAATCATCGACGACTGGCACGACGCGGGCATCATTAACCGCACCATCGTCCTCAACATACCAGAAATATGGGTATACGAAACCACCGGGCACAAGGCGCTAATTGAACCCATGATCAGGAATTTCGAGAAGTTCAATAGCAACACCGGATGGGCCGATAACACTGGCGGCGCATGGAGTGAGGCCATGCAAGCTTTAAGTCACTTCTCATACCACACCTCTGGCGGGCAGTTCCTCCTGTGTGATCTTCAGGGTGGTGTCTACAGCGACGGGTAGTGAGTGGCAATATTTTCAGTCCGAACCCTACGGCCCCTTCGCTCAGACTAATTAATCTTTAGCATCTTATCCGACCCTGTTATTATGTCCCAAGCGCGCGACTGTGGCCCTGCGGACCTAGGCCCAGATGGAATTCGATCATTTTTCCAAAGACATCGCTGCGGAAAGTTCTGCAAGAAGGATTGGACGAAACCGAAAATCATGGGCAAGGCGGTGTTCCCCATGTCACAGGGTACGAGCATGGCATTGTGGCCGACTCGTTCGAGCCGCACTCCTCTTACAGTTTTACGGGAGTGACTCCTGCCGAGCTTCGGATAACCCTGTTTGGTGGATATCGCCTCCAAGCTGACGGTCAGCGTAAAACATACTATGTACCCTCGATTTCTGTCTACCCGAAGAATTACAAATAAAAAAGCTGCACAAAAAGAATTTCGTAAGCGGTGTTGTCTTTTAAATTTTCGCATTCGGGACATGTTCCTGTGGGGCGGTTTGGTTTCGGGCAGGGTGTAAATAGCGGTCCATAATTTGATTGCTCGTTTCCAGAACCGGTCTTGCGCAGGGTTGATATAGGCCTCCGCCTCCGTTACGTTCGTTGCTACCGTAAGGAACGCCCTTCCAATCGCCTGCGCCCTTTATCCTTTATACCCTGTTAACAGGTTTTATAAGCTTATTGTTGGCGTATGGTACGTTACTATGTACCTGGTTGGTTGGCTCGTGCGACACTAACCCTAACGCGTCGTAATAGGGCCCTACGTGCCCCACTTATAAGTAGTATTTTAAATATATAATAGGGATTAATTTAATGCTTCTTATTAAAAGCTAATAATATATATATTATTATATTATTAATAATTAAATAAGTTACGTATATTTTTATATAATAATATTTTTTAATGCTTTAAAAAATCGTAATATAAGCTTTTTTTTTTTCGTAATATATTATTTTAAAATTATAATTAACGCGTTATAAGGTTAATTAACCGGCTTAAAATTATTATAAGCAGTAAGGTTACGAAAACGAATCCGTTTAACTAGTATATTATAATAATAAATTTTTAAAAAGAATAATTAAGGTTTTTAAATAATAAAGTTACTTAATTAAATAATATTAATAAATTATTATTACCTTATAATTTTTTTACTTTATTAAAAAATTCATTTTTAAAATAATAACGTCTTCGTATTAAAATAAACCGTTAATATAAAATCGTAAAAACCCTTACCATAAAAGTTACAGAAAAAAAAACAGTAGAAATTAACGGAATAAGGTTAATAAGTAATAAAAAAAGAGATTTATAAAGCTAATACCATGTCTTAATGGCTTAGTGGTCGTGAGCCTGGGTGTCTTTTTTCGCGCGCTTGCTGCAGGCCCGGGCAACCTCAGCTTGCGACAAGACGGCTGGTTCGAATCCGGCTTGGGACAACTTGCTTTGGATGGCGCCAAGCCCACTATATGGACCACTTGGGGTTTCAGCTCCTACGTTATAGCCGGCGACTATTTGAAACTAATGGTTAGGGGCGTTGGAGCTGGGTAGGGCAATGGAACCAATTAATCGTATATATAACCATTTGTTTGTTACGGTGGCTATAACCCCTATACGGTTTTTCACCCGGCCCGTCTTAGGTACGGTTTTTGGAGTGTGTCCTCCGGTTGCGTCGTGTTGTTAGTCGTATATATATATATTTGGCCGCGTCGCGTATTTAGACGATAATCGTGCATGTACGTATTTACTGTCGTAAACCAGGCGTCAGCTTGTATATAGCTTTAATACCTTATTAATAAAACTTTATCTTACATAAAGCTAATACTATAAACGATTTAAGGAATTATTATCGAATAACCTTTATTCGAATTAAAATAATAATCTATTACCAAAGGCGAAAGAGTCGAAACCGTTTAAATAATCGAAATCGAAATTATTAATTATATTATTATTACTTAAATTACTTAAAAGATATCAGATTATTATCGCCAGCTTAAAAAGATATAACTATATACCCTTAGCCGCGGACGTATTAAAGTTCCCTTTTATAAAAAAAACTACCTTTATTTAAAAAAGAAAGAAGGAAAAAAGGTTAATTTCCTTTCTAGCCGACCCTATGGATAATTAACGTAACTTAACGGGTAACGGCCTCCGAATAAAAATTTTAGTAATAACATTATCATATTCGGCACCCTCCTCGTACTCATCTTTAAATAGCGATGGTAATAATAACCACGACGGTAACGGCGGAAATACTAAAAAAAACAACGATAACTTTTCTTTTTCATCCAGCTCCTTATCGTCGTCCAATTTAAATACGGATTCGGACTCGGAAAATAAGTCGAATAATTAGAATAATAATCACCGAAAAAAGCGTCGTAAAAGTCGCGAAAAGAAAAGGCTAAAAAAGGTAAGGAAAAATCTAAAAGAAAAAAGGATATCCGCCGTTAAAAACGTTTTAACTTCACGCCTAACAAAGTAAATTATCTAAAGGGCTTCGGAACCTGGAAGCTTTAAAAAAGCGCCTTAAACCTCGTACTCGAAAGGGTAGGCTATAAAAAGAAAATAAAGCTCTCCACCCTTAATAAGCTGCACTTAACGAAAGTAATTATCAAAACAACCCGCCGGGTATCCTTAAAACTTATCACGGGAATTAAAAAAAGTACGAAAATATTAAAATCCTTCCGTAAAACTTATATAAAAATTAAAAAATACGTTAACGATTCATTTAAAAAACAATTAAGCCAATTACACTATAATAGCAAAAATTTAAGTACTTTTACCATTAAGTTTAAAAAAAAAATATGCGACGTTAAAAAATACGGCATAAAGCTGGATAAGAATTAATAAGTTACGATATTTTTAACTGGTGTTAAAAATAAAATAAGTGATTAGTATTATATAATTACTTCCGGACGTTAAAAAACGGATTATACCCTTTATCGCCTTATTAACGATTTTAATAAAGAATTCTACCTGTACGTTAAAAAGGCTAAAGGCCACGGAAATGGTAACGATAAGCTTAAAAGCTAAAGCTAAAACGCCAAAGGCCATAATAATAATAACAGTAAGGGGGAAAATAATAGTAATAAGCCTTTATGGAACGCTAAAGGCAAACGCCTTTAATAGAATTATAAGAAGTACGGCTATTTATCGGAAAACTGCTGAAAACTTAAAAAGGATGATAGTTATTAGAATAAGTAAAAAGGCCAACGTAACAACGGACGAAACGGTAATAACGGCGAATTTAATAATAATAAAAGCAATAATAATAATAATGCAAATAATTAATAACGTTAATTTAAAACGTATTATACCCTAAACACATTTAGGGATTGATATAATTAGCCTTCGAAAGAATATTAAACTGGTCACATTATATAGGCTAACTAAGCCAAAATAACGAAGATAATAAATTATTTAACTAAATTATATTATAACGAAACGTTTCGTTAAAAAATGGTATTTTAAACGGTGTTATTACCTTAAAAGGCGGTCCCGGCTTTATGATATAAAAGATTTGTACTGAAAAAAAAGGCTATAAAAGAAGAGCGCGATAGCATAATTAAATACGAAAAAAAGAAAATTCGAGAAAAATTCCAAAGCATAATTTTTCAGCTGTATAACATATAAAAAGAAAACCCGTAACGAGATTTTATAAGTTTCGGAAATTAACGTATTAATTACGAATAACGTCATGGATTAATTCCAGAAATAATCGTTATTTATCCGAGATAAAAGATTTATAATAATTACCAGATAAAGGCCTATTTATGCAATAATAATCGCTATAGTTAATTGGAACCTAACAAGGCTTAAGCGTAAATATAACTTCATAACCTTACGGTATACCTTATATATATTATGGTTTCCGTTCCTTATATCTTCCGGCAGAAATCTTTTAAACGCTGAAGATATTTTAATAAGAATTATTTAATTAATAATAGCTAAACGAAAATAATAACAATCGATATATTAAAGTAAAGATTTGTTTTAATAAACGTACAGTTGTAAAAAAATCCGCCGTAAAAAGATTAATTACCGAAGATTAATAAATATACCCGTTTAATATAATTTGAAGTTAGATAAATAATATACTAAAACGTTTCAAGTTTCCAGAATTAATAGAAAGGTTATGATATTATTGGTTATTATAAAAAGGTTTATTTTATAATATTACCGTTTATAATACCTAATACTAAACGATTAAAATGAGTTATTAAGATAACTAGAAGAATTAATATAAAAGAAATAAATATCTAATTATTCGTTTATAAGGTTTATAAAAAACTAAAATGTTTAAATTAGCTTTAAAAACCCTTTAAATACGAAAAACGTACATTAAGAAATTATTTTACTATAACGTAAGATAAATTAAGACCCGTTATTTTCGAAGGTAATTATTATCTTAACTTTATTATAAACGATACTAACCGTAACCGCATTTTTAAAATGTATAAAATTGATGACGAAATATAATAATATTTTTATTCTAATGTAAGAAACGCAAAAATTAGGTTAACCTTAATAGTAAAATTATCAGAAACTTTAATATTAATGGAAGTAGAAAGATCGGAATAAACCTTTGCGAAATATTGTATAATACCGAGGAAATGAACCTAATTAATTTTAATCCTTATAATTAATACCAGGACGGTATCTTAAGAAAATATTCGTATCGTCCAAAAAACGTTCGCGTTATTATTATCTAAATACGTATCCCGATTTATTGTTAAAATTAGGTATTAAAAATAACCGTTCATATATTTAATTATACGGGATAATTTAGGATCGAAAATATTATACCGTAAAGATATTATAACCGAACGTTAGAATTTAAAAGTTTAACGAATAAGCCAGATAACGTATAGTTACGAATTATTATTAATCGTTATATAATGCTAATCGACGAAAATTATCGAATTAAAATTAAGAAATTCAAAGTACGTAAAGTTAAAGGCCTTTCTTTAAAATATTAAAGCAAATATATTTATAAGATTTATTTATTAAAAAGCGGCTATTTTTTTAATTATATTATATATACGATTTTATAAGAAAATGCGTACGTTGGAAATAAAGAACGAATTATCCGACTTAGAAGATAGTATAAGGTTTTAACCTTCTTATATATAAAGTAAACTACGTTACCGACCTTAAAAAAAGGGAGTAAGCGTTTATAACTACGATAATAACATTATATTAAACGATTAAATAGATAACGAAACGAAAACCGTAAAACGACAACGAAATAAACCGAAAGGAATTAAACTAAAGTTATACGAATACGAGATTTTTAACGAAAACCTTAAGATCGTAAAGGTTTTAATCTAACAAGGCGTTCGTTTTTATTTAAACGGCCATAATTATAAGTTTTTTAACGAATCAGAAAACCGTTTTTATAAAGTTTTAATAATCGTATCGTAATCTGATAAGTATCTGAATAAAGATGCAAAAATTTATATACAGCAATAAACTAGTTATACTTAACGTTAGTAACAACTGATCAAGTTTTAAGGAAGCTATGAAAATTTTAAATAAAATATATAACTTAAAACCATTAATAAAATAATTAATAAAAACTTATAGTCCAAAGCTTTCGCCTTTAAGACGGGAACTCCAATTATTAAAAACTATTAAATAAACGTTAAATAAGGTCTTAAAAAAGTATATTTTTATAAACGAACAAAAAACGTTTAAGGCCTAGATTTACCCGTAAACCTTAATTTAACGTAAAGGTATAAAGAAAACGAAATAATTACGAATACCGTTTATATAATATATTAACGTATACTTATAATATTTATAACGTTTATAAGAGCGTATAAACATCTAATCTATTTTATTACCGCGTACTTTAATAATAACTTAAAAGAAATATATTTTATAAAATGTTTCTTATGTTCAGGAATATTTCTATACTTATTTAAACAAAAATAATATTTTAATTTTATACCAGAAAAGATTATTAAGTTAATAAATTTCTTTTATGAATTAAAGCAAGCCGGCGCCGTATGGTAAATAAAGAAAGAGATCGATATTCGAAAAATACGATTTCCGGTTCATATTATATGATAACGTAATATATATTAACCCGAAAACTTAAAATATTATTACTTTATACGTTAACGATTTAGTATTTTCTGGCCCTAATAAAGAACGTTTACGATATATAATAAACGTTATTATAAATAACGTACTTATAAATAACCTTATACGGTAAATTAATACTTTAAAATACGTATTATCCGGTCGTCTGAAACGAATAACGTTCGTTTTAATTAAAATATTATACTGATCCAAAGTTAATACACCTGGAAATAAATAATCTAAGAGCGGAACCGACATTATTTATTAAAAATACTTAAGATATATATTTTGTTATAAAAGTGTAACTAATAAATAAAGTATTTTCGATTACAGGAATTTCTTTAACAAATTTAACTTTTTTAATTATATAACGTAATCAGATAGGGTATATATTACGTGTACTAAGATACGTTTCATAAATAACCCGTTTCCTAAAATACTTAAAGCATATTTTTAAAATATTTATCTGATAGCAAAAACTAAATAAAAAGTATTTTTATTATATATATAATAAATTAATTATTTATGACAATTAACGTAAATTCGGTGAACAATTTTAATATAATTAAGTTACTTATTAACTACGTTTTATTTATAACAGAGATTCCGGTTACGTAAACCTTAAATTAATATTCAAATGTTACGAAATATATTTCGGAAATTAAATACGTAATATTAAGTATAATAATTATTAAGATAATAACCGTACGAATTCTTTTTAAAACGTGCGGATTTATATTTAAAAGTTAAATTACGATTTTCGAAAATAATAATGTTATAAAAAGGTAAATTAAAAAAAGCGCCATATTATGGAAAAAGCGCTATATACGCAATAAATATTGCTATATCTACTAAAAAATCTAAGAAGGCCAAATAAAGGTTAAAGATATTAAAAGCGTAAAAAACTTAATTAACAGATTTATTAAACATATAAATAAAATAATGTATGAAAAATTTAATATTAACTTGAATCTTAAAAGAATTTAAAGATATATAAATAGAAATAGCTTTAAATAACAAAAAAATGATCTTATTAAACTTCCTTTATACGGGAAAAAGGACGTTCCCTTTTTAAAACCTATTTCTCGTTCGAAAACGACGACCGCGGTATTTTTCTTACGATTATTCGAAAACATCTGTTTACTTCTTAACTTTGAAATTTTAACTTTGCATAAATTATTTGTATATTTTACTCCCCTTAACCCTTTTACTAAATTAAGACTTAATAATTCAGTAATAATTAATTCCCAGATACATTTTATAACTAATAAATATTCCCGAGTCCGTCAGATTAAAACCTGCACCATTTTAGCTGCTAAAAAGTAAAAAGATCCAAAATATAATAACCTTAATTACTTACGAATTTACTAATAAATATTAAAGTATGTATTTGCAATTATAAGATTTTCAAAATAATAAGCTGACGCAATATAAATATTTTTGCATATTAACGGCCAGGTAGCTACGAAGCGTTTAGGGAAAAAAAAATGAAACCAGCTAGCCGAAGCAACCGTGATAATATTGTATTATAAAAAGGCCGGTTATATAATATAACCGTTAAGATATTAGTATTATTAATCTAGAAAATACGGGTTTAAATCTATGTTATATAACAAATTATTTTTTATTAATTTGCTAACGTTTTTAATTAATTTGTATCACTTTTTTTACTTCAAAATTAAAGTTCGGTTTTTTAAACGTAGCAGATAAATAATTTTTTCTAAAGTTTTAAAATATACGTATAACGCAAAAACCGTATTAGTATATGGTACGTTATTATATACCTGGCTAATTAGCCCGTACGATACTAATTATAACGCGTCGTAATAAAGCCATACGCGCCTTACTTAGAGGTAATATTTTAAATACATAACAGGAATTAATCTGATCCTTCCTAATATAAGTCAGTAATTGTCAGATATAGGGGTTATCAGTGATGTTATATTACATAACTAGTTACAGGCGCTTTAGAACGCGTACTGCACTTTAAGGTAATCTGTCCACGGAACATATATGGTCCGATTAAAGGGAGCTTTTCCGTATATAAAGTGCTAGCGTACCCGTACTAGCTGACATACCCCCTTAACGCCTTAATGCAATTACGGCGTTAACTATTACCCTTTATCACTTCCTAAAACCGCAGTTATCTATTTCATTTTTCCTCCGGTAATTAAATCCTTTTAATTAGCTAGTTCTTTATTTAAAATAATTTTTAAAATCTTTTTCGGTTAGTTTAAAGTTTTTATAATATTTATTAATTTAATTATTTTTTAAAATATTTAAAAGAATTTACATAATAAAGCCTTTATTAATCCATTAGTTAATATATCGCCCGTAAACGTATATTTTACCTTAATTATATATTTTTTTAAAACTTTTAAAATTAATAATTATATATATTTACGTATTATAATTTTGTTTATAAAAATATCACGTTAACGTTAATAAGCCGTATAATTTATTAATTATTATATTATATATTTAAAAATTTTATATTTAGGTTAATTTTACGTTTTTTAATTAATCGAAAATATAATAAATTTTTTTTTAACTTTCGTTAAAAATAATAATTCTTTTTCGGTTATAAAAGTTATTATTATATATTATTTATTTGGCCGTTATTTTATTATTTTTTAAAATAATTTTATAACGTAAGTTTAAATTTTTTTTCGATCGATCGTATTATTCGCAAAAAAGGCGTCGTTTTCGGTATTTATTAAGTCCTTATTTCCGAATTATAACGTTAACGTTTTAATTTTAGTTAGGTAAAAAATAATTCGATTAATAATTTTATAATATACGTTATTAAGATTAGGTTAAATTAAGCAAATTTAAATACCATAAAAATTATATTAGTTCGTATATTAATTATTACGTATAAAATAAAACCGGGTTTTTTATGTATTTATTAATAAACCCTAAATGGGCTAACTTAAAATTTGGTAATAATTTAACGGCCGTTATTAACGTTTTTAAAAAATTATTTAAACTTTTTTAAAAAATTAAAATTAATTAACTTATTTATAAAGTTGGATTAAAATAATTAAGTTTTTTTATTAAGTTTATTTTTAATTATTTCGCTGCCGAAAAATTATTATAAGTTTTTATTTTTTTTAAAATATACCGTTATCGTATTTATTAAATTAATTAATTAACGAAATTTTAATTTTTTTACGGTAAATTATAATAATATCGTTTATAAAAAAAAAAAACCCTTTTACGAATAAAATAATAAGGTTCGTAAGGAATAAAGTTAAATTTTAACTTTTTAAATATTTTAATAAAATGCTTTTATTATAATAAAAATAATTCTTTTAACTTATATAATACTTTTTTAATTAAAGTTCTTTTGTTACGTTATAAGTAACTTTAAGGCATTTTTATAAATATTTAATAAAATAAATTTACGTTAACGAAAACGTTTATAACGTTATATTACTTAAGTTTTAAATCGAACTTAGCCGTAATAACGATTAAAGTTCGAAATAACTTTTTAATTAAAATAAATACGTATATATTATTATAGATTTTTTTAAGTTATTAATTATTTCGTACGATAAACGTACCTTATATTTTTATAACTAGCTTTATTTATTAAATTTATAAATATATATTTATATATACCTTAAAGGTAAATTCTTTTTGTAAACGAATTAATTAACGGCTTTTTAAAATTATATTTCATTTATAACTTTATAAATAAACCTTTTCGGTTTTACGGAATAATTTCCTTAGCTGGTATATATTTAACTTTTTATAACTTTGCGGTAATAACGGTAAGTTACGTTTATATATCCGGTTTTATAACCTAGGAATTATATTATATTTCTTTATATCGAAACCTTTCCGAGTAAAATAATACGTATTTCGGATAATTACTTTCCTTAAATTTCCGCAACTTATTAGCCGATTATCGATCGTACTAATAAAATAAGCTAATGTTTTTCCGTTAAACGCGGCTTTTTATACTTTATAATCGTACCGATAATTATCTTTTTAATTCGGAATGTACGGAAAGTTTACGTTTATAATCCGTAAAATATCTTTATTTTTTCCGTTATTTTAAGTTAAATAAAACGATAAGAATCTAGGGTTAACTTTATTACTTTCGTTAACGTATTAATCGTAATAATTATTAAAATAAACGTTAATAAAAATAATAAGTTAAAGGACGGAAATAATTCGAATATAACGGTTATAGAAAAATAATTCATTTTATATAAGCAGGGTTATTTTTCCCTATTTCGTACGTATAACGAACCTGTCATACATCCACCTAAAGGTATGAACAGTATCCGAAATAGGGTTCTTGATTTGCAGGTAACAATAGCACAATAAATAAGGTGTTCGTTAAAAAAATTTACGGACTTTTCCCTTAATTAGAAAACGGTACAATTACCTCTGGTTAAAAGCTTAGGTTGATAGCTAAAAAACGAAAATTAAATAAGTACTATCTATATAAAAAATTTAATCGTTATATATCTACCTTGGATTTTAATAAGTATGTCGTGGATTTATATAATTTATATAATTTAATTAAATTATTTAGATTACCTAAATTACTTAATTTTTAACGGAAAAAACTAAACTTTTCCAGCTCCGAAATTTAGCCGCCTGGAGCCCGTACCAGGTTCCTAAAGCAGATCTTTTTAAGATAAGAACCCCTATCTTTATATTATAATATTATTTCCCCTTTCCAAGGATTTTTATCCTAAAGATAAAAACCGTAAATATCCTTTTTATTTTTGTTAAAAAAATAATTCCTTAATTAACTTTATCATAATAAGTCGAATTAAAAAAAATAAAAAAAAACCGCAATTACGTCAGCAAAAATCTCGTACCAATCGCGCAAAAAATATTAAAAAATTTGGTTCAAATATTAATTCCTGTTCGAACTATATTTATTTTAAAAAAAGGAATATTTTTACGTAAAAAATATTTTAAGTTATAATTATTATATTCGTTACCAACGTTTCGCATATAACGTCCTGGAAATAAATTCTTTATCGAAAATTAAGGAAAAATACGATCGTTTACAAAAAGAATAACGTAAGGTAAAAGATACTTTAATCGCGCATTAAGAAAAGACGAAAAAGTTCGTTAATCGATTAAAACGTTTTTGCTTTTAACAGGAAGTTCTAAAAAAAAAGGTTATCGTTATTTTAAAAAAAGGATTCGAACGAAATTAATAGGAAAATCAAGAAAAGATGGAAAAAAAATAACGTCGCATAAAAACGGAATAAATAAAACTTACTTTTAAAATAAACGTTATAATAAAAGCGTTTATTTCTTTCGGATAAAACGTTAAAAATTTAGATTTAGGCAGGGAACTGTTATCGCCTGCGACCTTAGCTACATTAGAAACGGTCGGTCAAGATTTTGCCGATA
Organism: Monosporascus sp. MG133; assembly: GCA_004155925.1. Classification (NCBI taxonomy): domain Eukaryota; kingdom Fungi; phylum Ascomycota; class Sordariomycetes; order Xylariales; genus Monosporascus; species Monosporascus sp. MG133. The sequence continues at coordinate 224,136 of QJNX01000032.1, forward strand.
AAAATCCTTAACCAGGTTTATCGTATTCGTTAAATACTTAAGTAATTCCCATATATTATCTTTAAGTAAGCAATCTATCCATTTAACCAAGTACTAGATCTTATTTTTAATTATTCTAAAGTCCAGTACTTTTTCAATTTCGTATTCGCTATCGTCCTTTTCGATTTCGAAACTTTTTTCAAACGGGACGTTTTTTAAGGCTGGTTTTAACAAAAAAATATGGAATATAAGGTATATTTTTATAATTTTGGGTAATAATAATTTATAATTAACTTTCGAAATAACTTTTTTAATTTTAAACGGACCAAGTTTTTTAAAATCTAACTTATTACTAAACCTTTTTATCTTAATCTAGGAAAAATTTAACGTTACGTTTTATTTTTGGCATAATAAATAAACTTTATCTCCTTTTGCTAAAATTAATCCCTTAATCTTTTTCTTATTATAATACTGGACCATCTTTTATTATAGGAACTACAATTCGGTTTATAATCGGGCCTATATTATTTTAATTTCTGTTACTATTGTTTCTGTTCGTAACGTTACCGTAATAATAATTGGAACCTTACGTATTAACTGTTCTGGCCGTTAGGTTGCTACGTCGTATCCGTATACGGCTGTATAAGGTAATATACCTATATCCTCGTTAACGGACGTATTATAAGCTATTTATGCAAGTAGTAAAAGCTTAACCTAATTATCCTATTAATAATTAACGTAACTTCGAAAATATTATTTTAAGGTTTAATTTAATCGTTCTATTTAACCGTTTATTTAGGGGTAATAAGCTATTAAAAACTTAAACTTTGTACCAATTTGCTTAAAAAAACTGGTACCGAATTTTGATATAAAAAGCTTATTTCGATTAAAAATAATCTTTTCTAATATTCCGTACTTATTAAGATAATACCGAATAAAGGCATAAGCCAGTTATTTTGCCGTTATAGTTCCTTTAAACGGTAAAAAATACCCATATTTAATAAATTTATCAATAATCACCCATATTATATTATACTTAACTTTAATAACGGGATTTTTTGATATAAGGAAATCAGTAATAAAATCCCAAACTATAATATTCCATATTTTATCAGGTATTTCTATAAGTTATAATAAGCTATACGGCTTATGGCGGGTTACCTTTATCTTATTATAAACGTTATAATCTTTAATTACTTATTTAATTATTTGGCGGAATTTTAGGAAGTCGTATTTCTTTTAAAGTCGCTTGGTTATTTTAAACATCCCCTGGTATCCATATAAAAAGTTTTCGTAAAATTTTTGAACGAATTTTTTCTGTTATTAACGGAAGATATAAATCTTGCCGCAAAATAACAATTAATCCGTATTATTTCCTTTTAGTTATCTAATTTCCTTTTATTCTTCCGGATTATAAAAACTTTTAAACTGGGCTAACTCCTTTAAAGTTAACTATTTTAAGGTTACATATAACTATACTGTTTTATTATCCTTACGATACAATATTTATATATATCGCTTAAAAACTTTTAAATCATAATCTTTTTTTCGGCTTAAAATATTTACTTAAATATTTTTTTTACCTTTAATATAATAAATCTTAAAGTTAAATTTGGACAAAAAAATTATCTAATTTTCGTAACGTTTATTTAGTTCCTAGGTAGTTATAAATCTGGTTAAATTTTTATAATCTGAATAAATATCGAATAATTCCTTAATTTTATTAAGGAATAGTTTTTATTCCTTAAATGCTAAAATAATTATTAACAATTCCTTATCGTAAATAAAATATTTAAATTTTACGTCCTTAAGGGCTTTAAAAAAATACGTAATTAAATACCACTTTCCGTTATCCTTTAATTATTCCAGAACTGCTCCAAAAGCGTAATTTAAAACGTTTATCTTAAGCCGTTTTTTTTTGTTATAATTTGGTAACTTAATTACCGGGGCGCTAACAATTTTATCTTTAATTTTCTAGAAAACTTTCTTAACTTCGCTTAAAAACTTAAATTTTTTTTTAACGTATTCTTTAATAATAAGTTTAGTTAAAGGATTAACAAATTTACCATAATTTTGGATTAAGGGTCATACGTAACCGGTAAATCCTAAAAATTAACGGATGTTAATAACCATAACTTTATTTAAAATCGGCCAGTTTTTAATAACTTTTAACTTAAAATTTTGGATCTAAATTTATCCAAGGGTAATAATAAAGCTTAAAAAATTTAATTTCTGGATATACCATACGTTTTTTTCAGTATTTATTAACAAATTAACCTTTTTAAAGGCTTCCAATATTTAAACAACATATTTCTTATATTCCTTTAAAATTTTTAAGTAAATAAAAATATCGTTTAAATAAACGAAAACGAATTTGTTTAAAAACTTCCGTAAGATAATAATAAATATATACTAAAAGCTGGCTGGGATATTAATTAGGCCCTAAAATATAACTTTATATTCGTAATATCCATAAATAATCCTAAAGGTAATTTTTTACTTTTCGCCTTTAATTATTCAAATTAAATAATAACTATTTAATAAATCCAAAGCTATAAACTATTTAGCTTTATTAATATTCTCCCTTATAATATTTATTAACATTAAAAAATATCCGTTTTTAACAATAATATCGTTAAATTATTTATAATCGTAAACTCGTCGGTACATTAAATTTTTATCCTTATCGATTTTAATCTTGCTATCTTTTACTTTTAATACTATTATAACTAGATATTCCGTAAGTAATTTAAACTTTTAAATATAACCTTTTTTTAAATCTTATTAAAAGCTTTTTTAAAAAGCTTTAACTTTTTTAAGGTTTATATGGTAAATTTAATAAAACTTTAAGTAATATTTTTCTTTAATAAGAATTTTATAATCTTATTAATTATAATCAAACAATTTTTTTCGGGTTCGTTCCTTAAATAACTTCTTAAATCGTCGGTATTTAAAAGATACTGTTAATATTAAATTAAAAATTTTAACTTTTTTAATTATATAACAAATTTTATAAAATTTTTCCTTAAAATTATCCCATAAAAACGTTTATTTTTTTTTAATTAATTCGTAAATTATTAAAACGAAATTACGGTATTCTTAAAATAATATTATATTCTAAAATATCGGTAATATCGAAAGTAATTCGTTCCGGATATCCTTATATTTGGACCGTAAATTCTTTTATTTTTTGAAAAACTCGGCCGTTATCGTAAATAAATAAACTTTTATCAATTATACGCAGCTTATATAACTGTTATTTGTACTTTTAAAAAATTCGACATTTTTCGGTTACCCTAAAAAAAATAAAGTTTCCTTCTATTCCGGAATCAATCATAACGTTAAATATCTTATTTCCATAATAAATAAAGATCTCGATCTAACTCCGTATTCCTTTTTATGCCTTACATAAAGTTTTATATATAAAGGCTTCTCGGTACCTTACTTTCGAAAACCTTTACCGTTTTTTGATTAATATATCTTAGGGGTTAAAAGGCATTTTTATTCGCGTACCTTCCGGGCTACGTATTTAATATAATAATTATCCATATATTTAAACCATTTTTTGTTACCGAACTGGCATTTAAAAACAACTGTTTTTTTCTGGCTTTTCTTTAGGTCTGATACTTTGCGAATTATTAGGTTAAAAAGGTAAACCTCCGAAAGGGATATTCTTATAGCTAGGAAATCGTATTTATCGCATAATACTGGTACGTAACATAAATATCCTTACGTTATAACCCTTTAATTTTATTTTGATTCGGGATATAAATAACAAAACTTAAGGTAATCTAGCCATTAAGGGGTTTCTGTATATCTGCATTTATCGTTTAATTTTATAAACGTTTCTTTATCATACCTTGGCCAAAAGTCGTTATCCTTTTTGGTTCGTTAATAAATAAGGTAATTATAATCATAACAAACAATAAAATATAAAAGTTTGTAATTATTTATTAATTTAAGATATACTATACATTCGGAAAAAATACAGTACTCGGAAGGTAATTATCCATAACTATCGAAATCTTTTCGTAACTAACCGTCCTGGTCGTATATTTTACACTTTTATATATCGAAGTAACAAGTACATCCTAACGTAATAATTACTTTAAAGCTCGTTCGTTCTGGATAATATTTACAAGCTCTAACCATAATACTTTTACAAATAATACAATCTTTACTATTAAGGTCGTTATTTTTAACTTTATTAATCGTAATAATAATAAATTCCTAATTTACGGAAATAACGCTTACTTCCCTTTTATCCTCGTCCTTATCGTTTATATTTCGTTCGGCCGTACGGACCTTCTTTTTAAGCTAAGGAATCCTATCCCTTTAAAAATTCTTCTAAAAATTTCCCTTCTTTGCTAAAAAATAACATTCGCTTTTAAAATGGCCCTTTTTACCATAATTAAAATATTCAACTTTGGACTTATCTTTCTTAAACTCCGTTAAAACCACGTTAACTTCCTTTTAAAATTTATCCTTTATTTTCTTATTGCTACTAAAACGTTTATTACTATTTCGTCTGCCGGTACCTTTCCTTTTAAGATATCGATCAAAAATACGTCGGTCGGAAATAATAACCTTATCGACGTATTTTTTAAAAAATCCTTCCTTAAGAACTTTAAATATTTCGTCCTTAACTTATTCCTTTAAACCGTCATAAAAAAAAAAATTAACGTTTCTTTTAATAACTTAAAAATAACTATTAATCGATTAAATTCGGTTACGTACTCTATAACAAACGTAATTTACTTTAAATCGTACATCTTTTTAACCGCATATTATTATTTATTAATATTTCCGTATAAAGTTTATATTCGTTCTTTAAAATACCTATAATCGCTAAAAACGTAATTAATAACGTCCAGGCAATTATCGGAAGAATATATTAAATAATTATTAAAAATAAATTCGAACCAATCGAATACTTTTCCCGTAAGCAACTAAAAAATGGCCATAACTTTTTAATAATCCTCCATTAAAAAACTTTCGTATTACTTAAGGTAAAATCTGGCCTTAATTAAGAATTTTTCCATATCCGTAATTCTATTATAAGGTTTAGGAATAATCGGTTTATAACCTTTAATATCGGGCATTTTATGGTAAGCAAAAAAGGATATAATTCTTTTTCGTTCTCGTCCAAATAATAAAAGGGCAAAAATTCGTAAACGAAAGGCAAATATTTTAAAAAAAGATATTAAAATTTTCGGATAAAAAATAATTTTTAAAACCACGGAAACCTTTTTTAATTATTAAGCAAATTTAACATTTTCCTTCTGGAATTTTACGACTTCCTTAGCCATAAGGTCCAGTCGTTAATTAATCGTAAGTTCTCTTTTTTTTCCCGTATCGGTAATAAAAACTTTTTTAACTTTTTCCTCGTAATTTAATTCCTTAGGTCGTACCTTAATAATATCTTTTACTTCCTTAAAGGTAAAAGTTAATTACTATTAAAAAAAAAAATTTTTTTTCCTGGCCTTTAACTTTAATAACCTTTAATAACATATTATTAATTAACTAAAAAACTTCTTTAATCGGGAATAAATTATATAATCCGGTTATTAATCCTTTACTAATTAATAACGGAAATCGAATATATTATTTATTTACTAAATATCATTCTATAATATCGTTTTCACTAATTTTAATAAAGCTTATATCTAACTAGACCTTAAATTATTCGTAAACTATTAATTAAAAAGTTATCAAAATATAACGAACCTATCATACATCCACCTAAAGGTATAAATAATATCCGAAATAAGGTTTTTAATTTACAGGTAATAATAACACAATAAATAAAGTATTCGTTAAAAAAATTTACGGACTTTTCCTTTAACTAAAAAACGGTATAATTACCTCTAGTTAAAAGCTTAAGTTAATAATTAAAAAGCGAAAACTAAATAAGTGCTATCTACATAAAAAATCCAATCGTTATATATCCACCTTAGATTTTAATAAGTATGTCGTAGATCTATATAATTTATGTAATCTAGTCAGATCACCTAAATTACCTAGATCATTTAGTTCTTGGCGGAAAAAGCCAAGCTTTTCCAGCTCCGAAGTGCAGCCGCCTGGAGCCCGCACCAGGCTCCTAGGGCAGGTCTCTTCAAGACAGGAACCCCTGTCTCTGTATTATAACAGTACGTTTCGTATATTTATATTATTTTAAAATTACCCTTTTTATTTAACCGGTAACTAAATTATTCCGTTTAGGTTTTTATTTTCCTTTTATATATATATAAAATAAATATGGATTTAATTAAATAATTTTACTTATTAAAGTTATTTACGTAATTCGTTTTCCGTAACGTAAAAAAATCGTTTTTTAATTTTTTAATATTACTTGAAAAAATACTTTTTTCGTTAAATTATAAGTTTCGAATAACGATAATCTTATTAATTAACGGATTCCAGATTTCGTAAATATTTATAAATCGATAACTAATAAGGAAATTAATTTACATTTTAAATTTTAATTTTTAAAATTTTTACTTTTTTTTTATAACGGTAATTATTATAACGTAAGATATATAACCGTATATTTGCAAATAAGCTTATTAAAATTTTCGATCAAATATTATAACGCCGTCTTTATACGTTAAATAGATATAATAAATTTTGTATAAATAAAACGTATTTAAAAATATGGTTATTTAAATATATTATTATTTAAAGGATATATATAATTAATGACGAAAATAATTTAACGTTATTTCGTATCGTAATCGCTTTTTTTTAAATCATATTTCTTAAACGTTTTATACCCCCGGTTTAAGCTTACGTATATAATATTAAAGGTTTAAGTTTAATATTAAAAAAAAGCGATTAAAACATATTTCGAAATTAATAATTTTTAAAAATCTCGTTATCGCATTTAAATACTTACGGAACGACCTTATTCTTTTTTTTTTAGAACCCTTAGGAAATATCGGAATGCATTAATTAATATATCTTACTTTCGATTTTTAAGGTAAATATCCTAAATGAAACTTAAATATTTATTACCTCATCGAGATCAGGCCTTATTTTTAAGGTTGGGGCTGCGCCGCAGGCGCAGCCGTAGCTAGCGCTTTTGATTAAGAAGTAGCTATAAGGGTAAAATGTATCGATTAAACCTTTTTAAGAAAAGCTTTATAAAAATAATAAAACCTTAAAAATAAGGCCTGATATTAAGTTATAATTTTTCGGGTTCGTTTTAAGCAATCCTATACAAATTTTTAAAAATTATTAATCCGAACTTTTTTAAAGATAGTTTTAATTTAACGTTATTTATTTCGTAATTACGAAAAATTAATATAAAATTAAAATTTTTATTTCCTTGTATATTTTTGGTCCTAATAAGGACAAAATTAATATTATGCGCCCGTAATAATAAGGAAAAATTTTATTTTAAGTATATTTTAACCTTTTATTTCCTGTTTATTAATATAATAATAACATAACCTTATAAGTTAAAATAATAATATATAAAGCTTAAAATCGTTTGTAACAAGCTCCGAAATATATTTTTTTTAATTAACCGAATACGGATAATGGATTAAAAAGGTTTAAAGTAAATATTTTAAATTTTCGAATACTTAATTTTTTAAACAAAATATTTATTTTTATCTGATATATTTATTAGGTTTTTGTTAATATAAACATAATTAACTTTTACGTTAACGTTAAATACATAATTAATAATCTTATAAAAATTTTACGCCGTCGGTTTATTCGCTTTATATTAAACGTTATATTTAGTAGGTAAGGCCGTATTTTACGGAAATAATAAGTAAATGTTATATATAATTTGGTTTTTGGAAAGTTTAATATTTTTTTGGTTATTTAAATAAATTTCCGAAAGTTTTTAATTATTTAAGTTTTTTTTAATTATAAACCTAAATATTATCCAAGTTATATTTTTGGTTTAATTGGCCGAAAAATAATAATTTTTTGTATTAATAATACCATATTTTGGTTTTATTTTAATATCCGCGGAAACGAAAAGGTTTAATTTAATAATATTCGAACGTATAATTGCCGGATAATATAATTATATTATTTTTAATTTTAAATAATTATCGAATAATTAATTCCAGATTATTATATTAAATTTTTTTTCGAACGACGATATAGTTTAATTATTATTAACGAAATATATTTATTATCAAAATAAAAAAATTTCCGGCCTAAATATATTAATATTCAGAATTTACGTTTTATTCTTTTTGCTTACGTATATTAATTTGCGTATATAATAACTATTAACGGCATTATAAAAACGAAATCGCGAAATATAAAGGTTTTAATAAAGCCGGAAATTAAATGGGATATAGTTATAAGGTAAAAATCCGGCGTTTTAATATTAATCGCCCCGAAATTAATATTATAATTCTTTTTATATTTTAAAAATAACGTTCGAATTAAATATATTTAAATTTTCAGTTAATTAATACGTCCGAATTATTAAATAATTCCTTTGTAATTTAGCTTAATAATTTACGTATTATTATAAAACTTATTATTTATGTTAATAATAAAGCGAAAACTATAAATATCCGAAATTATTTAATGGAAATTATGGTAAACCGGGAATATTCGTTAAGGGTTATAAAAAAAGTTATTTAATTTTATAATTTCGAAATATTTAACGGAAATTAAATTTACGTATACGATAAATTAAAAAAGTTTAATAATTTTATCCGTATCGTAATATTTACCGTCCTTTTTAGATTAAATATAAATATTCCGGATATTAATTAAGTAATATAATAAAAAATACCAAAAAGTTTTTTGATAAAAGATTTATGGTAACGATTTAATTAAACGGTTCGTAATTATAAACGATTAAATATAATTAATTATATATAAATTATATTATTTATATTTTATTAAGTATTCGATAAATATAAAATCGAACCCTTTATTATAAGATTAATTAAAATAATAAAGATATTTTAAATCCGTAAAGTTAAAAACCGTATTATGTATTAAAATATAAAATTTATCATAAAAATTAACGTTACGGATTTAAAAAAAACAAAAACGATAAGTTATTTATTATAAATAATCCTAATTAAAATAAGATAATCGTCGAATTTTAATTTTAACTTTCGATTTGTTAAGATATTACTTACGTTATCCAGAAATCTTTTAAATAAAATAATTTTAATTTACGAAATAAAATAATAATAAAATTTTATTAACGTATATTATTTAACGGTAAATACCTACGTAAAGCAATTTTAACTTATTCAAAAAAACGACATTATTATATTAAAGAAAAACCGTAATAATTTTATTCCGGCTAAACGTTATCATAATTTCTGTACGTTCAATTTTATTTATATACCCGAATTTTTGAACCCGAAAAAATCCGTATAAAAATAATTAAAAGCTGGTTCGTTAAAGGTAGTTATTTAAGAAATAATCGAATTATGATATAAATAATAAATCAACGAATTATTTTTTATACGGTTATTTTTATTCGGTAATAAAAGAAAAAAAAACGTTTATTTTTATTAAATTTAAACTATTTTTATTTAATACGTTTTCGATTAAGTTTTATAAAGTTAAAGGCTTTTATTTAATTTAAAATATAATCGTATTAATTAAGGCGGTTTCCGGGCTTAATAAATGGTAATATTAAAACGTTTTAAAAAATCTCTTTTTTTTTACGTTATATTTAATTTACGAAAAAACTGTAATTTTTATATTATAAAAAATACGAAAAACTTTCCGTAAACGGCGGATTAAATTTAATTTAAAATAACGGTACCGTATTTTTATATCCCGAACCGATTTATATAGGTTATAAATTATAACCCCGTTATAAACCTAATAAATATCGGAAAAAATCGCGTAATTACCGTAAATTACGTTCCGTCTTAATTAAAATTAATAATTAAGGATTTAACGGTAATTTTAACAGTTTAAATACCGACCCGGTATTCTGTCCATATGTTTTCGCGGTTTAAAATTACGATTCCTATTATTACGATATTTATATCCGTACGTATAATTTACGATATAATAAATAATCTTAATTAAAAATTTATTTCGTTTCCTTTATTTATAATATCGGTTTAAAACTTATAATTTCTTAATATTTTTAATTTATTAAAACCGTTTTCGTTACCGTATCCGTATTCGTTTAATACCTTTATTTTTATTTCGTTATTAAAATTACCGGTATTACCAAGAGGTAATAATACGTAACTTATCGTTACGAATAATATATCGGAAAATAAAGCCAAAATAATAATCGTTATTAACGTCGGAAAATTACGTATTAGAAATAAACGGTACTTATTTAACGATAATAATAATTATAATATAAAATCGAAATTTAGGAAACGAAATCCGGCCGGTTTTAATTAAAATAAGTAACGAAAAATACGTTCGGCTTTAAAACGGGATCGTAATCGCGGCTGTTAATAAGTAAGGTATATTAAAAATTAAGACCTAACGTTAAAACCTTTTACGGTTTTTGATTATATATTTTCGAATTTATTAAAATACGGAACGTTTTAAATATATGTTTTTAGTTCCTTTAAATCCTTACGGAATATTTATGTTATTTTAAAATCCGAAATAATATCTTTTTTACGTTAAAATAATTTGGTTATATAAAACGGTAAAATAATACGGTTATATTTATTATTTTATTAATTTCAAAATCGTTAAGTATTATATTAATATTAATTTTTTTAATCCGGATTAATTATATATTATCATAAATATATAATAAATTTTGTAAGTTAAAGAAATTAATAAATTTTAATATTATACGTTATAAATTATAATGTATCGTAATTATTAATAAATTATTTTTTTTAGCTTATAAACTTTTACTTACGATACCGAATTAAAATTTTTAAAAATTTCTTTTCCGATTTCTTTTTTCCAGTTTGTCTTATTAATTTTTAAAATATTTAAACTTTTTCTTAATTTTTAAAGTACTTTAATTGGGGTTGATTAATTGGTTAAAGCGATTAATTATACGAATAAATAAACAATACAAATAATTTTTGGCCAATATCGGAAAAGTTATTTTCGTATTATATATATAGTTATTCCGGTACCTATTTTCTTTTTAAATATTAATTCGAAATATTTAGGATCCCGGTTTTATAATAAATTAAAAATTTTTACGTTTTATAATTTTATTTTTTCGTAACTATAAATATTATCCTTTAAAGCCGGATTTTGGCTATTATTTTTTAAAATTTATCACGTACGTTAATTTCTTTTTGCTAGAAATATTTATAATAACGGTCTTTTTAAAATAATTGGTTTAAGGTTTTAATTAATATTTTACGGAATTTATCGTCTAGGTTGTCGCGTTTTTACAGAAATTTTCGGGAATTATAAGTTTTTCTGGATTTATCGTTTTACCGGAAATATAAATATATTATTTAGGATTAAATATACCGAATAAAGGCTTACCGGTATTACCGGTTACGGTTTTTAAAATTTCGTTTTTTAAGATGGCCAATATATAAAGGTACGAAATTCCGGTTATATAATTTTACTTTCTTTTTTCCGGCGTAACCAGAAAACCGGATAGGTTTTAGAACTTTCTTATATTAAAATCCTATATAAATATACGGTTTATCGGATATATTAAGAAGTCGGTAAAGTTTTCGGTATTAGTACCGAATATATTATAATACTTACAAATTTAATCTTTATATATACTTATTTAACTGTTAAAAGGTTATATATAAAAACGGATTTTTTTTTTCGTTTAATATTATAAAAATTATATCTATATAATATATACCATAAAAAATATCGTAATTCTATTTTCCTTATCTAAACCATACGATTATCATATTTTAGGTACCGTTTAAATTACGCAAATTTTTATTTTGCATAAATTTTCGAAAACGTTAAATAGTTTAAATTATACCGTTTTTTAAATAAAATGCGCTAATTAAATTTATAATATAAAAAATATTTATTTTACTATTTTATAAATTTATTATTTAATAATCCGTAATATACAATTCGTTAAATTTTTTATAATATTTTAATATAGTAAATAAAAACGAATAACGTTATATATTATTTTAAAAATTAGTTTTTAAGTAATAAAAATAAAAATTAAAAGTTCTTAAAATATATAAATGCGTTTTTTATTAAGGTTTTATAAATTATATATATGTAATTAAGGTCCTTAAATATTTATTTAAATATTATTTCGATATTATTATAAATAAGATATACGTTAACGATTATATAACGGTAAATATATTTTATTTTATTAAAATTTTATAATATTATATCTTTATTAAATACTTACCTAACGGAAATTAATAATAATTTATCGGTTAGCTTAAGGTTTAAAAAAAATTAATATATAATTAAGGAGGAAATATAAAGAATAATACCGTAATTAATATGCGTCGTATTAAAAATTAACTTAATAACATTTATATTTTTATATACGCCCTAATCTTTTACCAGCTTACCATAATACGTTCAGATAAAATCGTTATATCCCTTCGATTAAACGGTAATAATACCATTATAATAATTATATTATATTAAGTAATATATAAAAGAAATTGTGCATAAAATGATTTGGAAATATTATAAGTTTACCGATAATAATTTTGGTTAATTAAAAACTAAAAAATGAAAAAAAGGATATAAAATCTAATAAATGGAATAAAATTCGGACGATTATATAATGTTAAATACAATAAATAGAATAATTATACATAAAGATTTTAAGGATAATATAAGTTTACCGATGGTATTTTGAATTAATCAGAACTAAGAATTAAAAAAAGAAATATAAAATATAGTTAACGAAATAAAATTCGTACGATTATATAACATTAAATATTACAAATAAAACACTTATATATAAAGAATTTGGAGATATTATAAGTTTACTGGCGGTATTTTTAATTATTCAGAATTAAAAATAAGAATAAAAAATAAAAAATATAATAAATTAAATAAGATTCGTATATTAAAGAATATCCGAAAATACTATTAATATTAAAAAAATACGTAACGATTTATAATATATAAACGTAACCTAAGGATAATGAATAAGTTATAAGCGAATTCGAAAGTAAAATATATAATTAAAATTAAAATATATACGAATTTTAAGATTATATAATTATAATTATATAAATAACTAAATTTATATAAATTATTAAATATTAACTTAAAAACTAACGTTACTTTTTCTTATAACGAAATAATAACATATAAAGAAGGAATTAATAATTATATATAATTTATATAAAGTTTTTCCGTTATTTCAAATTATTTAATATAATTTAATTTTTTATTAATATATATAAAGTAATATTATTATAATTACTTAATAAATAATCGATATTATTTATTTTAATATAACTTATTATTATTTTATATATTTTTATATATTTTATAATATTATAATACGTAAAACAAACTTACTTATAATATAATCATTAATCCGTTATTTCTTTATTTAATATTTAAAATTATTTTTATATTTTATTTATATCATAATTATTAACCCGTTATTTTTTTATTTAATACTTAAAGTTCTTTTTCCCATATATATATTTATATATTTTATAATATCGCAAAATATAAATGAATTTAACGGTAAATTAAAACTTTTTGTGTAATATTACCGATAATATACCTTAAATATAACCTGAAAATTTTAAACTTCCGGTTAAATAAATTAAATTCGATAATAACGCTTTCGTAAATAATTTTACCGATAATATACCTTAAATATAACCGGAAAACTTTAAACTTCCGGGTAGGTAAATTAAATTCGATAATAATACTTTCATTAATAATTTTTCCGACAAAGAACTTTAAAGACAGATAATAAAATTTTAAATTAAGAAATAATTAAAATTATAACTAAATTTATTTATAATATAACATAACTTATAATATCGTTTTAATTAAAATAATTTGGTATTAATTAAATAATATTTAATTATCCCAAAATTTAAGACGAACTTTAGGGAAAATATATATTATACGTAACCGATTCCAAATATTAAATTTATGCTATAAGGTTATATTAATATAAAGAAAAATTGGAAAGTTATAAATATTTTACGTTTTAACGTTAAATTAAATATATATTAATTAAAAAAGTCTTACGATTAATAATAATCTTTAAGTTTAATAATATTATCAAAAACTTATATTATAAATAAAATTTTATAATAAAAAAAAGTACGGTATTTATATAAACATTAAATATTAATAATACAATTCGGAATATTTTTAATAATAACGTCCGATAAAATAAAATTTACGTTATAACGGATTATACCGGCCCTAGAAATTATTATATTACCAAATTAACTATTAACCTTCGATTAATTACGGCTTTCGTAATTTAACGAAAAGGATACTTAAATTAAGTACCTTATAAATAATACGAAAAAAATTTTATAAACTTATAAACCGGGTTAATTAGCAAAAAAATACATATTATATAACCGTTTTATAAATATTATAATTTATAAAATTATACGGGCGATAAATATGCAAATTACGTATAAAAAGGCGGCGAAAAATATTTATATACGGTTTTTAAATATTCGCTATTATTATACAGTCCGAATAAAAATTTGGAAAGGGATTTAAACCCGGATATTAAGCTTAAAACGGAAATACTTTTAAATTCGGATAATATAAAAAAGGTAATTAATATATAAATTATAATAATACGCGAAAAAAAACAAAACTAAACGAAAAAGTTTTAAAAAATAAGTAAAAATTTTTGCTAATAAATTAATCTTTTACTAAATATATAAACGAATATAAGATTATAAAATATATTTAATTATAAATAATACGATATTATTAATACGTCGGTTTATTTTAATACGATAAATTTATAAAGTATTAATATTAATAAAATATATAAAAGTAATATACTGAATTAAAATACCGAAATATCCTAATTCTTATTAATATCAAAATTATAATAAAATTCCAGTATTAATTAAGATAAAATATAAAAATAATTAAAAGATAAAAACTATATTACCATTTCGTTTTCGTCCGATAAACTTTTACATTATTTATTTAACGATAACGAAAAAAATAACGGCCCGTTTTAATCAAAATTATTTACCGAAATATCCATAATTTATATTATAAAATCATAACCTTTTTCCATATATAAAATACGATAATCGTCCAAAATTAAATTATGCTTAACGAACTCATTACCGAAAGTTTTTCGGATAATTACGTTAAAACCATTTATAAATTAATTTTCGTTTTTTATTATATTTAATTAATTAAACTTATTTTCGTTATTAATAACGGATACGGTATTATTAAAATTGATAAATTTAATTTTTATAATTTTACGGACCGTAAATAAAATAATTTTAAATTTTTAACTAACCCCTTAAATCCGAAATAAATATCTTTTAATAAACCAAAAATTACGAAATAAAAAATAAACGTATTCGAAAATTTCGTTACGAAAGATTTAAATAACGTAATATTTATTTTACGAAAAAACATAAGGAATATAAAATTCGTATTAAAAAAATACGATATTGAATTAAAAACGAATTTCGGAAAAAATTAAAATTAACGTTATAAATATTAATTTTCTACCGGCGGAATTCGTTAATAAACTATAAGTTATAATATTCGCCCTTTCGATTAAATACTTTTTATATTTCTTTCTTAAATTTTACAAAAACCGAATTCGACGTTAAAATCGAATTAATAAATATTGGATCTAATATTATAAAACGTAATATTTAATCGAAATAAAATATTTTTTTACCGTAATTATTTTAACCGGCCTTATATAAAGAAATTAATAATATCGGTATTAACCGTTTAATATAATTAACGTTACCATATCGTATAATATACGAAAAGTAAAAATAAATTTGGATTTTTTAAAGGAATCGGTAATAATTACGAAATTTTTTATCGATAAAAACTGAATCGTTTAATAATTAATTATTATCCAGAATCGGATTAAAAAAATTATCGCCTTACGGAATATTATCCGTATTAAAAATATGGCCGGCTTTATAACCAGCCGATAAAAAGGTTACGTTTAATATACCTTAATTCAAACCGCATAACTTAAAAAATAATAAATATAAATTATATTTTTAAATTAAAAAAGTAAAATATTTACGAATTATTAATTAAGTTATTTATATTACTAAATAACGTATTATTAAAGAAAACGATAAAAAACTTTCGTTAAATAAAACGATATTTATTAATACGTTTTAATTAAAATCTTATAATATTTTTCTTATTTATCTAATACGATTAAAATATTTAAAAACTATATTATACGCCATAATTTCGAAATAGGTAACGGTTAACCGAAAATATATATATTTTATAAATTCGGTAAATTAAATTTTCGAAAAAAACTTTTCGATCGAAATATTTTTGATAGTTCCGTATGTACCAAATGTTTTTTTTATTAATAGGTCGTATCGGTTACGTAATTTTTATAAAAATAACGTAAATATACGAATATTATATATATAAAGGATAAAAGGCTCGAATAAATGGAATTTCGGTAATTTTTAATATAATTATATTATTTTATTTAAAAATTAACCATCCGCCTTTAAGATTATTTATATTATATATACCCCGTTAATATTATTAAGCCAATAAGTACGTATTAATATAAAGAAAAAATTTATTTATAAATAAAATAAAATAAAAAGGGAAAAAAGTTACCGTTTTTTATTATATAAATCTGCTACTTTTATTTGACGAACCTATATTTTCCGGATATAACTTATTATTTTTTAATTTTTATAAATAGAATAAAAACGTTTCGAAAACCGGTAAATTCTTTTTTTTAAAACCGTATATTTTTAAAAAAAAACAATTTTGATAAATGTTATAGGTATTATCGAACGTATTTTCGTTTTAATTAATTATATTTAACGAAATTAAACGGTATTTATTATACGGTATACGTTTTAATTTAGGGAAATTTTAAAATTTCTACTTATTTCGTTTATAAAACGTATTAATAAAATTAAAAAATAAAATCTGGATAATATTAATTATGAATTAATAAAACGTATTAAGTAATATTAAATATTATTATAACGTTTCGTAAAATTATTTTACTTTATAATATTAATTAAAAACGGCACATAAATTACTTAAATTTTTTTTAAAAATACGGTTATAACGACGGACGAAAATAATAATAAAATTCCGTATAATAAAACCGTATCGAAACGTTATAATACGAATATAATTTTAAACGTTAAATTTATCGTATTAAAATACGATATCGTTTTATTATACTTAGTTATAAAACATATTTTATCTTAATTAAAATTATATTATTATGAAAAAAATAAAGCGATTATTTTAACTACTTTTAATATCCGGGTTATATTTATATTTAACGTAATATAATTTTCGTAAATATTTATTTTCCTTAAAATATCGATCGTATTTTATAATATACCCGAAAATAATAAAAACTTATTTAATAAACGGAACAAATAATTACCGTTAATTTTAAAAATAACCTTAATTATAATAATTAAAATTATAAAGAAAAGATACGTTAAAATGTCCGGATCGGTAGTATGACGAAACCGTTTCGTTTTCCGATTCGTACCATACGATTATTATTTTTTCCTTAGGTATATAATTACTTAATTTAAAAGCTTAAATTAATTAAGAATAATCGTTTTTATAAACTGTTAATTTTCGTTTAAGTTAATATAAATCGTTTAATTTTAAATAATAAATTTATTAGCAAACGGTAAAATTTAAGCCCTTTTACGAAAGCTATAAGCTTTCCGTATAACATATTATAATATTTATTTATAATAAGGTCCTAATTAATAAAAGTAATAAACTTTTATCAATTTTCGTATATTAATAACTTATTACATATTCGTTTTTTTTTAATACGTTAATTAACCGGTTTATCCGAATAATCGAATAATAAAATCGGTTACCATTATTATAAAGGACTTAACCGCAAATAAAGTTTTCGAATTTTATATTTAACCGTTATTATTATCAAAATATTAGCGTCCGTTTGCGCACGTTTTGTTTTATAAGGTTTATGCGGTAAAATTAAAAGAATTCGGTTTCGTCGTGCTTTAAAAAAGGTAAGGATAACGTAACGTATTCGGGTTATAATTAATAAATACGTTGGTACCTAAAAGTAGTAAACGGGTTCTAATTAAAACCAGAATAATATTAATAATAAGCTATAATTAAGGGATTCGTATAAATATATATATATTTATAAAAAACGTTTTTTTATTAAGTTATTACGGATCTTCGTTTTTTTTAAGAATAAAATCTATAAAACGAATGTTTATTTCGTATAACCTGAACTTAGGCCGTGCTGGTTCGTTACGGGGATTTGGGATTTGATTGGTTAATTCTTAACGTTGTGGAATGGTATTTGAGTAACTTTGAAGAAAATGGAAAACGAGAAAGCGGGGCCTGAGCTAGCTGAGGTAAAGTATTTATCGGTTATAAATATAATATATTTATATCTTTCCGGAATTCTTTCGAAATTTATAAAATCGATAACGATTCGTTATCTTAATCGAAAAGTTTCCTTTTTTAACTTGTAACACATTAACCTTTTAATTTTTACCTTATTATAAATTTAATATTTAACCGTTATTAAACCTTTTAGGTAAATTTCTTTTATATAAAAATATAATTAAACCATTATTTTAGACCTTAAATATCCTAATTTTAGGTATTATATCGTACCGTTACCGGTTTGCGGTAATTTTATTATATATACATTAACGTTTCGTTTATAAGCCGCTAAAGTTATTTAAAACATTATTACGTTATTATTTTCGATAACGAATTAATTAAATTTATTTATTAACGTAATAATTACCTAATTAAACTTATTTCGAATAAAATTATTATTTCTTTAATTATTTTACTAATACCCCTTTTTCCGGAATTACCGAAAAGATACCAAATTATACGCGAAACTTTCGTATTAAGTTACGTTATATAATTATAATATTTTGGGGCCTATAAAGCTTTAAAATAATATATTTACTTTTCCATATTTATTAATCGGAATAAAACTTTTCCTTACGTATATTCCGTCGCCTTAAATCGTTATCTTATAATTAAAAAACTTATTAATAAGGTTAAAAATATATGTCGTAAACCTTAAATCCAAAATACATAAATTCCTTAAAGGATAAAACGTAACATTTATCGCATTATGTTAAAAAAAAATAAAAACATACGTTCAAATTCGTTTTATTCCCTTTAGAAATTAATTTCTTCAGTAATTAAAGTTTTTAAAATTTTTAATAAACAGTTAAAATTTTTTTTTTAATTTAATCGGAAATAAAGCGGTCTTTAATTAATACCGAAATTCCATTATTAAGCTTAAATTTTGTTAAAACTTTATTAAGAAACGCGTAATAATATTAAGGTAACTTATATCCAAAATTTAGGTACGTTTTTTACCAAATCCTTTATACGTTTAACTTTTAACGTTTTCGTTTATTACTGCTATTATTTCGGGCCGTTTAAAATTTTTTATAACTACTTCGTTTCGGTCTTTTCTTAAAAGTTCTATTACGTAATTAATTATTAATATCCTTAATTTTTTCTTAATCAAAATCGTCCTAACCGAAAAAGTTTATTAGGGTTTTATAAAAAATCGAAAACGTTACCTTAATATTTTTTACTAATTACTATAAATTCGTTATAATTTAATAATTTAAAAGACTAACTTTATTCTTTAAATAATTAATCGTTTTCTTTCGGTTTTATCCCGTTTAAAAAGCATAAATAAACTTAATTCATTAAACATAATCGGTACTATTACTATATATAACTAATTCGTCTAAATAACCGGCATAATCGTTTCGAAAACTTTATAACGTTAACTTTAAGCCATAATTCCTTACCACCTCGCTATTTATTTATCAAACCTTTTCGCAATTTTCGGGCCCTACTTTAACCATTTTTTATATTTGCGTTTAATATTTATAAATAATTAACTATTATAAACTTTTCCGGCTTTTTATAATTTAACGTACTAACCTTTAAAATCGTTATTTAAACTTAAATAAATTTATTTAATTCATTAAAAATATTATTTAAAACTTATTTATAAGTTTATTAAAATTCTTTCGGAAAATCTTATATTTTTAATTTAAATAAATATAAATCGTAAATTTTTATATATAAATTTATTTTCGGTCGTGATTTTAAAGGTATTTATCGGATAATCCGTTTAATCGATTTTTTCGATTTATATAATTTTTTTAAAAGATAAATAAATTTCTTACGTCGATTAATAAAATCGTTTTTTTAAATAAAAAGTTATATTAAGCGGCATAAATTTGGTAAGCTATAAAAAGTTTTAATAAACGTTAATATATTCCCATAAATTATATCCTTTAGCTTTAATTTTAAAGTCGTTTTTAAATTTATCTTGATTTTTAGAACTATTATAAATAACTACGGATGTTATTAATATGGTTACTATTATGGCTAATAAAGGGGTATAAATAATTACTATTAATATATAACTTATATTATTTTAATAAAAATTAATTACTTAATAAAAACGCGAATTAAGCGAATAAAACTTTTAATTATTAAATATAAAGGTTATTAGTAATATTATATTACATAACTAGTTGCAGGCGCTTTAAAACACGTATTACACTTTAAGGTAATCTGTTTACGGAACATATATAGTCCGATCAGAGGGAGCCTTTCCGTATATAAAGTGCTAGCGCACCCCTGCTAGCTGACAGTAATATATATATTATGATGCCAATAACAGCTAGATAAGCTCCGCGTATCTTCATACTTATTCTTAAATGCATGCTTTTAAATACTAAAGTTATAGTAAAAGGCTTAACCGGTACGATTTAAAAAAGTAACCTAAAATAGTTTTATTTTTTAATTAAAAAAGAAAGAATAAAAAAGCTAAAGATTTTATTTTTATAAGAAGTTATATAAAGCTATGTTTACATTATAGCTTCTGAGCGGCTTGGCGCCGGCAAAAGTTCGGTGTTATAATACAGACTTAACGTAGCCTTATTATATAACCCTCTTATTTTTTCTAAAAGGGGTTTGTTACAGTATTAACGTTACGGCTTAGCTAAACAGCCGTAGCACTTTTATAAAAGCGATGTCTTAATGGCTCAGTGGTCGCGAGCCTGGGTGTCCTCTTTTCGCGCGCTTGCTGCAGGCCTGGGGAACCTACAGCTTGCGACAGGACAGCTGGTTCGAATCCAGCTTGGGACAACGTGTCTTGGGTGGCGCCAAGCCCATTATACGGACCATTCTAGGAGCTTCGGTTCCTGCAGCGTGGCTGGCGACTATTAGAGCTAGTGGTTGGGGGCGTTGGAGCTTAGCGGGGGCTCTGGAACCAATCAATCGTGTACTTGAATTTGTTTGTTACCGTGGTTATGACCCCTACTGGTTTTTCATCCGGCTCCCCTCGGGTATGGTTTTTAGAATGTATCCTCCGGTCGCGTCGTGTTGTTAGTCGTGTATATATGTATTTGACCACGTCGCGTATCTAGACGACGACCGTACATGTACGTACTTACTCTCGTAAACCAGGCGTCAGCTTGTATATAGCTTTAATACCTTATTAATAACACTTTACCTGGCATAAAAGCGATCATTTATTTTCATAATTAAGGGTAATAATATGCGATTTTCAACGGTAATATCGTTAAGTTATCGAAAATGGATTATTAATCGTAATTTTTTATTTGCTTTTAATATAAAAAATATAAAGTAACTTTGTAATGGCTAACTGGCTTAACTAACTATTAACCCCAATCGTACGGTTTATGTTAGCAGTAATGTTATAAGAATTTAAGTAATAAACTAAAGGTATAATTATGTTTAGTAATAGTAAATATTAAAAGTACTTTAGGTAACTAACTTATATTATAAGCTGGTATTATTTAAATTAAAAAAAATAACGAACGTATATATATTTTTTTATTTTTTACGATCGAACGTAATCGAACAAACCGTATTCGATCGTTTATTACTTAATCGAAAGTAATCGAATAAACCGTATTCGATTACCTATTATTTGGTCCAAAGTATTCGAATTAATTTTATTCGATTACTATTAGTTACGTAATTCTAACGTAACGGTCGGAACTTATATAGCTACAATTCCGACCGTTTGGGCTAATTAAGGTTCGCTAGGTTATAATACGATTTTCCCCTTTCAAGATCTTTACTTTTAAAAATTAATTAAATTTTTTTTTATGGTAAGTAACCTTCCTTTTTACTTTTTATATTTTTTATATTATTATTTATTATTATATCCGGTCGTATTTATAAAAATAAGAAAAAGTAAGTTAATTCTGACCCGGATCGTTATAAAAACTTCGTTTTTTTATTAACAAATTTGCTATAAATATACTTCGCTATTCGGCTTATTTTTACGTTAATCGTTCTGATTATATTATTACGGAAAATAAAGTTCGTTATAATTCTTATATCGAAAAAAAAGAATTTTTTTACGATTTTGGTAATATAAATTTACAGGCGATATTTCGCATTTCCTAAAAAACAGATCGAATTAAAAAGGAAAAAAAAATGCCGAAATATTTTTTTAAGGCGTTAACTTATTTATAACGCCTTCGTCGACAGGAAAAAAATGCTGCGTAAAAAGGCCGCTAAAATAGTTCGCCGCAGGGTAAAAAACTTAAATAAATTAAAACGGCAAAAAAAAGTTTAAAACCGAAACGTAAGCAGCTGACTAAATTAATTCCGCTTTTAACCTTTTATAATTCGACAACGTAAATTAAAACGTTATTGTTAGGTCCTTTAATGTTATTAGTAAAAGTTCCTTAAAAGGTAATAGGCTTCCGTAAGGTTTTCCGTAAACTTTTATATATTTTTTAACTTTAGGTAATTTTTTTACTTAATTAAGTCCTACCGTTTACCGTTTTCCTCTTTAGTATTAAAGATTTTTCTACCTTCCATATTAATGTTACAGTACAGGAACAGGGGTTCCTGTCTTGGAGAAACCGGTTTCCGGAGCCTGGTGTGGGCTCCTTACGGCTGATTTTCGGATGAGGAAAGCTTGGCTTTCCCCGCGCCAAAATATGGTAATCTGGTGGATCTGGTGGATCTGGAAGCAGATCCAATAAATCCTACAGATCCACGATATATTTATTAAGTCCAGATGGATATATAACAAACGGTTTCCTATATAAATAGCACTTATTTAATTTCGCTTTTTAGCTATTAATTTAAGCTTTTAACTAAAAATAATTGTATTATTTTTTAGTTAAAAAAAAGTCCGTAAATCTTTTTTACGAATACCTTATTTCTTATGCTATTATTACCTGCAAATTAAGAATCTTATTACGGATATTATTTATACCTCCAGGTAGATGTATAATAAGTTCGTTATATTTTGATAGCTTTTTAATTAATAGCTAACGAATAATTTAAGGCCCAGTGGGGTATAAGCTTTTTTGAACTTAATAAAAACGATATTATAAAACGACGTTTAGTAAATAAATAATATATTCGATTCCCGTTATTAATTAGTAAAAAATTAAGAACCGGATTATATAATTTATCCCTTATCGAAAAAGTTTTCTAGTTAATCGATAATATAGCACTTATAATTACTAGAGCTAAGGCCTAAAAGAAGTTTTCTTTTTAATAGTAACTAATCCTTACCTTTAAGGAAACGGAAGAAATTATCGAGGTCCAACTTAAAAAATTTAACGAAAAGGAGAAAAAGGTCGAAAAAAAGTTAGGCGTAAAGGCCGAAAAAAAAAAGAAAAGGGAGCTTATAACCGACGAACGACTGGATTTAGTAATAAAAAAGGTTATAACCCTTAAAAAAGAAAACGTTAAATTTAAATAACAATTAAGAAAGAAGATTTTTGCGCCTTTTTTAAGAACCCCGGCCTTTTTTTTTAAGACGCTTATATTTCGTTCGAAAATTCCAGCATTTTCTTTATTTGGTTACGATTGCGAAAGAATTATATCTCTTTTTACCTTCCGAGGAATACCTGATATTAAAGGTTTTAAATTAATTACCCTTAAACCTTATAATGGATTTATTGATATAAAAGGATTTCTGGTTAAATTTAAACTTTACCTTAAATGGTACGAAAGTTTTTTAACGGAAAAATACCAGAAAATTATGGCTATTTTTTAATTACTTGCCGGAAAAATATTCGATTAGTTCAAGCCCATTTTTAATAACTATCTGACAAACTTTTTTAACGACTGTTTAAATGTTATTAATTATATTTTTAACGATTATGGGAACTTTAAAAAACGAATACGGGTTTTATATAAAAATATAAATAAATAATAACATATAATTAAATAAATGCATAAATTTTAATAAATTATATTAACAGTTAAATATAGGATTAAGTTTAACCAATTTATAATTATCTTTAAATTACCTTAAGATATATTATTTTTTCCTTATTATAACGGCCTGACATTTTAAGTTAAAGATAAGATATTTAAAATATTTTAAATGGATCTTTTCGAAAAATATATCGACAAAATTATTATTTCCGACTGATATATTTTTAATCGGTACTTTAAAAGGAAAGAAATCGGCAGACGAAGTAACGATAAACGTTTTAGTAGTAAAAAAAAAATAAGGGATAGATTTTAAAAAAAAGTTAAGGTTATTTTAGCGGAATTTAAGAAAGATAAGTTTAAGGTTAAATATTTTAATTGCGGTAAAAAAGGCCATTTGAAAAGCGAATATTATTTTTTAGCGAAAAAGGGAAATTTTTAGAAAAATTTTTAAAGGGATAGGATTTTTCAGCTCAAAAAGAAGATCCGTACGGCCGAACGAGATATAAATAGTAAAAATAAAGATAAAAAGGAAGTAAGTTTTATTTTTGTTAATTAAGAATTTATTATTATTACGATTAATAAGGTTAAAAATAACGACTTAGATTATGAAGATTACGTTATTTGTAAGAATATTACGGTCAAAGTTTGCAAATATTATCTAGGACGAATTAGTTTTAAAGTAGCCATTACGTTAAGATATATTTGTTATTTCGACATATAGAAGTGTAAAATATACGACCAAAATGGTTAGTTACGAAAAAGTTTCGGTAGCTATGGATAATTGTTCCCGGAACTTTATAAGCTTCCGGAATGTACGGTGTACTTTAAACCTTAATTATTAGCAGATAATTATGGATTTTTGCATTTTATTGCTTGTTATAACGATAACTGTTTTACTTATTTACGTACCAAAAAAGATAACGATTTTTGGTTAAGATATAATAAAGAAATACCTATAGAACTAGATGATAAGTGCAGATGTATAGAAATTTCCCGATAGCTAGATTACCTTAGGTTTTGTTACTTATACCCTAATTCGGAATAAAGCCAGAAGGCCATAACGTAAGGGTGTTTATGTTAGGTATTAATATCTTGCGATAAATACGATTTCTTAATTATAAAAGTGCTCCTTTCAGAGGTTTACCCTTTTAACCCGATAATTCGCGAAATATAAAACTTAAGGAAGAACCAGAAGAAGATAGTTACCTTTAAGTGCCAATTCGGTAACAGAAAATGGTTTAAATATATAGATAACTATTATATTAAATATGCAGCCAGGAAGATACGTAAATGGAAACGTTTTTTAGCCCTTAAGGTGCCTTAATTAAAAAGCGGCAAAAGTTTTCGAAAGTAAGATATCGAGGAGCTTTTATATATAAAATTTTATACGAGGCAAAGAAAAAAATACGAAGTTAGATCGAAATTTTTATTTATTACGGAAATAAGATATTTAATGTTATAATCGATTCCGGAGTAAAAGGAAATTTTATTTCCCTTAAAATAACCGAAAAATACCAGATCCCTTAAAAATATAAATAATAATCGTATAAATTACGAACAGTAAATGGAAACTTATTTACTTATAATAACGGTCGAATTTTTCGAAAGATAAAGAAATTTATAATTTAAATATAAAGATATTTAAAAAGGATTATTTTCGATATTATCGATATTTTAGGATACGATATTATTTTAGGAATATTATAGTTTCGTTTTAATAATTTACGAATTAATTAGAAAAAGTAAACGTTTTTATAAGATAATTTTAAGGAAAAATTTTATAAAATTTGTTATATAATCCGAAAAGCCAGGGTTTTTAACCTAATATTAACCGTACCCTTTAAATAACGATGGTTCAAAAAGCTGTTTAAGGAATGAACCTAAGAAAAATTGCTAAATTATAATTAAGGGGATCATAAAATTCCTATTAAAAAAATTACTTAAAGCTTTATTAAATTTATTATTTAAATCTTAAAAAAATTAAAGTCTTTTTAAAAAGTTTTTAACGAAACCTTAAAAAAGGTTATATATAAAAATCCGAATTATTTATAAGATATTTAATTATAATAATACTAAAAATAAAAAATGGTAAAATTAATATCGATAAGGATAAAAATCCAATATACCGATAAATCTACGATTATAAATAATTTAACGATATTATTATTAAAAACGGATATTCTTTAACGTTAATAAATATTATAAGGGAAAATATTAACAAAATTAAATAATTTATAGCTTTAAACCTATTAAATAGTTATTATTTAATTAAAATAACTAAAGGCGAAAAATAAAAAACTATTTTTTAAATTATTTATGGATATTACGAATATAAAGTTATATTATAAGGTTTAATTAATATCCCAGCTAATTTTTAGTATATATTTATTATTATTTTACGGAAGTTTTTAAATAAATTCGTTTTCGTTTACCTGGACGACATTTTTATTTATTCAGAAATTTTAAAGGAGCATAAGAAATATATTATTTAAGTATTAAAGGTATTTAAAAAGGCTAATCTGTTAATAAATGCTGAAAAAAACGTTTAGTATATCCATAAATTAAATTTTTTAAGTTTTATTATTATCCCGGAATAAATTTAAATCTAAAATCCCAAATTAAAAATTATTAAAAATTGGCTAATCCTTAACAAAATTATTATTATTAATATCCGTTAATTTTTAAGATTTACCGGTTACGTACAACCCTTAATCCAGGATTACGGTAAATTTATTAGCCCTTTAACTAAATTAATTACTAAGGAATATATCGAAAAAAAATTTAAATTTTTAAAGGAAGTTAAAAAGGTTTTTTAAAAAATTAAAAATAAAATTATTAACGCTCCGGTAATTAAGTTATTAAACAATAATAAAAAAAACGGCTTAAAATAAATATTTTAAATTACGCCCTTAAAACAATTTTAAAATAATTAAAAAATAATAAAAAATGGTACCTAATAACGTACTTTTTTAAAACTTTTAAAAACGCAGAATTTAAAAATCTTATTTACGACAAAAAGTTATTAACGATTATTTTAACATTTAAAAAATAAAAATTATTTTTTAACGGAATAAAAAAACCATTTAATATTTATTTAAACCATAAGAATCTTACTTAATTTATAACAACCCTAAAATTAAATAAACGTTATAAAAATTAAATAATTTTTTTTTCGAAATTTAATTTTAATATTTACTATATTAAAGGTAAAAAAGATATTTAAGCCGATATTTTAAACCTAAAAAAGGATTACGATTTAAAAGTTTCCAAGTAACATATATAAATATTATATCGTAAAAATAATAAAATAATATAATTATATATAACCTTAAAATAATTTATTTTAGGAAATTTAATTTAATTTAAAAATTTTACTATTTAAAAAAATAAAAGGAAATTAAATAATTAAAAGGAAACGATAAAAACTAATTATTATTTTACGGCAAAATTTATATTTCCCGCTAATAATAAAAAGAATTTATTAAAAAGTTTTCCGAAAATTGTTTAATAAATACCAGGAAATATTTAAAATTACCGAACGATTTCCAAAAAAATACGACTTTTTAAAATTACGTAAGATAATTAAATAAGTAATTAAAAATTATAATATTTATAATAAAATTAAGGTAATTTGCTATAAACCGTATAGCTTATTATAACTTATAAATATACTTAATAAAGTATAAAATATTATAATTTAAGATTTTATTATTAATTCTTTTATATCGAAAAATCCCGGTATTAAAATCGAATATAATACGGTATAGGTAATTATTAATAGATTTATTAAATATAAATACTTTTTATTTTTTAAAAAAATTATAACGGCCGAATAATTAATTTACGTTTTCGTTCGATATTATTTTAATAAATATAATATATTAAAAAAGATTATTTTTAATCGAAATAAATCTTTTATATTTAAATTCGGTATTAATTTTTTTAAGTAAATTAATATTAAGCTTAAATTTTTAATAATTTATTACTTTTAAATAAATGGTTAAATAAAGTAATTAAATCAAATTTTAAAATACTATTTTCGAAATTATGTTAATTATTAATAAAATAATTAATTTAAATTTTTGCCATTTATATAAATAATTTATAATACGTCCGTTAATAAAGATATAAATATATTACCTTATATAGCTATATATGGATATAACGTATTAACCTAACGACCGGAATAATTAATACGTAAGTTACTAATTATTACGATAATAACTTTACGAATAAAAATAATAATAATAAAAATTAAAACGGTATAAGCCCGATTTTAAATTAAGTTATAGTTTTTGTAACAAAGGATAATTTAATATTAAAAAAAAATTAAGGGATTAATTTTAACGAAAGGAAATAAAATTTATTTGTTACGACAAAAATAAAACGTAACATTAAACCTTTTCCACATTAAAACGAAAAAATTTAACGATAAGCTTAATTTTAAAAAATTTAATCTATTTAAGATTAAAAACGTTATTTTAAAAATTAATTATAAATTATTATTATCCAAAATTATAAAAATATACTTTATATTTCATATTTCCTTATTAAAACCAGCCCTAAAAAACGCCCGGCTTAAGAAAAATTTCGAAATCGAAAAAGATAATAACGAATACGAAATTGAAAAAATACTGGATTTTAAAATAGTTAAAAATAAGATCCAGTACTTGGTTAAATGGATGGATTGTTTACCTGAAAATAATATATGGGAATTACTTAAGCACCTAACGAATGCGATAAACCTGGTTAAAGATTTTTATCGGCAAAATCCTAACCGACCGTTTTTAATCCAGCCAAAGTTGTAGGCGATAATAACCTTATACCTAAGTTTAAATTTAAAGCGTTTTAGCCGAAGGAAATAAATACCTTTATCGTAATATTTATTTCAGAAATAAGCTGTACTTATTCCGCTTTTATACAACGTTATTCCTTTTTTAATTTTTCCTATTCTTTGAATTAATTTATTTTTAAACCCTTTTTTAATATTTTTAAGGCTTTTTTTTTAAAAAAGTCCTGCTAAAAACGTAAGCGTTTTAATTTCTTAATAAATTCTTTTTATTTTTCTTCCTATTAACGTCGTAATTTATCTAGCTTTTTTTTTGTAACTTTTTAGTATGTTAGCAAGTTATTTTTAATCTTCCGTTATTTTTGTTATAACCGTTATTAAGTTTCGTTTATTTTCTTTAACGAATTTATGGTTTTCGTATTATAAAAAAAACGTTAATAACGCGTATATTAATTATAACTTAAATCTTCCAAGAAAAAGAAATAATCGGTTTGGCCGAACCGAATATAATTAAAACAAGGAAAAGTTTTAATTCCGAAAGTTTTAATTAAGTCGGTAAGGATATTACGAATATCGCGCTGGTTTTTGCGTAATTACTTTTTTCATTTTTCTTTTCGACCTATCATAATAAAATTAGTTAAAAAACTATAAAAAAACCTTTTTAATAAAACAAAAGAAATTACTTACGGTTTTTATTTTTGGGATAAAGATCCTTAAAAAACGAAAATGGTATTATAATACAGGAACAGGGGTTCCTATTTTAAAGAAACCGGTTTCCGGAACCTAATATGGGCTCCTTACGGCTAATTTTCGGATAAGGAAAGCTTGGCTTTCCCCGCACTAAAACATAATAATCTGGTAGATCTGGTAAATCTGAAAGCAAATTTAACAAATCCTACAAATTTACGATATATTTATTAAGTCCAGAGGGATATGTAACAAACGGTTTTTTATGTAAATAATACCTATTTAATTTCGCTTTTTAGCTATTAATCTAAGCTTTTAATTAAAAACAACTGTACCGTTATTTAATTAAAAGAAAAGTCCATAAATATTTTTAACGAACACCTTATTTATTATGCTATTATTACCTGCAAATCAAGAACCCCATTACGGATACTACTCATACCTCCAGGTGGATGTATGACAGGTTCGTTACAATTAATACGTATTTTATTACCTTTTTTTTTCGTTCCGTATAAATTTAAACTATATCCGTTATTAACTTTAAAAAGGAAACGTAAAAAACGGAATAAAGTTTAATTTTAAGGGGTAATTTTAACTGGTAATTATTTTCGAAATTTTCTTTATAACCTTATATGGTCCGATATATTTAAAATCGAATTTCTTATTAATTCGTTTAGTTAAGATGTTTTTGGTAACTAAGTAAACCATTTTCCCTTACTAAAAGGTTAATTCTTTTAACCTTTTATTATTATAATATTTCTGCATTTAAGTACGTATAAATTTAAGTTTCGGTTTTATTTCTATATGCAGTTATTTAAATTATTTTATGGTCAAAATTATCTTGACATTAATTAATCATTCTTTTTTAATTTCGGTAAATTTTTAATATAAAACCGAAATTAACGTTAATTAATATTATTTTAATATTTTCGTAATAATTTATATTATAAATTAACTAGGTTATTAATAACTTTTCGACTTAATTATTCTGTTCATAATTAACGTAATCTCGTAAGAAAGTTTTAAGTATTTAATTGGTTCTTTTTATTTAGCCATCCGTTTGTAATCTTAAGGCGTTTAAAAACTTATAATTTAGGCTTAATTATACAATAAAATTTTGCTAAAATTTTAAATAAATATGGTAGCTTTATCAGATATTAGTTTATCGGAAGTTTATATACGTTAATAAGATATTTCAAAAAAAATATACGTTAATTATTTTACGTTTATATCTTCGTTAAATAATAAAAAATAATAAAAATCTATAAATCGATATACGATTATAAAAATATTATCGTAATATATACCCGTTACTGGGTTTCCCGATAATAGTAATTTGGTACTAAAATCGAAAATAATTAAATCATATGGTCGTTTTATAATTAGGAATAATTATAATTCTCCGTATAATTTGTAATATCGTACCTTAATTTTATTATACAGGTTATATCCTTACAAACCGTTTTTAATTACTGGTTTTATTTTTGGGAAGTAATATATCCGTTATAATCATTCCAAGGTTTTATTAATTCCAGGATGTCCATATAACTGGTATTCGTATATTTCGCGTATTAATTCTTCTTAATATTCTTTTAGCATTTGGGTTTTGGCGGTCTTTTTTTCCTTTAATAATTAATCGTTATATGATTAAATTTTTAAATATAAATTAGGTATTATTTTCTTAATTATTACGATTTATCGGAATTTATGTATTTTCCTTTTATTAAATTAAATATTTAGTATAAAACCTTAAAAACTTTCTTCTTTACTTTTGGTCGTTTGCTAAAGGTATCCGCTTTACTATTTCTTAACCCTTTTTTATAAATAATAACGAAATCGAATTTTAAAAGATATTTTATATAACGGAATTATCGTTCTGTTAGTTTTCGGATGGTAATAAATCGGGTAAGGTTTTTATAATTTATATACATTTTAACTTAATATAAATTTCCTTTAAAATAATATTTAAATTTCTTAAAGGCGTTATCTATAGCTAGAAATTTTTTATTTGGGATGGCATAATTTAATTCGCCTCCTTTTAATTTATAGTCATAAAATGCGATAAGGTATAAATTACCTTAATTATTTTTATATCCGATTATTACGTTTAACGTATAATCCGAAATATCGGTTTTTAACTTTACGGAACGGCTTAGGTCGTATATAATTAATACTGGTTTGCTGGTAATTATATTTTTAATCCATTAAAAAATTCTTTTATTTCGGCTGTTTATTAGAGTTCGGTTTTTTTTTAATCAGGTTAAATAAAAATATCGAGATTTTGCTAAAGTTACGGATAAACTTCCGGTAAAAATGAACAAATTGAAGGAAAACCTCGATTTCGGTAACTATAAAAAGTACTTTTTATTTTTAAATTATTATTATTTTCTTAAGGTTTATCTTAATATATCCGGAACTACTTCCGTATTTTAAGTATAGTACTTTTTGCTTCTGGGATTTATTTTTTTCGGCGTTAACTAGGAAATTAACGTTTTAAAAAACTTAAAAAACCGTATAAACGTATTTTTTATATTCGTTTTCCGTATTGAAGTAAATAAAAATATTATCGAAATAACAAATAACAAATATATCAAGGTACTTACGTAATACAGAATTAACTATCTCTTAGAAAATTACGGATACATTAATAAGTTCAAAAAATATTATTAAATATTCGTATAATCCGTATTTAATTTTAAAAACTATCTTCCATTTATTTCCTAGCTTAATACGATTTAAATTATACCCATCTGTTATAACCTAGCCAGCCTTGGCTAACCTAAACGGTCGGAGCTGCAACCGTACAAATCTCGACCGGTGCCTCAGGATTACGTAACCGGTAATAATCGAACGGGATCGGTTCGACCACTTTCGACCAAATACCAAATAATCCGAAATAATCTATTCGATCATTATCGATTAAATAACAAATAATCGAATACGATTTATTCGATTACGTTCGATTATGGAAAATAGGGAAATATATATACGTTTATTATTTTCCTATAATTTAAATAATACTAGTTTATAATATAACTAAATTATTTAAATTAACTTAAATATTTAGTATTATTAAACGTAATTATACTTTTAACTTATTATTTAAACTTTTATAATATTATTTTTAATATAAAGCGGACGCTTAAAATTTAATAATTAATTAAATTAATTAACCGTTATACGTTATAAGCTTTTATTTAATAATATAATCAAACTTTAAGTAATACGTTATACCGTTAATATATCCGATACCCAAAAACTTATTACGTAATAATATAAAAATATAATCAAAAAAATCGAAAAAGCTATTTAATATCTTAAGGCTTAAGTTAATATTATTCGGATTAACGAAGCTAAAATTAAGTCCAAAAAACCCAAGCCTTACAACGGGAGAAATAACCTATAAAATTTCCTTACCCAGGTATATATTTACCTCCCTTTCGAAGGAATTATTAATAAGGCCGACAAATTTTGACGGTTACGGCATTCCTTAAAAAAAACGCCCTGGATTAATTTAAACTTACTTTACGAAATTACCTGGAAAATAAAAAGACGGATTAATAACAGGTTACAAGGACCCTTTTTTAGTATTATATGAATTTCAAGGAAAAATTAAGGGCCACTTTCGGAAATCTAAACGAAAAAAAAACCGTAATAAAAAAAATTTTCGATTTAAATCAAAAAAAACCAGCGTCCAAATACGTAATAACGTTTAAAAACTTTATGGCCAAAATAAAATTAGTAAACGAAAAAAACGATAACTTAATCGATATTTTTTATAAAAGTTTAAAGGACGATATAAAGGACGAAATTATTAAAATAATACGTTTTATTACCTTAAACAAATATATCGCAAAAATCGTAAAAATCGATAACCGATAATATAAATGATAATAAGAACGAAAGAAATAATGTATTTCCAAACCCAGGTTTATAAGAACTAATTAAAACAAAAAGTACGATATAACTTTTATGATTTACGGAACAATACCAGGATTTATGAAGCTACAAACCGTATAAAAAAATTAAAACTATGTTAAATATTATAATTACCATAAAACGGGCCCTATAAGAAATTAATATAAGGCCTCCAAAAGATAATAACGTAACGGTTAAACCCCGGTACCCGAAGGACAATTGAAAAATAGAAATAATAAGGCCGTAACCGACGGCATAATTAAAAAAAAGGAAAACCTTAATCTGCCTTTAAAAATATGAAAAGGGTTACGAAAAACCAAAATATTTTCCTCGGCCGTAATTATACGATAACGTATTATTACGACCGGTTTAATAGTTATTTAATAATTACAGAAACATAAAGGATAAAAAATATT
The DNA here is from genome assembly GCA_004155925.1 of Monosporascus sp. MG133. Taxonomy (NCBI): domain Eukaryota; kingdom Fungi; phylum Ascomycota; class Sordariomycetes; order Xylariales; genus Monosporascus; species Monosporascus sp. MG133. The sequence continues at coordinate 258,273 of QJNX01000032.1, forward strand.
AATGCCAAAGAAACGAATATTTCGTAGGTAACAAAAAAAATAATAACGATAAAAATAATGGGAGTTAAATAAATAGATTAAAAAATACCAAAATTAAAACGAAACCCTATACCCAAAAAAACCCGATCGATGGGAGGAAATTATACGTTATCTATTACAAGAAAATTTACTGCTTATAATACAAAAAGTAACAGAAATATATTTAATAACAACTTACGCGTATATATAAACAAAAATTCGACTTTATACCCAAACCGGAAGCGATCCTAAGGACCAGAAATAATATAAATACTTACGTACCATAATTATTTAGGACGATATTAACGTTATCATAACGTGAAAAAGTTAGCCGAAAGGAAAGAGTTATTCCGAATAAAATTTTATATACCATTTCGAATGGTATAACTATAAAACGTAAAAAAATGGATTTACCAGATAGTAATAAAAACTTAGCGGGAAATAATAAATAACTGATACTTTCGACGCGTTTACGCTGACAACCCCGAATAAAAAGGGGAAACAAAAAATCGGAGAACGTTTAACAAAAATGGCCCAGTACTATACCTAGTATTAGGAACGCTAAAGGTATCAGGATTAATTAATAACGACGATAAAGGAAAAATGGGCCATAACGATAAACTAGTCGGAAAAGGCCGAAACCTTTAAAAAACAAATTACTAATTTAACGAATTAAATAAAACTATATAAAAAAAGATTTCTTCGAACTAAAAATTTAACTACGCCGACAAAAGAAGTAGTTAAAATAATTATAAATATAGCCCACAAAACAAAAACATTACTTATAAGGGAGCAATAAGCTGGCAAAAAAAAGGTTTAACGTATACCCTTTAAAAAGGTTTTATATACGATAATAAAAAAATAAAAATTCCTTTTATCACAATTAAAATACGAATTAAAAAAAATAATATACCGTTATGGTAAATTACGGAACCGGTCCGAATTATATCAGACCGGAAATAATTAACGAATTACGCTTTCTATAAAAAAATAAAACCGAACTTTACGAAGTTAAAAATATAAAAGGTATTAAGTTTATGTATAATAACGGATAAGTTAACCGGAAAATTAATTACCTTAAACCCTATATTTAAGAACGAAAATAAATTATTAATTTCGATATTATTTTAATACGGAATTATAACATAATTTTGAGTAAAAGAAATTATATTAATATAACCCTTTAATTAATTAAAGGATTGCCTAAATAAAATTCGTTTTATTTTTTATTAACGAAAATAATTTAAAGAAAAAACTTTATTATTAAACTAATAATGATAACGATAAATGCAGGTATAAAGATACGATAGAAACCTTATTACCTAAAGGAATAAAACATATATAAAAAAAAAGGTAAAATAAATATATACGACGCGTTATTGCCATAATAAAACCACGGTTATACGAAATAAATAACGATTTATAATACCAGCTTTAAAAGCCAGAAGGAATAGTTAAAGTACTATTATAATATTATATATAAGAACGATTTTTTAAGAAATATATCGAAATAGAATTACTAAAATATAATAAATAAAATTATAAAATAATTTTAAAGGATAATAAAGTAATTACCTTTTATTCCATATATAACCTAAATTAAGAAAAATTATACGTATTACGAAAGTACCTCGAAAGTAAATTACGTAAAAGATATATTAAACGTTTTAAGTTACCAATAAAATACCTTATATTCTTTTATTAAAAAAAATAAAAGATTACGGCTTGTAATTAATTACCGATAATTAAAAGATATTATTATTAAAAACAGTATATTTTTACTTCTAATTATCGAAAGAAAAAATTACTTTTACGAAACCAGGTAATTTATTACCTTAAACTTATAAAACGGATATAATTTAATTCGTATTAAATTAAGAAACGAATAAAAGATAACCTTTAAGATTAAGTACGGGTTATATAAATATCTGGTAATACCGTTTAAGTTTACTAATGTATCTGTAACGTTTCAAAAAATGGTTAATTACGTATTACGCAAATATTTTAATATTTTTGTTATTTACTATTTCGATAATATTTTTATTTATTTAAATTCGGAAAAAAAATACGAAAAATACGTTTATAAGGTTTTTAAGGTTTTATAAAACGTTAATCTTTTATTAAATACCGAAAAAAGTAAATTCTAGAAATAAAAAATACCATATTTAAAATATATTATCGCCCTAAAACATATTAAAATAGATCCTAAAAAAAATAATAGTAATTTAAGAGTAAAAGGTACTTATTATAATTACCGAAAGTTTGTTCGTAATTCTAACAAAATCGCGATATCCTTATCCAATTTAATTAAAAAAAAGACCGAATTTTAATAAAAAACCGAAATAAAGAAAACCTTTTAAAAGATTAAAGATATAATTATTAACGAACTAATATTAATTATATACGACCTAAATCGTTCCGTAAAGTTAAAAACCGATATTTCGGATTATGTATTAAACGTAATAATCGGATATAAAAATAATCAAGGTAACTTATACCTTATTACGTTTTATTTCTACAAATTAAAAGAAATTAAATTAAATTACGCTATCCCGGATAAGAAATTTTTAATAATTATCAACGCTTTTAAAAAAATTAATTGTTACCTTTAAAAAAATTACATCAGGTTAAAATATATATAAGCCACAAAAACTTTATCCGGTTTACGATTACCCGAAAGCTAACAGAACGATAATTCCATTACGTAAAATATCTTTCGGAATTTAATTTCGTTATTATTTACAAAAAAGGGTTAAAAATAATAAAACAAATATTTTTAGCAAATAACTAAACTTAAAAAAGAAAATCCTTAACGTTTTATACTAAAGATTTAACCTAACAAAAAAATATACATAAAATTAGAACAAATTATAATAAGGAAAAAGATAATATTTAATTTATACCAAAAAATCTAATAATATAACAATCAGTTACCAGAAAAAAAAACTGATAAAATCCAAATACCAAAGAATACTAGGAAAAAGTGTTACGTAAAATCTACGAATATTAATTATACGGATACCTTAAAATTTACAAAATTATAAAACGATTATAACGTATATATTATTTCCCCGGAATAAAGTTAATAATTAAAAGGGTTTTATAAGGATACGACTTATATAACAAAATTAAGGTACGATATTATAAATTAGATGGAAAATTATAACTATTACCAGTTACAAAGCGATTATAAAATTTAATCACTTTTAATTTTATTACCAAATTATTATTATTAAAAAACCTAATAACGGGTATATATTACGATAATAATTTTATAATCATATATCGATTTATAAAATTTTCTTATTTTCTACCATTTAACCAAAATATAAACGTAAAATAATTAACGTATGTTTTTTTAAACATCTTATTAACATATACGGATTTCCGGTAAAAATAATATTCGATAAAGGTTTTATATTTATTTTAAAATTTTGGCAAAATTTTATAATATAATTAAATTTTAACTATAAGCTTTTAAATGCTTTTATATTATAAATAAATAACGTGATAAAAAGAATTAATTATATTTTTAAAACTTATTTACAATATTATATTAACTATAAACAAAATAATTAAGACGAAAACTTACCCGTAATCCAGTAAGCTTATAATATAAATTATTACGAAAGTATTAAAATAATATTAACTAATATTAATTTCGGTTTTACGTTAAAGATTTACCGAGATTTATAAAAAAAAGATTAATTAAAATTTAAGTAATTTTTACTTTAAAATAATTTTAATAATTATATATAAAAATAAAAATAAAAATAAAAATTTATACGTATCTAAATATGAAAATATTATAACTAAAAAAAGTTGAAAAAACTAACCTTTTAAAAAGGAAAAATGGTTTACTTAGTTATCAAAAACATTTAAATTAAACGACCTAATAAAAAATTTAGCTCTAATATATCGGACCGTATAAGGTCGTAAAAAGAATCTCGAAAAATAATTACCATTTAAAATTACCCCCTAAATTTAAGCTTGATCCCATTTTTTACGTTTTCTTATTAAAATTAACAGCAAATATAATTTAAGTTTATACGGAACGAAAAAAGAAGGTAATAAAAAACGTACCAATATAAAAGGTAAAAAAAATCTTAAATACCAAAAAGAAAAATAACAAACGATAATACCTGGTTAAATAAAAGGATTACTTAAAATTAAAATATATATAAAAACTTACGGAAAGCTTTACGGAAACCTAATACCTTTTTAAGAATTTTTACCAATAACGTTAAAAAATTTAAAGATAACGTTCCAGTTTACGTTATTGAACTATAAGGGGTTAAGGACGGGGTTAGCCTAGTTGGCTACTTACGTTTCGGCCTTAAACCTTTCCTACTGTTTTAATTTATTTAAATCCTTCACTTTACGGTAAACCATTTTAATAACCTTTTTACGTAATATCTTTTCCTGTCGAAAAAAACGCTATAAACGGGCTAACGCCTTAAGAAAAGATATTTTAGTATTTTCCTTTTCCCTTTTAATTCGATCTTTTTCTCGGAAAACGCGAAATATCGCCTATAAATCCATACCACCAAAATCGTAATAAAATTTTTTCTTTTCGACCCAAAATTTATAAGGAAATTTATTTTCTACGACGATATAATCAAAATAATTAACGCAAAAATAAGCCGAATAACGAAGCATATTTATATTAAATTTATTAATAAAAAGAACGAAATTTTTATAACGATCCGGGTCGGAATTAACCTGCTTTTCTTTTACTTTTACGGATACGACCGGACATAACGACGAATAATAACATAAGAAATATATATAAAAAAAAAGAGTACTTATTATATAATAAAAACAAATAAATTAATCTTTAAAAGCAAAAATCTTAATAAGGGAAAATTGTATTATAACCTAGCTAACCTTAAACACTTCAAACGGTCGGAATTATAACTATATAAATCCCGACCGGTATCTTAAAATTACGTAATTAATAATGGTCGAACGGAATCGGGTTAATTACTTTTAACCAAATACCAGATAATCGAAAATAATTTATGCGATTATTTTCGATTAAATAATACATAATCGAATACGATTTATTCGATTACGTTCGATTATAGAAAATAAGGAAATATATGTACGCTTATTATTTTCTTTAATCTAAATAACATTAACTTAAAATACAACTTAATTACCCAGATTACCTTGGATATCTACTATTACTAAACGTAACTATACCTTCAGTATATTATTCAGATTCCCATAATACTACTGTTACCATAAACCATACGACTAGGGTTTAATAGTTAATTAAGCCAGTTAGCCATCACACCATCTCGTAAATCTAAGGTAATAAACCATCTGACTTTATAAAAATAATTTTTTATTTTAATAATTAGGGGTCAAGGTATATAATTTTTACCCGTAATATCGCTTAACTGTCGGTAATCGATTACTAATCGTAACTTTTTATTCTTTTTTGGTAAGAAAAATATATAATATCCTGTTTATAATTTAAAACGTTTAATATATCCCTTACGTCTTTTATTTTCGAAATACTTTCGTAATATGTATAATTCTTATTAATTTAGGTTATATATAAAATAAAAGGTAATTGTTTTGTTATTTTTTAAAGTTATCTTATAATCTCATTTATTATATTTTGGTAATCTTATTTCGATTTATTTTTTAAAAGGTTTTTCGTATTTATAATATTATGATAATACTTTAACTATTCTTTCTGGCTTTTAAGGTTAATGTTATAAATCGTCGTTTATTTCGTATAGCTATATTTTAATTATAGCAATAATGCGTCGTATGTATCTATTTCGTTTATTTGTATATATCGTATTCCTTTAGGTAATAAGGTTTTTATTATGTCCTTATACCTATATTTGCCGTTATCGTCGTTAGTTAAATACTAAATTCTTTTTCCTAAATCGTTCTTATTAATAAGAGGTAAAATGAATTTTACATAGTTAATTTTTAATTAATTCAGAGGTTATATTAATATAGCCATTCTTTCCTAAAAATTATATCGTAATTTCGTATTAAAACAATATCGAAATTAATAATTTATTTTCGTCCTTAAATATAGGTTTCGAAGTAATTATTTCGCGATTAACCTTTCAGTTATTATAAGTAAATTTAATACTTTTTACATTTTTAACTTCGTAAAATTCGGCTTTATCCTTTTAGAATAAACGTAATGCGTTAATTACCTCCGGTTTGATATAATTCGGGTCGGTTCTATAATTTACCATAACGGTATACTATCTTTTTTTAATTCGTATTTTAATTATAATAAGAAAAACTTTTATTTTTTTATTATCGTATATAAAGTCTTTTAAAGCGTATATATTAACTTTTTTTACTTTTGCTAACTTATAGCTTTCTTATAAATAACGTTTTTTTTGGGATCTATATTTATAACCGTTTTAATTATCCTTTTTGTCGGCGTAACTAAACTTTTAATTAGAGGATTTTTTCCTTCTATCGTTTTATTTAATTTGTTAGGTTAGTAATTTATTTTTTAAAGGTTTCGACCTTTTCCGACCAGTTTATTATTATGGCCCATTTTTCGTTAATCGTTATTATCGGTTAATCTTAATATTTTTAACGTTCTTGATATTAAGCATAATATTAGGCCATTTCTTTTAAACGTTTTTTAATTTTTTTTATCATCTTTTTTCTTTTTTCGGGGTTATCGGCGTAAATATATCGCAAATATAAGTTATTTACCACCTCCTATTAGGCCTTTATTATTATTTAATAAATTTATTTTTTTACGTTTTATAATTACATTATTCGTAATAATATATAAAATTTTATTCGGAATAACTTTTTCCCTTTAGCCAGCTTCTTAACGCTATAATAACGTCGGTATCGGTTTATATGGTTATAATACGTAAGTACCTATATTATCTCTAATCCTTAAAGTTGCTTCCGATTTAGGTATAAAAATCGAATCCTTATTTATATATTCGCGTAACCCGTTATTAAATATACTGTTATTATTTTTCGTATTATAAGCAATAAGTTTTTTTGAAATAAATATCGTACAATTTCCCATATCGATCGGGTTTTCCTAGGCATAAAATTTCGTCCCAATCTTAATATTCCTTAATCCATTTATTTAACTTCCGTTATTTTTATCGTTATTACTTTTTCTGTTACGTACGAAATAATCGTTTTTTAGCGTTAACTTTTTCTATATTTCGTATTTCTGTAACCATTAGATAACTATTAGACCGGATATAGCGATACGTTATCTTATAATTACGGTTTAAAAAATATTTTAACTTTTCGTAATCCTTTTTGCACTTTTAAAAATAAATCGGAATTTTCCCTTTTCCTAATTATATCGAAAATAAAGGTTTCTTTATCTCTTAATTATCTCTGAAGTATTAAAATCCATCCGTTACGTTATTATTTCCTAAAAGCCTTATATTAATTTCTTATATGGCCTATTTTATTATAATTATAACATTCAACCTAGCTCTAATTTTTTTTTATATTATTTCCAATTTTCTGGGTTTTAAAATTATTCCATAAGCGGTAAAAAATATATCGCGTTTTCTGTTTTAATAAATTTCCGTAAACTTTAGTTTAAAAATAAACTATCCCCTTTATTCCTATTGTCGTTTATATTATCGGTTATCGATTTTTACGGCTTTTACGATATATTTATTTAAGGTAATAAAATACGTTATCTTAATAATTTCGTTTTTAACGTCGTTTTTTAAACTTTTATAAAAAATATCGATTAGGTTATTATTTTTCTCGTTTACTTATCTTACCTTGGCTCTAAAATTTTTAAACGTTATTACGTTTTTAAATACTGGTCCTTTTTATTTTAAATCGAAAACTTTTTATATTACGGTTTTTTTTTGTCTGGGTTTCCGAAATTAACCCTTAATCTTTTTTCGAAATTAATATAATATTCGAAAAACGTTTTAATACCTTGCTGCTAATCCGATTTTCCATTCTTTAAGTAATTTCGTAAGGTAGGCTTAAATTAATCCCAGGCGTTTCCCTTAAGGAACGCCGTAATCGTAAAACTTTTATCGGCCTTATTAGTAACTTTTTGGCAACGGAAATAAATACGTACCTAAATAAAAAAGCTTTATACGTTACCTTTTCCGTCGTAAGTTTCGGGTTTCTTAAGCTTAATTTTAGTCTTACCGACCTAGATCCGTTAAATGGTATTAACCTGGGTTTCGAGACGCTGGATAGCCTTTTCGAGTTTTTTGATCCTATCCTGATATTACTAAATAATGGGTTCCTGGGTATTAGACGATATGTTGGCGGTATAACGTATTATTTAAAATCTGACGGTATTATTAAATAAAAGCTTATAACGTATAACGGTTAACTGGCTTAACCAATTATTAAACCTTAATCGTATAGTTTATATTAATAATAATATTATAGAAATTTAAATAATAAACTAAAGGTATAATTACGTTTAATAATAATAAATATTAAAAATAAAATAAGTAACCAAGTTATATTATAAACTGGTATTATTTAAACTATAAAAAATAACGAACGTATATATACTTCATTATTTTTTACGATCGAACGTAATCGAACAAACCGTATTCGATCGTCAGTTACCTGGTCGAAAATAATCGAACAAACCGTATTCGACTACCTATTATTTGGTCGAAGGTAATCGAACCGATTTTATTCGACCACCACTGGTTACGTAATCCTAAGCAGCGGTCGGGACTTGTAAAGCTGCAACTCCAACCGTTTGGGGTAGCCAAGGCTGGCTAGGTTATAATAAACTTATTAACGGTTTAAAACGTTTAATATATCCTTTTCGTTACTTATTTTCGAAATACTTTTATAAAACGTTTAATTTTTATTCCTGTACGTTATATAAAATAGAAGGTAATTATCTTACGATTTTTTAAGATTATTTCGTAATTTTATTTCTTATATCCTAATAATTTTATAAGGTTAATTTAGGTTCGAGCCTTATTTTCCAAGCTGAACTAAATATATAAAAAATTATTATACATATAATCCATACGATAGATATTATACCTAATATCTTCGCTTACGATAACTAATTAATAGTTTTTACGGTTAAGATAAATTATATACCTCAGTCCCATAAAAGCTTATTCTGAAACAGAACCTTACTCTGAAGCAGAATGCGTGGTTGCCGATAAGCTTCGACTCTGATGAACCTTATGCCAGCTGGTTCCACGGTTCCGCATGGTCGCAGTAAACCTTAAAGATAAACCTTAAGGATAAACCTTGAGAATAAACCTTAAGAATAAACCGTAACGATAAACCCTAAGGGTGAATCTTAAGTGCGCATAAAAGGCTGTGCGAGCCCTCGCCAGTCTTACGGCTAGGAGTGTTGGATGTTAGCCGGGAATTTTAATAATTTTATTTGAATTCTTTTCTTAAAAATTCTTTATATTTATAATATTATAGTAATACCTTATTAATTCTATTTTGCTCTTAAAGTTAATGTTTAAATCGTTATTTATCTTGTATAATGGTATTTTAATCATGGTAATAACGTATCGTCCATATCTATCCTATCCCTTTATTTACATATATCGTATTTCTTTTAAGTAATAAAAATTTTATTATATCCTTATGCCTATATTTACTATCGTCGGTATTAATTAAATAAGAAAGTTTCTTTTTAAGTTAGTTTTATTAAAGAGAAATAAACCGAATTTTATTTAGTTAATTCTTTTATTAATTCAAGGATTTTAATAATATAACCACTTTTCGCTCAGGTGTATATCGTAAATTCGTATTAAAAAACATTAAAATTATTAATTTATTTTCGTTTTAAAATATAAGTTTTGAGGGACTGAATTTTACGGTAAACTTATCCGTTATCGAAAGTAAATTTGGCACCGTTTTACATTTTTAACTTCGTAAGGTTCGGTTTTATCCTTTTATAGCAAACGTAATTCGTTAATTACTTCCGGTTTTATATAATTCGGATCGGTTCGGTAATCTATTATAACGATATACTATCTTTTTCTTATTTATATTCTCATGAAGTAAGAAAAAACTTTATTTCTTTTATCGTTATATATAAAAATATGTTAAGCGGTATTTGCTGATTCTTTTTACTTTTGCCAGCTTATGGCTCTTTTATAAATGGCGTACATTTTTGAGCTTACTTTTAGAGTTTTAATACCGTCTTAGTTTTCTTTATTAAATTTTTAATTTTCTTTCTGTTATACTTTTTAATATCGTATTTATACTTTAAATTTAAGGAATTGCGCGAAAATTCCTTCCGTGGGATATATATTAATCTTTTTATGTCTTATTTTTATTATTATTAGGCGTTATATTATGCCATTTTTTTCGGTTTTGTATTTATTGCTATAAGTTACGTCTTTCGTTAAGGTTTTTAGTAAATAATAATTTAAATCATAAGTTCTTAATAATTTTCAGTAAGGCCTTTATAATAGTCGGGTATATCCATTTCTCTTGCGTTTTATAACCGTGTTATTTATAATAATATGTAAGGTTTTATTTAAAGTAACATTGTTTTTTAGCTAACTTACTTTTATTTCGAAAATATCGACAATACTTTAAGTAATTATCGTACATAAATATCGGTGCCGTTTTTACTTTCTGATATTCTTTCCGGTTCGGTTTACAAACTCCAATTCCTGTTAATATATACGGATAATTCGTTATTAAATATATTTTTATTATTTTTGGAATCGGAAATAATAGGTTCTTATATCACGGATGGCGTATAATTTCCTATATCGGTCACGTTTTCCTAGATATAAGGCTTTATTCCAACCTTATTAGTTTTTAATTTATTCGCTTAATTCCTATTACTTTTATCGTTATTACTTTTTTTGTAACGCGCGAAATCATAATCGCCTTACTATTAGCTTTCTCTATCCGTCGTATTTTTATAACCATTCAGTAACCGCTAATCCGGCAATAATAACGTCCCCAGCGCTTAGTGGCGTCGTAAAAAAGTACCTTAATTTTTCGCAATCTTTTGCGCATTTTTAGGAGGAAGTTAAGGTTCTCCTTTTTTTTAACCATACCGAAAACTATTACTTTATTTTTATTTTTTAATCGTCCCTTAAGTGCTAAGGTTTAACTGTAGCGTTATTTGTTAGATGGTTTATATTAGTTCCTTAAATGGCCCATTTTGTCATAATTATAATATTCGACCTTGAATTTATTTTCTTATTACGTCGTCCTTAGTTTTTTAGGTCTTAGTACCGTTCCGTTAATAATAATAAAACATATTACATTTCTTTATTTAGTTAATTTTAAAAAGTCCGGATTTAAATATAAATTATTTCTTTCGTTCTTATCGTCGTTTATATTCTTTATTATCGATTTTTATAACTCTTATAATATATTTATCGGATATAATAAGTCGTGTTATTTTAAAAATCCAGATTTTAATATCGTTTTTTAAGCTTTTATAAAAAATGTCGAATAAATTATAGTTTTCCTTATTCATGTACTTTATTTTAGCGACAAAGTCTTTTAATATTATTACGTCTTTAAACGTTAATCCTCTTTGTTTTAAATCGAAATCTTTTGTCCCTTAATCTTTTTTTTATCTGGATTTCCGAAATTCACTTTTAATTCTTTTTCGAAATTGATATAATGTTCGATAATGATTTTGATAAATTATTTTTAATTTAATCTTCCGTTTTCCAGGTAAATTTGTAAAGTAGGTTTAAAATAATTTAAAGTATCTCCCTTAGGGAATATTGCGACCGGAAGTATTTTATCAGTGTAGTTAATAATTCTCTGAAAATGGAGGTAAATACGTACCTGGGTAAAGAAGCTTTGGATATTATCTTTTTTATCGTTATGTTCAGGTTTTGTGCTTAATTTTAATTTCGCCTGTTTTGATCTGTTAAATGGTATTAACCTGAGATAACGGCTAACTGGCTTACCCAACTATTAAATCCTAATTATACGGGTTCTGTTAACAGTAATATTATAAAAGTATGAATAATAAATTAAACTTATAATTACGTTTAATAATAAAAAAGTTTTAAAAGTTCTTTAAATAATTAAATTAAATTACAAGTTCATATTAATTAAATAATAAGAAAATAATAAACGTATATATATTTTTCTCCTTTTTATAATCGAACGTAATCGAATAAACCATATTGGACCATTTACTATCTAATCGAAGGTAATCGAACGGACCCTGTTCGAATATTTATTACCTGGTCGAAATTAATCGAATAACTCTCGTTCGATTACCGTTAGTTACGTAATCCTAGGACTGGATCGGGGTTTATCCTGTGACATTTCCGACCGTTTGGAGTAACCAGGGTTAACTGGACTATAATACGATCTCTTTTTAAAAGTTTTACCCTTATAAATAATTTATTTATTTATGTCGTATAATATTTAACTTTTCCTTACTTGTTATTTTCTTTATATTACTGATCGTCGTTAGATCCGGCCGTGTCCTTAAAAATAAAGAAAAAGATAAATTACGACTCGGATCGTTATAAAAACCTTTTTTCGTATTATTAATAATTTTAATATAAGCAAACCTCGTTATTGGGCTTATTTTCGTACCCATCGTTTTAATAATCTCGTTCCAAAATGTAAAATTCGTTATAGTTTCTATAGCGAAAAAAAAAAATATTTATTATCATTTTGATCATGCAAATTCGTAAATAATATCCCGCATTTCCCGAAAAAAGTATCGAATAAAACCAGAAAGAACTTGCCGAGACATTTTGTTTTAAAACTTTAGTGCGTTAATAACGTTTTCGTAAACAAAAGAAAGTTTTACGTAAAAGGGTTATTAAGATAATTCGTTGCGAAATAAAAAGCTTAAAGATTTTAAGATATAGAAATAATTTAAAACGTAAACGGCTAACTGGATTGACCTTATTTTAAATTTATCGTAATTTAATAACGTTATTTAAAACATTATTCTTAATTCCTTTAACCTTATTAATAAACTTTTTTAACAAGCGCTAAGCTTCCATAAGGTTTTTTTATAAATTCTCAGGTATTTCTTAACTCTGGGTAATCCTTCCACTTAACCAGGTACAACCTTTTGTCGTTCATTTTCCTATTATCGAAAACCTTTTCCTCTTTTTATATTCATACTGCCTCCGTTACCTCCTTTTCTTGTCCCGTATGGATTTAAATTTTATCTATTATTATCTTTAATTAAAGGATATGGAAAATTACATAAGACTTGACTTTAAAATTTAATTTTAATTAATAATTATTTTTTTAACTTCTTCTTACGACCTTATATGGTCCAGTATACTTTAAATCGAATCTTTTATTATGTCGTTTAATAAGAATGTTTGTAGTAATTAAGTAAAGCATTTTTCTTATTTAAAAATTAATCCTTTTAACATTTTTTAGTTATAATATTTATATATTTCACTACGTACGAATTTAAATTTTATTTTTATATTTATATCAAAGCATTTCACTTAAAATAAAGATCGAATTATTTTAACGTTAATTAAACCTTTTTCTTATAAATACGGCTAAATTTTTAATATAAACTTAAAATTAATATTAATTATTATTTTCGTAATGGTTTCGTAAAACTTTATAATTTAAGTTAAAAAGTTATTAATAACTTTTTTACCTCTTCATTTTATTTATAATTAATATCACATTATTAGTAAATTTTAAGTATTTAATTAAATTTTTTTTCTGGCTATTTATTTACGGTTTAAAATTATTTAAAAGCTTTTAATATAAACTTAGTAATGTTATCAAGTTTTAATAAAATTTTATATATATTAATAAGGTATTTAAAAAACCGTACGTTAATTATTTTACGTTTATATTTTCGGTAAATATAATAAATTTAAAGATTTAAAAATCCATTTACGATTTTAAAACAATTATCGTAATATATATCAATTATTAAATCTTTTAATAATAATAATTTAAAAAAGATTTAAATTAACTAAATTTTATAGTTATTTTATAACTGGTAATAATTATATTTTTCCGTATAATGTATATTATCGTACCTTTTGTTTTAATATATAGTTCGTATTCTTATAAAACCTTTTTTATTATCAACTTTATTTTAGGTAATTAATATGTACGATATAACCGTTTTATGGTTTTATGGACTGTAGGGTATCCGTATAGTTAATATTTATATATTTGGCCTCTTAATTCTTCTTAATATTTATTCAGTACCTAGCTTTTATTTATTTTTTCCTTTTTAATAGTTAATCATTATATTATTAGATTTTCTGATATGAGCTGTACATTGTTTTTTGATTATTAAAATTTGTTATAATTTTATATATCCTTTTTCCGTTAAGTTAAATAGTTTATATAAGAGTTTAAAGACTTTTCTCTCGAGGTTTAGTTATTTACTAAAAAGGGTTATTTTACCGTTTTCGAATCTTTTTTTATAAATAATAATAAAATGGAATTCCGCAAAGTGTTTTAGAAAAGAAATTATCGTTCTATTAATTCCCGGATAATAATAAACCGGGTAAGGTTTTTATGGTCCCGATATACCTTAACTTAGTATAAATTTCCCTTAAGGTAATGATTAAATTCTTTAAAGGCGTTGACCATAATTAGGAATTTTTTATCTTAAATAACATAATTTAATTTAGCTCCTTTTAACTTTTTAAAATCAAACATAATAACATCTAAGTTTTCGTATTTATCTTTATAGCCGATTATTACTCTTAACCCAGAATTTAAAAGATCGGATTTTAACTTTACGGGGCGACTAGGGTCGTATATAATTAGTACTAGCTCGCTGGTAATTACGTTTTTAATTTTTTAAAAAACTATTTTTATTTGAATTATCCATTAAAACTTAACTTCCTTCTTGGTTAAAATTAAACAAAAATATCGTAATCTTGCTAAAACTACAAACAAACTTTCGATAATAATTGGCGAACTTAAGGAAGGCCTGGATTTTAACAACAATAATAAGTATTTTTAATTCATAAATTATTATTGTTTTTTTTAAGGTTTATCTTAATATATTACAAAATAATACCATATTATAAGTATAATAATTTTTGCTTATGTAATTTCTTTTTGCGTTAACTAAAAAATTCACATTTTGTAATGTTTAAAAACCCTTATAAACGTATTCTTTATATCTTTTTCCCAATTAAAGTAAACAAAAATATTATTAAAGTAACAAATAATAAAGATATTAACGTACTTACTTAATACGTAGTTAACTATCCTTTAAGATATTACGGATGCATTAATAAGCCCGAACGGTATTACGAGATATTCGTACAACCCTTACTTAATCTGAAAAGTTATTTTCCATGCGTTTTCTAGCATAATACTGATCAAATTATACCTATTTCAGAGGATTAGAATAATAAACCATGCAGCTTTATAAAGGTGATTTTTAATTTCGGTAATTAAAGCTAACAATATACGATTTTAAACTATAATCTCGTTTAATTAAAGGTCCTGGATTATTAATCGTAATTCTTTTTTTTATTACTAAAAATATAAAGTCTTTTATTAGTAATTCGAAACATCGGATATATCTCTTACGCAACTTATCTTTGAGGTACTTTTATAAAACGTATAATCCTTATTAGTTTAGGTTATATATTAAATAAACGATGGTAGTTTTTTTATTCTTTGAGATTTTTGCGTAATGTTATTTATTATATTTTAATAATTTTATTATAATTTTTTCCTTAAAAAGCTTCTTATATTTATAATATTATGCTAATAGTTTAGCTATTCCTTTTAACTGTTAGGGTTAATTTTATAAATCTTCATTTATTTTAAATAACTATATTCTGATTATAAGGATAATATATTGAAATGGGGCGGGACAGAGTCAGTCCTGATCAGTACGGAAACAAAGTGAGTATTACGAGTCAGCCCAGGGTTTAAAAAAAAATTAAAGTCCATGAAATTAAATTAGTATTAAGACTAATCTGTTAATTTATGATAAGTTGTAAGTATCTCGGGGTTGCGCCCGGCATAAAAGACTTAAAGAAATATAGGAATAATGGTAATTAATTGATCAATAAAGGTATACTTTCGGCCCTACATCTTGTATCATTGTGACCCTTTTTTTTAAGATAAAACCGTCTTCGATTTATCTTAAGAAATAAATAAAAACTTAACGTAATAATTCCGAACGCCTTAAATAAATTAAAAATATATAAACCTAACCGATTAATTAAATTAACTCTTCCGCGGTTTATCTTTTAATATTCTTAATTTAATATTTCCTTTTTTATATTTCGTTAAAGATTTTTGTTATTTAATTCTTTTTCCTTTTTTTAAACCTTATTTTTTAATAACTGTTTAATAATTAATATCTTATAGTTAAATTAATTAAGCCATCCTTAAGGGAAATAAGGTTCGGGCTTTCGTTTTATAGTTTTAAAAGTATCTTTTATTTATTTATACGTCGTAATATATTAATTACGAACCATAGTTTTTGTGTGTTAATTACCTATAGCTAGTCGAATTATGTACTTTATATTAAGGGTTAACTTTTTAAGCGTCGGATTAGCTTAAGTAATTTTAGGTGCCGAAAGATTGGTTTAAATATACGGAGGCGGAAGTATAGTTATATTTAAGGGTTTTATAAGTCGTCGACAAGGCCGATTAATATAGGGAATTAATAAAGATTCCGGATTTTGCTTATTATACGTAATAACCTTTTAGTATTTTTGGTAAGTTTAATATATATAAGTTAAGGTTCGATAATATAAGATTTTAGGGGTTAATTGGTATTAGATTCGTTTTCCTTAATTTCGGTTAATGGGGATAAGAGTTTTCCGGGTTATTATTTTATATCTTTTTAACGTCGAATTTTGTAAATTTTAAATTAAGATACTTTTTAATTATATCGGTTATTTTGTACTTTACTTAGTTTTCGTTTTATTTAATTATTTTAAGTATTAAATTATTTTTTATGACGTAAGATTACGGGTAAAAATATAAAGTATTAGCAATTTATGTGTTATAAGTATAAAAAAGGATTTGGATAAATATTATAATAATTATAATACGGACGGAAAGGTCGTTAAGATTTAACTTATTTTACGTTTCCCAGTATAATCGGAACAACCGTCGAAAGCGTTTAAGATCTGTGTGAATATTAAATGTTAAAAATGAGCGTTTAGATCGAATATATAATATATTAATCTAGTAGTTTATTAAAGTATCGTTAATATGTAGTTTTGTATAAGCAATTTATTACATGTATTTTAAATATTTTGTTTCGATATATTTTTCGAGTTAATTGGGAATTAATTTAACCGGGTTATTGCCGATTATTCGTCCGGTTTCCGGAATGATAGTTATGATGTTTTGGGATATATTTTAAGCGATTATTCGGATTAGGGTAATAATATGTTTGGAGCGAAAAAAGGCGTAATTTTTTACAAATATGAAGGTATATTATAATCGCGTAATTATTACATCGCTTTAGTTTTTTATTATTTAAAAAAGGGGTAACGTAATTTTTACCAATAAATACAGATTTTTTTAGCGTAAAGGTGGATGAGAATAGCCTGATTAAAACGGTATTCGGAAAAAGTTAATTTAATAATATAAGAAATGGTATTATAATTAAATTTCTTCGAAATAAACGTATTATGTTATTTTTTCCTTATATTGGTAGGTTAACCGATTAGGTAAGCTTTTAAAATTCGAAGTATTTATTTTTTTGGAACTTTTATTATTATTATATAAAGTATGTTTTTTTAGACGATAATATGGCGGCGATATATAAATTAATTAAAAAGTATAAGTAAAATAAGAATGGTATTTAATGGTTTAAGGATATTAATAACGGATGGGAGATGATTTGTGGTATGTAGGTATAAATATATATATTAAAATATATAAATATAAATATGTTTGTAAACGTTTTAAAATTAAGATTAGGAATTAAAATGAAAACGGGAAAGCGCTAGGAAGTAATAGCAAGTTATATAAGCAAATAATTAGGTACTTTTAAGGTTAATGTATTAATTTTTTGTTCAGAATTTTATATACCGATAAAGCTTTTAAAAACTCCATCTAATATTAAGTAAAGAAAAGAAAAAAGGAGTTGTTATAACGTTTTTTTATTAATCGCGTAATTTTGGATATTATACCCGGTTTTTTTTGTAACACCTTTTTTTTATTATATTATATTAAATTTAAATTTATATTATTTTTTAAAATGTTTATATACTTAAATATACTTTTGATCACTTTTACTTTGTTAATTAATATAATTATAAGTCTCCGTTAGCCGTTAAATTTACATAAATTTCTAGGCTTGCGTAATAATGTAAATTCCAGTAAATTAGTTAACTTTTTAAAGAAAATCTTTTTTTAAAATAAATCTTAATTCGATAATTTACTTTTAGCTTTTAATAATCTTATGCTAATCGATTAAAGGATTATATAAAATCTATATAACCTGGATTTTATTTCTACCTAACGTTAAATATTATCAATAATTTTTAATATTTTAATATTTTTTATAATTATATTCCGTCGTATTAATTAAGTTTTAGGTATTAATCGTCGCTTTAAACTTTTTATTAACCTTAATAATATTTGTAAATTTAATAATCCTATATACCGTTAATCGCTTATGTATAACTTAACGTTTTTTATAATACAAGTTCTGTAATATTAAATACGATTAATATTATATATTACCTAATATTTTAATAATGGATAATCCGTTACTTATTCAGTTTTATACTTTTTTTTCTTATTAAAAATACGTTAAATAATTAAAATAAGTTTTAATTTTAGGCTTAACTTAATATTCGGTATTATCGAATAATTATTTAGTAATCGTCGATTAATATCCGTAATATTTCTTTTTTAAATATTTTTGTTTCGTAATATTACGGTAAAACCTTTTTTAACGGTTTCGATTATTTAGGCGGGTAACCGTATTATTAATTATATCCTAAGGTTTTATAAAAATATCGGAATATCGTTTCTTTTTGTATTATTTTTAATTATTAACAGAACGTAAGAAGTTTTGGAAATAATTATGATAACGTAAAATTTATAATTCTTAAATATATTAAGCTATATATTTTTTTTATCTTTATTACCTAATTTATATTAATCGTTATTAAATCCTTAGAATTATATTTATCTTTATCGTTAAGCGATTAATTCAAGGTCGGTATATGCGTTAAAAAATTAAAGGCTCAAATTTTTGGGTTACCGTAAACGTTTAATCCGGCGTAATTTAATTTTTTTAGATTAAAACTAAATTGTTCTATTTAATTTTTATTAGAGATTTTCATACAGGTTTTACTAATTTATTTATAATATTATTTATTAAAGATTTTCGATTCATTATCGGTTTATTTATTTAAATATTCGATATTTTGAACTTTATACCTTATAAACTTAACGAACGGTAATATAAAATATCGGAAAATTTTAATTCATATAATATATTTCTTTTTTACGAATATTAATTAATTCCGGATTTTTATAAATAACTTTATAATAATTACGTTAGGTATATTAAAGGGTATAAATAAACCTTTCGTAACGATTCATTTAAAATATTTAAGCTTAATTATTTTCGGTTTATATAAATTAACAAAAATATTTATAATAATACTGATTTAATAATACGGAAGTTTAGTAAAAAATAATTTCGGAAAGAAATAAAAGACTAGACCTGAAATTTTAATATCGAACCTTTATTATTCGGCGGATTAATTGGAAATAACGGAAAATAATTATGATTTATAGCAATAATTAATATAATTTTAAAATAATTAAAAAAAGACTTTTATACAATTTAGTTTTTTTAATTAACCGTCTTAATTCTTTCCGTTTATTAAATGAATATATTTTAATTATATTATTGTCGTTAATAATGACGTCATATTTAAATTAATTTTGAAATATATATACCTTAATATTTATTTATATAAATTTTAAACTTTTAAGTTATTAATCGTTTAATAGTTCGATATTTATAATAATTAAAATATCCGATATTATGTTATTAATTTGATTAATAAGCGATTCCCTTTAATCGTTTTCTTATAAATTGAACTGCTTTTAATATTCCTTTTCATTATGTATAAATTATTTTAATTTATTAACAAAAAAACTTTTTAATTTCGTTTTATTAACTTTTTTTAAATAATAAATATTGCGATTAATAATATTATTAATTCAGTACGGGATAATTTAGTAATACTTTAATTTTATATTTTTAAATACATTTATATATCGAAACATATTATATAATAATACGAGGTCGTTTATTTTTAAAAATTTATTTTGTATTTCGTTTCGTTTTCTTAATTTATAAACTTAATAATTCTAATTACGTTTTTAACTTTACTTTTTCAAAACCGAATCCGTTATATTATTAAATTTGTTTTCAGAATAATATGATTTTAATTTATAATTCGCTATATTAATAATATTATTTCGAACAGCAAAAACGTTTTTATCCGTATAATATTTTTTAAAGTTTAAAACCGAAAATTTTTATAATAATATTATGCACGAAAAATATCTTAAATAAAAACTTAACCCATTTTTTATTAAGCTTATTTATTACTTTCATTAAACCTTTAATAATCGGAACGTATCCTTTTTTAATTAAACTTTATCGTTAATTAACCTCCGCGGTTTTAACTTTTTGTTAAATTCCTAATATATTAGAAGTTTTAATTATTTCGCCTTTGTTTTCGGAACCTTTATTATGTTTAATTTTAATCGTAATACCATACCGGTTAAAACTATATTTGTTTAAAATTTTCTTAGTCGTTATTAACGCAATTAAACGCAAAACGTTTACTTTTAAATAATCGGATTATTCGTATTTCATTTCGATTATAACTTATTAATTATTATCCGTAAGCATAAATTATATATGGATTATCTAGATAATAATTATATTAATAAACTACAAAAATCTATAAGCTTTTTCGAACCGCCGATCGGTTATTTTCTGACATTTAATATACGTAAATATTACCTTCTGAATATAAATAAATATTCCATATTATTAAGACTAAGCTACTATATAACGAGAAGTTCAAACTTGCCCTTTATAACCGTAATTTTTATAATATTACCTAATTACCGTAAATCGTCTTTATTCGGAATTAATAACCGTATAGTTATTATACCGCTTTTTTAGCTTACGCTAAAAGATTCCGCTTTAAATAAAATACTTTAAAACCTGTATTTTTAAAATTACCCTTTTTCCTTTTCGGAACTTAATAAAAACGATTAAAAGCTTTTAATAACCTTAAAAACTTCGCATATTTTTATAATTGCTTAAACCAGTTCCTAATAAAGGCCCTTACCCTTAACCCGTTTTAAGGGATATTAATAACGTCCGGGTTAAAATAAAATTTAATCGAATAACGTTTAATTAAATATTAATAAAGTTATTAACTTTTTCTTGTTATTAATCGTTAAACGCATTAAAGGTACTAGATAACTTTCGGAATAAACTATTTAGAGTTGAATATTTCTTACCGGAAATATACTTAATTTCGCAATCGAACATCTTTATCTGGGGAACTTAATATATAACCGCAGCATTAGTTAAAAAGCTTAAGGAATTATTAATCTAATTAATTAATATCTTAATGTTAAATTTTAATATTAATCGGACGCCATAAATATAATTCCGGAACCTTTTTAAACTCTTAAAAATAACTCGATATTTTAATTTATTAATACCGTAATTTAACTTAACGCCCTTTTAAATATCATTTTTATAACGTACGGAATATTCGATTTTATTAATTAATTGGTCAAAAACTTTTCTATAACCGACCTTATTTATATCGGTCCTTATAATAATCTTTCTTATATCGGAACTATAATTTAAAGTAATTAAAATCGGGATTATCATAAGCTTTTTTTTTAGGGATTTTATCGCCAAATCCTAATCAAGCCCTAAAATGAAAAACTTATTTTTCCGGAATAAAGTCGTAAAAAACTTTATCTTTGAAATATAATATGTAATGAAGATTCGATAATAAAGAATAATATCTAAGAAAACCCAAATTTCCAAAACATTTTTATATAACTTAATTTTTAAGATCTTAATTATTTTGGTAATATCGGGTCGGCAACTAGTTAATCCGGTAAAGAATCCGATTATAATGGCAGTTTTTTTATATTATTAAAACCTTTTTATATTAATCGTAATACCGGCAAGTTCGTAATTAAAAAAAGGTTGTATTTATGTTAAAGATATGCTTATAAACGAACTTCCGGATTTTTAAAAAAAAGAATTCGTTATTATATCTAATTTTTAGGCCTTTAATACCGATATTATTAACGAATAAGCGGATTATATTAAATATTAAATCGTTTCAAACCTTTTTTACGACGCGATAAAAATAAGTTACAAAAGTAATAATCCCTTAAAATAAAATAATTATCCTTAAAAACTTTAACAGTAGCGAAAAAATCGTATAATCTTTATTCGCTAGGTTAAAATAACCTAATTATAACCGGAAAGAAAGTATACCAAAATTATTAAAAAATATATTACAAAGTTTCCCGGAAAATTTTATCGAAATTTCCTCGCATAAACGTATCTTACAAAATAATAATATTAAACTTTATTACGAAATTAATTAATCGGAAACTATTAGCGTTTTTCTTTATAAGGAACCAGGTATTTTTATACGCTATATAAAACTATTTAAATACGTCTTTTTAAATCCGGATTCGTAATACGTTAATTAGTTTATCTTTTATATTAACCGGTATAATAATATCCTTAACTAATTATACCCTATAAAAGATCGTCCGAATCTTATAATCTGGTATAATATATTATTTAATATTACCGTATTTTTGCTAAGCTTAAATTAAAACAACGTTTTTTCGCTATAATATCTTTTTAAAAAAAACCTTTTCCATACGGAGAAACTTATTACCTTATTAATTAAAAATAACGTTAACTTTTTTATCGGTAAATCGAATACTTTAAGGCATATTAACAAATTTAAAAAATAAAAAAGTTAATAAAATACAGGATTTATTTACTTTTTTTCTGGATTAATTAATAATTTAACATTTTTTTTAATTGCTTAATTTTCTAAACGGGATTTCGTAATAATACTAATCTGTTAAATAATATATCGTTAATAAAAACCATCTTTTTCCCTTGCGGTTTATATATAATATTAATTTATACCGATCGGTTATTATTAATTTTATCGCATATTTTCTCTTACAAAATTCCGTATAAAACGTATATAAACTTTTTATCGTTAAATTAACCTAAAATAATATTTCCAGATTTTAGCTTATCGCTTAAAACTTTTTAAATAATTACTGGATTTTAATCAGTATAAATATTATTAATCGAAAAAATATAAAGGCTTATAAAACGCTTATTTACCTTATTATTTTTAAACCTACTTTCGTTAAAAAATAACTTATAATGTTACCGGCTATTTTTTTTTTAATTTCTTATCGGTACGGATATTACGAATAACTTTTTGAACTGGAATTAACGGAATAATAATCTTTATTAAACCGATCTTTAAAATTCTGTTTTATTATTTTAAGATCCATATTAAATATCATTTTCGATTTGGGTATAAAATTAAATACAAATATTAATAATTACGTAACGTAATAATTATCGCCGAGAAATAAGAAAATAATAATTAGTCGGTTAACTAATTAAATAAAAGCCTTAATTATACCTTCGAACGGAATCTTTTGTTAAAAATTAAAATCCATAAAGAATACGTAAATTTATTATATAATTAATCTGTATCGTTTAATATACGATACGATAATAACGCTAAATTAGGCTTTAGTATCGATAATTTTATTAATTAAATCTTTACCCTTTTTATAACTTATTCGGATTGCTAACCTAAATAACGAAATAATATATTCGGCTGGATTATATTACTGGACCGATAAAATATTAACTTTCTTTACGCTTTTTGCTTTATAACCCATATTTATAATAAAAATCCTTACTGGTTTTTTCGGATTTAAAGACTTTAACTTTTATATTTCGACTTCGGTTCTTTTAATTCTTTCCTAATTTTTACAATTAAATACGTTTAGAACTTTAATAACCATTAAGTTTTTAAAAGCTTTTTCGAAATTTAGGCAAATTTTAATTAATTCGGACCAAATAATCTTAAATTTCCTTTTAACATTGTTTCGGATTTCTTTTCCAGTATTTAATTATATATTTATTAATTAAATTTCTATAAATAAAGATATTATTAATTTAAGTAATATCGTTTAATTTAAGGATATTAGTAAATATTTGAAAGGTATTATTTATTTAAATACCGACTTTCTTATTATGGAACGAAAGTTTTTCGTATATTATATTATCCTTGTTAATTTCTATTTCGGTTTTAATTTTCTTTATACCTCTAAATTCCTTTTTTCCTTTTTTAAACGCATGGCCATTATAATACTAATAAGCAGGGCCGGCTGATTAAAGGCGTCGACTTTTAAGGTACGGATTTCTTCCAGATATTAGGTACCTTTCTTTTTAACAGAATCGTTTTATAACCAGTTACATAAAAGTACCTTTTTATAAAACGGTTTTCCCTTTTGATTAAAGAAATAGGTTATATTAATTTGGCTTTAAATTCGTAATATATGCCGGAAGTTTAATTAAACTATTAATATCTTAATTGGAGCTAATCGGTAAATCATTTACTTCCCGGAAGATATCGTCTCGTCGATTAAAATACCGGATTTTTTCCTTATATCGGCCAAAAAAGTTAATAAATTATAAATTCATTTTAAAATCTTTTTCCAAATTGGGATTTAT
The DNA here is from genome assembly GCA_004155925.1 of Monosporascus sp. MG133. Classification (NCBI taxonomy): domain Eukaryota; kingdom Fungi; phylum Ascomycota; class Sordariomycetes; order Xylariales; genus Monosporascus; species Monosporascus sp. MG133. Next base: position 283,045 of record QJNX01000032.1, read on the forward strand.
TATTCGATTACTTAATTCTTTCAAATTTAAAGGCATTAAATTATATCTAATGTTGCTTTATGTTCAAATTTCTTTTTAAAAAATAACTATAATTACCGAATAAATGTAATCCTATAATTTCCATATTAATAATTAAGTAATATTTTTATATATTATATTATATCTTTTAACAAAATTCATAAATACTTTAATTAAAATTATTATAACGTCCGCCTTAATTTTAATCATTATTACGACAACCTTTTTATTTTCGCTATTTCTATCGTTTATAATAAAAGTTATATTAATTATATTTAGCCGGCTTAAAATTAATTAAATTAATCGACGGATTAATACCATATATCTGGGCTCAAAATACCTCTTATCTTAACGGAACGTAATATTATAAAATCCGGATAACTCTTTAATCCCGCATCCTTTTTTTAAAAACCTTAAAATTCTAAATTTATTATACTTATACAATTTTCAAATCTTAAAATACGCTTATAATTTTAAATACTTAATCGGTCTGCCTAAATACCGATAATTATAAATACGAACTTTGTTACTTAAACCATCTAATTTATTAAATCGAATAAAACTGGTTCTTATTTTGCAGGTTAAGGTTAAAGTGGATACTTATTTAAGATCGTTTACGGCCTTTATATTTATAAAACCCTACCTTATTAACAGCTTAATCTTTAACGAATAACTATTATTTGGTCGTAAGTTATAACATATAAATTTTCGAACTTTATAGATAAATTATTAAAAGTTTTTTTCGCAATATTCCACGGCTATACCTTTTAATAGGCTTTTAATATATTCATTTTTATTAGTTATCTTCCCTTTTAGTTTAAACTCCTTAATAATATTTCGTACCTTAATAATTATTCCAAATAATAATCGTATACTTGATCAAATTTTTTACGTTAGGCTTATTTCGTCAAAATCCTTAATCGATCCTTTACCGTCCGAATGTCTTAAATTCTTGCAGCTTAAAAGTTTTCAAAATAATTTGAATAGTTATATTTTAGTCGGTAACTTTATTAAGGACATCTTTAATTCGGTCCTTTAAAATAAAGCTCTCGGTCTAGTAAAATATCTTATTAATTATTTTAATTTTAATACGTTTATATTTATAATTTAATTTATTAACTTCCTGAAGTTAATTTATAACTTCGGTACCTAAAAAGCGAAAGTTAAGGCAAACGGATAAATCTGGAAGGACTATAGAAAATACAACTTATTTATAATATCCGTAAAACCGAACTTTTATTAATTAATCGTATCGAAAAACGAAACGTTTAATATAAATACCGCAGGGCTTATAAATAACTTTAACGACCCTTAGGTTCTTATAAAGTTTCGTCCTTTAAATATATTAATTACGATACCAAAATATACGTAAATATCTATATCCTTAGCTTGCTTTAAAGACCCGGTTCAATTATTATTATTTTAAAATTCAGTTTCGCTAGGCTTATTATCGTAAGGATTCTTTAATAATCGGTATTAAATAATCGTATTTAAAAAAGGATTCGAAAAATTAAGGAAATTTAATACTAATAATAATGTTAAAAAGCTTCGATAAATGTTTAACAAATTTACTAAAACCTTTTTTAAATTAACTAATATTAGCGGTCCTGAAATTACTTAAATCTTACAATATTACCCCCAATAAAATATATTTAGGTATACAAGGTTAATATAGGTTCAAGCCTTATTTTCCAGGCTGAGCCAAATATACAGAAAATTATTACACATATAATCCATACGATAGATATTATACCCAGTATCTTCGAACACGATAACTAATTAATGGTTTTTACGGTTAAAATAGATTGTATACCTTAATCCCATAAAAACTTACTCTAAAGCAGAACCTTACTTTAAAGCAGAATGCGTGGTTGCCGATAAGCTTCGACTCTAATAAACCTTATGCCAGCTGGCTCCACGGTTCCGCATGGTTGTAGTAAACCTTAAAAATAAACGTTAAAAATAAACCTTAAAAATAAACCTTAAGGATAAACCTTAAAAAATAAAGCTTAAAAATAAACCTTAAGAATAAACCTTGACGATAAACCTTAAGGGTGAACCTTAAGTGCGCATAACAGGCTGTATAAGCCTTTGCCAATTTTAATTATTCCTATAGCTAAAAGGGAAATATTAATACGATAAACTAGATAAAAATACTTGGTATTAAACTACTTTTTCGAATTACCTTTATCAAAATAGCTAAATATAACGCGTAACTTCGAATATATAATACCGGTAATCCGTAACCATAGGATTTCCAAAAAGATTATCTTTTTTACGGTACAAAATTCCCATAAGGTTACCGGACGCGTTAAACCTATCGATATTACCATCGAACCAGAAAATTTATCCTTAAAAAATCGACTTCGGTTTTTAATTTTCGGATACAATTTAATCCGCGAAAATTATAATAATAAATTTTTAACGGAACTTATGCCGAATAATAAAAAAATTAAAGAAATATTATTGGCAAAATTAAACGGAAAAGATAAAAACCGGTTCGAAAATTTCGAAGTTCAGATTTTGGAATAATACAAAAAGGATTACGAACGATAGTTTGCCCGGCTGTTCCGGATTACGAAAAATCTCCAGAATTCCGATAAGAATCGACATAAATAAGAATTACGAAAAGCATGGGTGTTAGTAAAATACGGGAATTAAGGTAGTAATCTATTATTTTATCTAATTATTTATACGGTTACGTCTCCTCAAGGGAGAATATTTAGGTATAAGATAAATAATTATCCGCGATAATTATTTTCGGTATATTTTCCCTTTCTTTCGAAGTTTAAAAACAAATAATCTTTTTTTATTATCCGTCCGAATAACTTTATCTTAATCGTTATTATATCGCTAATTATTTAACTACGCCCTTTTTAACTTATTAATTAATACTTTTATTATTAATTCCAACGTTATAATACTTCATCTTAATTAAAAAAAATTAAATAATAGTACCTAATAATAATTAAATAAAATATTATTTAATTAACGCCAGAAAAATCTGGAATATATTTTATAACGTTTCGTTTTTAATTCTTGCATTATATTAAAAGATATTTTTCTTTTTTTGCTAGTTTTCTTTTATATATAAATTAACTAATTCCATAAACTTATTTTTCTTTATTCGTATTCGTTATCTTATTTATATCGTTAAATTTATCGTCGTTTATTTATTTTAATTAATTTAAATCCTAATAATCATATTATTAACGACGTAATTTTAACTTTTCTAATCTTTATTAATTAAACTTTATAATTTATTTTGTTACGTAATTTTCTTATTAATACGTATAATAATCCAAATTTCGTAATCGGTCCAGAATTTCGATAATTAATCCATATTTTAAAACTGGTCGTTTATATACGTTCGCACTTTTTTGCTGTCATTTAAATAAAGCTATTTTCGTATAAAGTCTTAATCTAATTACTTTTTTTATTAATCGTTTAAAAAGTTGCATTATTATCGTAATTACGGTTGTCAATTATATACCGCTTAAGTTATCGTAACCGTAACCATAATCGTAATCGTAATCGTATATAATTATTATCGTACGCTTTTAATTAAAATTTTATCAATTCCGCCTTATAATCGGAAGATTGAAGGCTACCTCGGCAGCTAACTAAAGCCACTTTCCTTTCCTTGGCAGCCAGATAAAATAGGACGGAATAAAGTTAATTTTAATCAGTACGGAATCAAAATAAATATTACGAATAAGCCTTAGGTTTTAAAGAAAATTAAAGTTTATAAAATTAAATTGGTATTAAAACTAGTTTATCAGTTAATAATAAGTTCTGAATATCTCGGGGTTGCGCCCAGCGAAAAGAGCTCCTAGAAATACAGGAAAATACAAGAATAGTGCTGACTAACTGATTAATGGAGCTACACTCTCGGCCCTACACCCTGCACCATTTCAATATTATATATATTTAATCCGTCCCATTATTTATATTTCGTATTCTTCTAGGTAACAAGGTTTGTAGCGTATCTTTATGCTTATATTTACTGTTATCGTTATTAATTAAATAAATTCTTTTTTATATCATTTCCTTTCATAAGAAATTAGACGAATTTAATCTAGTTCATTCTTTAATTAATTAATACATTATATTAATATAATTATTCTTGAAATAATTAATTTTGTAATTAGCTTATCCGTTATTATATATAAATTTAATATTTTTTACTTTTTTAATTTCGTAAAGTTCGGTTTTATCCTTTTATAATAAATGTAACTTATTAATTACTTCCAGTTTAGTATAATTCGGGTCGGTTTTATAGTTTATTATAACGATTTACCATTTTTTCTTAAATCGAATTTTTAATTACAAAAAAAAATATTAATCCTTTTTATTATCGAACATAAAGCTTTTTTAAAGAATATATGCCAATTCGTTTTATTTTTGCAGGCTTATAATTCTTTCATAAATAACGTGCTTTTTTTAAGCTCAGTTTTAACCTTTTAATACAGCTTTAATCTTTTCTATTAATCCTTTAAACCTTTTTTATTTATTTTCCTATCGTCGCCGTTAAACTTTAAGTTTAAAAAATTACGCATAAAACCTTTTTCGCCGGGTATATATTAATTCTTCTGGGTAATATTTTTGGTTATTGTTCCGCGTTATATTACGCTATATTTCTTTTAGTTTTTGAATTCTGTCTTGTAAGGTACGTCTTTCGATTAGATTTTTGCTAAATAAAAGCTTAAATTATAAGTTACTGATAACTTTATATAAGGTTTTAATAACGGTTTAATATATTTCTTTTTCCTACGTTTTATCATTATATTATTCGTAGTAACATATAAAATCTTATTCGGAATAATTCTTTTCTTTTGGCTAACTTTTTTCTATTACGAAGATATCGACACTATCTTACGTAATTGTAGTCCGTAAATATCGATACTATTTGTAATCCATAACCTTTTTTCCTATTATTTTGCGAAATTAAACCTTTATTAATATATACGGGTAGCTCGACGTGAAATATATTATATTAAATTTATTATCAGGGATAATAAGTTTTTATATAATAGATAGGATATAATTTCCTATATCGGTCGGGCTTTTTGTATATAGACCTTTGTTTTACTTTTAATACTCTTAATCCACTCATTCAGTCCTTATCATTCTTATCGTTATTATTCTCTTTGTTATACACGGGATGATAAGCTTTTCAGCGTTAACATTTTTTATCCGTCGTATTTTTAAAGTATTCAATAATCGTGCGGGTGGTTATAATGGTATTTTATCCTCTGTTGGCGACTTAAGAAAGTACCTTCATATTTCGTAACTCCTTTCGTATTTTTGGGGTTAAATCGCGATTCTTTTACTTTTTATCTATACCGGAAGTTATTACATGAATATTTTTATTTCCTGGTCGTTTTTTTAATATTAAAGTCCAGCCGTAACCTTATTTTTTAAAGCGTTTTATATCGACTTTTAAAATGGCCCATTTCGCTGTAAATATAATATTCGATCTGGAACAGGCTTCGTTATTAAATCTTTCTAAAGGTTGTTAATCTTATTACAGTTCCGGAAGTTATAAAAAAAGTATTAGGTTTTTTAATATAATTAGTTTCAGAAACGGCGGCTTTCGAAATAAATTATCTCTTTTGTTTTTATTATAGTTTATATTATTGCCTATTAATTTTTACGGATTCCGTAATATATTTACCCCACCTAATAATATCTATCATTTTAATAATTTTGTTCTTAATATTATTTAAGTTACCGTTTTCTTTCAGTATTCACTTTATTTTGTCCATAAAAGGTTTAAGCGTTATTATATATTTAAAAATTAATCTTTTTTATTTTAGGTTAAAAGTTTTAAGTTCCGGTTTTTTTCTGTTAAGGTTTCTGATATTAATCCTTAATTCTCTTTCTAAATTAACGTAATATTCGAAACAGGGTTTAATAAATTATTATTAGTTTAAACCCTTATTTTCCAGATAATTGCGGAAGAGAAGTCCGAACTAGCACAAAATATCTTTTTTGAAGTATATTATAATTGTCAGGATTTTATCGGTCTGTTAATAATTTTGCTAAAACGGAAATAAACGTATATATGGATAAAAGATTTTAAATATTTTTCTTTTATCGTAAGGTTCGGATTTTTTAAGTTTAATTTTAATTTTGTTAATTCGGACTTATTAAATAATACTCGGCTGGGTTTTAAGCCGATAAATAATTTGCTTAAATTCCATAATTTTATCTTCATATTATTACGTAATACGTTCTTGATTATTAATCGATATCTTAATAATATAACGTATTACATAAAATTTAATAATATATTAAGGAAATAATTATATTTAATAATAATAAAAATTAAAAGAATTTTAATTCAGTAAGTTATCTTATAACTTCGTATTATTTAAATTATGAGAAAATATTAAACTTATATATATTTCCTTATTTTTTATAATTAAACGTAGTTAAATAAATTATATTCGATTATTTATTTTTTAATCGAAAATAATAAAACGCATCCCGTTCGATTATTTTTTAATCGAAAATAATCGAACGCATCCCGTTTAATTATTTTTTAATCGAAAATAATCGAACGCATCCCGTTTAATTATTTTTTAATCGAAAATAATCGAACGCACCCCGTTCGATTATTTTTTATTTAATCGAGGTTAATCGAATAGACCTCGTTCGATTACCGCTGGTTACGTAATCCTGGGTTTACGATCGGGGCATGTCTTACTGCAGCTCCGACCACTTAGGGTAGCTAAGTCTATCTGGACCGTAACACCTTGGTTTCGAAACGCTAGATAATTTCTTTAAGTTCCTTAATCCCATTTTGACACTGTTACATTATAGGTTTCTGGGTACTAATTAACATATTAACGGTGTGGCGTATTACTTAAAATCTAACCGTATTATTAAATAAAAGCTTATCACATATAATCGGTAATTAGCTTAATTAATTATTAAACTTAAATTATACGGTTTATATTAATATTTATATTATAAGAATTTAAGTAATAAATTAAATATTATAAGTCATTTAAGTAATTAAGTTATAGTATAAATTATTACTATTTAAATTATAAGAACATAATATATATATATATTACTGTTAGTTCGATACGTTTTACCGGTTCGTTAATTTTTATCTTTCGAATCGTTTCGAATTTATCGAATAATTGTACTAATTTAACCGGTTTAATGTTTATAATTTAATAATACTAATTAAGCCCGTTAAGTAGGTTACGCAACCAAGGACCGACCTGGTCCTTCCTTTTTGGAACTCCGACCGTGCCAGGCCCCGCTAAGTCTGTCGGCTTATAACAATTTTACGGGAAATTATAATAATAAATAAATATTTAATTTCTTTATAAAGAACGTTTTAAAGTTAATAACACTTTTAAAAGCCGTAAAAGTATATAATTATTAATTAAAGTAAAAGATTTTTAAAAAACTATATAAAATATTTAAAAAAACGGAGAAAAATATAATAATATACCCTTGTAAAAAGTTATAACTAAGCGATATATACCAAAGGTTCGTAAAATCTTTAGAAATTAAGGAATTCTTTTAATAATTAAAACCAATTAATAAGGAAACTAAATTTTGCTGGAAAATCATATTATATCGAATAAAACATATAATTACGAAGAAGTTATTAATAAAAAGTAATTTAAATCCGCTTCGGAAAAACTTTATTTATTAATAATCTTAACGTAATAAGTGTTACGGGGGTCCGTAATAACCTTATTAGGGAATTGTTATAACCTCAGGGCTTGGCCCAAAGACAAACGGTCGGGAAGTTTGGGACTTGTTTCCGACGTAGGTCCCAGGTTACGTAACTGGCTTTAAGGTCTTAAAGACTTTGGCACTTTAAGCCCCTTAAGCCTATAATAGGCTTAAAGGTTTTAACGAGCTCAAAAATTTAAGCCGCTTAAGCACCTCGAGCTAAAAGTAACATATATACGTTCGTTATTTTCCTATAGTTTAAATAATATTAACTTATCATATAACTTAATTTCCTAAATTATCTTAATATCTATTATTATTAAACGTAATTATACCTTTAATTTATTATTCAGATTTTTACGGTATTATTATTAATATAAACCTTATAATAAATATTTAATAATTAATTAAATTAATTACTTATTATACGTTATAAACTTTTATTTAATAATATTATCAACCTTTAAATAATATTTTCGATATTATGTCCGGTAATAAGTAACTTACTAACCCTATTTATGCAGTTCCGGAAAATATTATAATTTCGGTCGACGAAAAGGTTTTATAAGAACCGAATTTAATTAAGGAAAAGATACTTTAATAATTAAAGGCGATAAATAAACGTATCGCTTAATTCGAAAAGGATAATACCGGCCTTATTACCTTACTTAAAAAAGCCTAAAAAGGGTTCGAAAAAAAAGGTAAAAGTTTTACGGTTATAGACCTTTCGGGAAAGAATCGACTTATTTAATTGGTATTTATTAAAAAGCCCGGAAAGGTATTGAAATTACCTAAACTAATACCGTTCGATAAATTTCTTACTAAATTATAATTATTTCTTACTTAATATCGAACCTATTTTAATTATTTCCTTATTTAATTTACGACCTTTACGTTGAAAATCGAATTCGTAATTAATTATTTATAAAAAAATATAAATACGTAATTCGAACCAGCCTTAAGGAAATATATTATACTTGTACCAAAAATATAGTTATTAAAGGTACGAACGGTATATAATAATTATAAGAAATTCGAAGATATATTATAAAAAACCTTTAACGTTATGAACGAAAAGATGAAAACCGAAATATAGCTTAAGAATTTAACTTAAAAAAAGTTTGTATTTAATTACGGTATTACGTTTATTTAGCTAACTTCGAAAATAAATTAGAAATAAAAAACCTTAATAGTTAAGTTTTTTAAAGGCCTAAAGGAAAAAATATAAAGGGAACTTTTTAAAAAAACCGATTAAAATTTTTAACCGATTATATTACGATAACAGTTAAAATTAACGACCGATAATATACATAAAAAACCAGAAACGCAAAATATAGTAACAAAACCAAATATTTTATTTACTTTAATATCTTACGAAGAAATAATACGTGTTACGACATATATTTAGGACTTATGAAACTGGGAACCGTATAAAAAAAATTAAAATTAAATTAAATATTATAATTACGATAAAATAAGCCCTATAAGAAGTTAATATAAGGCCCCTCAAAAATAATATAACGGTTAGATCCCGGTACTTAAACGATAACTAAGAAACAAAAAGGCCGTTATTTTCGGCATAATTAGGAAAAGGGGGAACCTTAACTTATCCTTAAAAGTACGAAAAGGGTTGCGAAAGCCTAAAGTATTTTCTTAGATTATAATTATACGATAACGCGCCGTTATATCCGGTTCAATAGTTACCTAATGGCTGTAAGAGTACGAAGGATAGAAAAAGTTAACGTTAAAAAAATTAATATATCGTATATATATAAAAAAAATAATAATAACAGAAGTAATAGAAGTTAAGTAAATAGATTAAGAAATATTAAGGTTAAAACGAAACCCTATAGCCAGGAAAATCCGACCGATATGGGAAATTATATATTATCCATTATAAAAAAACTTACTGCTTACGATACGAAAAATAATAAAAATATATCTAACAAAAACTTACGCGCATATATAAACAAAAATTCGACTTCCATATCCAAACCGGAAGCGACCTTAAGGACCAAAGATAGTACAGGTACTTACGTACCATGGCCATATAAAACGACATCGACGTTATTATAACATTAAGGAACTGGCCGGAAGGAAAAGGTTATCCCGAATAAAACCCTATATGCCATTATAAATAATGCGACCATAAGATATAAGACAAATGGATTTATTAAATAATAATAAAGGCCCAGCAAAAAGTAATAAACAACTTGCATTTTTAACGTACTTATACCAATAATCCCGAAAGAAAATGGAAAGAAAAATTAGAAAACATTTAATAAAAATGGCCCAATATTATGCCCAGTATCAGGAACGCTAAAGGTATCAGGACCAACCGGTAACGATAACAAACGAAAAGTGGGCCACAGTAATAAATTGGTTAGAAAAGGCCGAAACCCTTAAAAAATAAATTATGAGCCTAAAAAGTTAAATAAAACGATATAAAGAAAAAATCTTCGAACTGGAAGTTTAGTTACGCCGATAGGAAAAATAAGTAAAGTAATTATAAGTACAGCCTTTAAAAAACGTTACTTATAAGGGAGTTATAAATTAATAAAAGTAAAAAGAATTAATATATACCCTTTAAAAAGGTTTCATATATAATAAAAAAAAACGAAATTTTTTTTAATCAGAATACGAATTAGGAAAAAATGGTATACCATTATAATAAATTACAAAACCGAGCCGAATTATATCAAACCGGAGGTAATAAACGAATTACGTTTATTATAAAAAAAACCGAATTTTACGAAATTAAAAATACGGAAAGTATTAAATTGACTTATAATAACGGATAAGTTAATTATAAAATTAATTATTTCGAAACTTATATTTAAGGACGAAGATAAATTATTAATTTCGATATTATCTTAATACGGAATTACGACATAATTTTAAGTATAAAATAGTTATATTAATATAATCCCTTAATCGATTAAAGAATTAACCAGGTAAAATTTGTTTTATCCTTCATCGGTAAAAACGACTTAAAGAAAAGATTTTACCATTTAACTAATAATAATAACGGTAAATATAAGGATAAGGATATAACAAAAACTTTATTACTTAAAGAAATATAATATATATAAAAGAAAGGGCGAAATAAATATATACGACACGTTATTGCCACAATTAAAGCACGATTATACGAAATAAACGACAATTTATAACACCAGCCTTAAAAACCAGAAGGAATAATTAAAATATTATCATAATATTATAAATACGAACAACTTTTTAAGGAACAAATTAAAACAAAATTATTACAATATAATAAATAAGATTATAAAATAATCTTAAAAGATAATAAAACGATTACCTTTTACCCCATATATAACCTAAATTAATAAAAGTTATACGTATTATAAAAATACCTTAAAGATAAGTTACATAAAAAACATATTAAACGTTCTAAATTACCAGCAGGATACCTTATATTCTTCGTACCAAAAAAATGGAAAATTACGGCTAATAATTAATTACCGATAATTAAACGATATTACCGTTAAAATCCGCATACTGTTACCCGTAATTACCGAAATAAACGATCGCCTTTACGGAACTAAATATTTCATTACCTTAAACCTACAAAACGGATATAACCTGATTCGTATTAAACTAAAAAACGAATAAAAAATAACCTATAGGATTAAATACGGATTATACAAATATCTAATAATACCGTTTAAACTTACTAACGTACTCGTAACGTTCCAAAAAATAATTAACTACGTATTACGCAAATACCTTAATATTCTTATTATCTGCTATTTTGATAACATTCTTATTTATTTAAATTCGGAAGAAAAATACGAAAAATACGTCGATAAAATTCTTTAGGTCTTATAAAACGCTAATCTTTTAATTAATACCGAAAAAAACGGTTTCCATAAGCAAGAAATATTATACCTAAAATACGTTATTACCTTCAGATACATTAAAATAAACCCTAAAAAAATAACAGCAATTTAAAAATAAAAAATCCCTATTATAGTTACCGAAATCCAGGTTTTCCTGAAATTCGCTAAATACTACCGGAAGCTTATTTACAATTTTAGCAAAATTACGATACCCCTATTTAATCCAACTAAAAAAAAATTAAGTTCTAGTAAACAACCGAAACAAAAAAAACCTTTTAAAGGATTAAAGATATAATTACCAGGAAACTAATACTAATTATATACGACTTAAGTTACCCCGTAAAGCTAGAAACCGATATTTCGGATTATACGTTAAATATAATAGTCGGATATAAAAATATCTAAGGTAACCTATATCTTATTACGTTTTATTTTTATAAAATAAAAGAAACTGAATTAAACTTCGCCATTATAAATAAAAAATTCTTAATTATTATTAACGCCTTTAAAAATTTAAATATTATCTTAAAAAAAATATATTAAATTAGGATATATATAAACCATAAAAACCTTACCCGGTTTACTATTATCCGAAAATTAATAAAACGATAATACCGTTACGTAAAATACCTTTCGGATTTTAATTTTATTATTATTTACAAAAAAGGTCAAAAAATTAAATAATATAACGATTAATTACTAGAGAAAAAAAAGCCGATAAAACTTAAGTACTAGAAGAATTTCAAAGAAAAACTGACATACGAAATATACGAATACCAATTGCATGGATTTCCTAGAATTTACAAAATCTTAAAACAATTATAACGTACATATTATTTCCCAAAAATAAAAATAATAATTAAAAAGATTTTACGAAGGTACGATTTAGATAATAAAACTAAGGTACGACGTTATAAACCATACGGAAAACTATAACTATTACCAATTATAAAGCAATCATAAAATTTAATTACTTTCGATTTAATTACTAATTTATTATTATTAAGAAATTTAATAATAAACGTATATTACGATAATATTTTATAATCGTAAATTAATTTATAAAAATTTTTAATTATTTAATATTTAACGAAAATATATTAAAAAATAATTAACGTATAATTCTTTTTAAATACCTTATTAATATATACGGATTTTTAAAAAAAAATTATATCCGATAAAAATATTATTTTCGTTTTAAAATTTTTATAAAACCTTATAATATAATTAGGCTTAAACCATAAATTTTCAAACGCCTTTAAAATATAAACGGATAATTAAACCAAAGAAATTAACTAGATATTTAAAATTTACTTACGGTATTATGTTATTTATAAACAAAATAATTTAATTAACTTATAATATAAATTATTACGAAAGTATTAAAATAATACCAATTAACGTTAATTTTAATTTTATATTAAAAGTTTACCGAAAGTTAAAAAAAAGGAATTAATTAATATTAAAATAATTTTAATTTTAAAATGATTTTAATAATTATATATAAAAATAAAAATAAAACTTGAATTCGTACGTACGCAAATGCAAAAATATTATAACCAGAAAAGGTTAAAGAAATTAACCTTTTAAAAAAGGAAAATAATTCACCTAGCTACCAAAAATATCCAAATTAAACGGCTTAATAAAAAATTCGATTTTATTTATATAAAACCGTATAAGGTTACCAAAAATAATTTAAAAAATAATTACTAATTAGAATTACTGCCTAAAGTTAAACTTTACCCCATTTTTTACATTTCCTTATTAAAGTTAATAATAAATACGATTTAAGTCCATATAGGACCAAAAAAAAAAGTAACAGAAAACGTAGCAGTATAAAATGTTAAAAATATCTTTAATACCAAAAAAAAAGACGGTAAAAGGTAATATCTAGTTAAATGGAAAAATTATCCGGAATCAGAAAATATATAAAAACTTATAAAAAACCTTACGGAAACCTAACACCTATTAAGAAATTTTTACCACTAATACCGGCAATACCAGGGTTAAATACGTCCTAATTTAACGATTAATTAATAAAAGGAACGGCCTATACGGAAACAGCTAGTTCGGTTTCCAGTTACTACTACGCTTTTTCCAGTTATTTAAATTCCTTTATTACCTTTATATTCTAAATATTACGACGTAACATTTTAATTCCGCAACGGCGTAAAACCTTACGCTATTTCTGAAAACGGTCCAACTTATTAACGATAAAACGAAGAACTTTTTACATTTATTTTTTTTTACGTTCCAACCGTTTTTTTTCGTTTAAAAATTATTAATATTCAAAAATAAATGAATTAAACAAATTATAAAAATTACGATATTCGATATAACGAAAACATTTCTTAAAATCGGAATAAACCCTATAAACGTTTCGTTTAAATTTATAACGAAAATACGAAATATAAAAGGATTTAATAAAATTAAAGGTTTTAATCCGTTTTTATTAAATTATAACGTTATTCCGTTTAAATAATCTTTATTTTTTAATACGGTTAAGCATAACGATTAAAATAATCCGAAAATAATATATATAAAAAAAATTTATTTATTAAATAAATGCGACAAATAAATTAATTTTTAAAAATAAAGATCTTAAAAAAAAAGATCGTATTATAACCTAAGGGCTTAACTTAAAAATAAACGGTCGGAAAATTTAGGACTTGTTTCCGACGTAAATCTTAAGTTACGTAATTAACTTAAAGGTCTTAAAGGCTTTAATGCTTTAAGCCCTTTAAGCCTATAATGGGTTTAAAGGTTTTAACGAACTTAAAGGTTTAAGCCGCTTAAATACCTCGAACCAAAAGTAGCATATATACGTTCGTTATTTTCTTATAATCTAAATAATACCAGCTTATAATATAACTTGGTTGCTTAAATTACTTTAATATCTATTATTACTAGACGTAATTATACCTTTAATTTATTATTCAGATTCCCACGGTATTATTGCTAACATAAACCGTACGACTAAGGTTTAATAGTTAGTTAAGCCAGTCAGCCGTTACAGGAATATGTCGGATATAGTGGATTAAGATTTAAAGGAATCGGGCCGTTTATTACGTTAATAGGTAGAGGAAGTTGGGGTAACAGCTAATTTGTATCAGGGATTAATTCCTTCAAACCCTGAAAAATACAAAGTAGCTACTATTATCATTAATATCAATATACGAATAAAGCTGCAACGAAAATACTTATATTTCTTAATTTCAAGCTGTTTGATAATAATTACGCTCTGAGCTGCGGCTGGTAACTAGTACAAAAACACGTATTGATTTAATAACTGGATATAATAATCCTTGAAATGTTGGCATAATCTATTATATTTGGTAAAGACTGCAGACCCGCTCAATTCGCCAGGTCCAGGGATAAAGAAGTTACTGAATTGAAAAGTTGACTGAATTTCTCGCACATTAATTCAACCATGTTTACCCGGCTTCATAGATTGCAATCTAGCGATTACTACTTTAACCACACCTCATCAGGTTTTCGCGATTCGATATCGAAAGGCAGTACTACGTCCATTAAAGTGGCAGGACGCTGCACACTGAACATATACACCCCTATTCGCTTCCACCTGCTATCATGGCTGGCAGGGCGTTCCTCAGGCACTAATACTAGGCCGGAAAATTGGAACTCTGTCCACCAATCTGATGCTTCGTCCTTAGGAACCTGGTCTGTAAACTTTAGCGTGTACGATTTCAACCCTGTTTTCTTCTCGTGGTACGCTTTGAATACGAGGAGGATCATAGCTGCGTTTTTTGGCAGCTCCTCAGTAACGCTCAGAGAGGGGTCATCGAGGCTACATCATTGGCGTTCTCAGATCGTAGGCAGGAAATATATCCGACTTTTTGGGTAGCATTGGTTGCCCATGTGGCATCAACTGGACGACGTCGTTCTCCCATCTTAGCCCAGCTGTGATTTTATACGTGCGAAGCCTAATCTCCAGGCCATCAAAATCGGAGAAGAGCGCCTCGAGCTCAGCAGGTAATTTCGGGTGTTCAAAGGAGAGTATTGTCGCGTGGTACACCGTCTCTTCGGAGCGAACGGCCGCTATCGTAGACAGGCGGTAGTCCACCATGTCATAGTCAGAACTGAGCTGACAGGGCACAGAGAACCACGACCAGGATGGAGCCTTGAGAGGTTCTTGTGTTCCTGGGCCTGGCAACCTTAGGCTACTCTTTCGCCCCTTCGGCATAACGCACCAGAGCAGATCCAAATGAGCAGCCTCCTTCCAGATCCCAGCTAGATATGCCATACCTGTCTGCGACTGGACCACACGTGCGATGCCTGCAAATGCAATGGCTCTGTCCTTCTCGAAAGTAAGCTTGGAGCTGCGGTAGTCATTGACCATTGACTTCCACCGGCCGTCGAAGTGTCCGAGCGAACTGGCGTGGGTCTGATTCTGCGTCAATCCAGACAAAGCCGAGTAAATATGTGCCTTTGAGCGAGGCACGTACGGCATAGGCCCGCTGAACTCGTCGTTAAATGTCTCGCAGCAATCCCAGAGGAGACGATCGTGACCGTAGTAGATGGTGCGAGAACACAGCAACCGCTCCTGAAAGACCCAAGCACGAGACAGCAGAGAGCACACTCTTCTGTATCCCTCTGTCGACCAGCTGCCATGCATTGCGCCGGCGAAGGGCTGCACCACAACAGCAGCTGGAGGCACGGGTTTGCTCCATAGGTAATCGACCCCGAAGGCAGAGAGCCGGCTTGGGCAAGCACTTGCAGCAGTCAACTTGCATGGGATATGGACCCTAGGGTCTCGCAGGTATCTCTTCGCTGGCTCCTCTGATGGCGCGTGCATATACGACATATTGCACGCTGAGCAGCCGTATACAGGTGCCATTTTGAGCGCCTCGGTCTTCCAGTCATTCGGAGAGTCTTGGATGATGCACATTGAGTCAATCCAAAGGTACCTGATCCGCAGCGCCCTTGTGATTCGAATGGCATCTTTATACTTGATGGGTAGAGCATCCCACGGTACTTCCGTCTTGAAAGCTTCTAAGGTCGCTTCTTTCAGTTGTAGATATGATGCCGGATCATTCCCCCATACATGGCTGAGAGTCGCATAACGAAGATTGAGAATACTCTGGACGTCGCACTCGAGTCGAAGCTTGTTGTCTCCAAGGTCGAGCAGTCTCGAAGGCAGCTGCTGAGATGGCGCCACCATGCTCGAGAAACCTGCACATTTCATGTGCCTATCTGTACATTGATGGTACCAGTCCTTTATCTGACAGAGCTTAACATCGGATTTCGAGGAGATCGGTTCCTTCAGCTTGCCCCGGACATTCTGGTTGAGAGATGGGTCTGAATAGTCAGTCAGAGCGATGAATTTTTTGGACTTCACAGAGAGCAGAATGTACTTGTCTCAAGGTAGGCTTCAAGCGTCCGTGGATCTGGTCGATGCCTCATTCTGCCTGTGTTGGTGAACTTGATTTTGAGACTCCCTGTGGCAGCACTTGAACAAAGCTTAGTGATAAACCGAGATCGTAAAGCAAGAGGATACTCTACATGAATGGCAGTCGATTCATGGGATCGCCCTCCCCACTAGCATCCCTGGCTGTTGCCGTCAATGACACCTCGAGTGGACGGCTGTCTGCTTTTGGGTCGCTGCGGAGGAGGTGTTGGCCGTCAGCCCTCTCCCAGAACAGAGCGCACAGGTGGCAACCATCCAGGTACCCAGCCTTAAGTCGTTCAGCCGAGCAAAGCTCCAGGACTTCCTCCTCAAGATGTTTGATTTTCTCCTGGCGAGAAAATTTCTGGAGGAGCTTGCTGGTTTCCGTGAAGCGCACGCATGTTGCGCAAAGTCGGTTTAGCGATACAACAGTGTCTTCTGCCTGCAGGCGCTCGAACTTGTCGTCTGTGCCGCCCGCTTGAGGTCGCGCACCAGCCATCGCTAACAGCACTGGACTTGCTTTGGATATGCAGGTTTTGTGGGAGGAGGTCTGAGTATTTCCAAGTTGCAAAGGGTGGAGGTGAGATTGAGTCTTTGTAAATGTCAGGATCGCCAAGCCCAGCTAGGCACCGACCCGTCCCGGCCACCAAAGTGTTATTCCCAAATGAGCCCTTCTAAAGCTCCTTGAGGTTTGTATAAGAGGCGCTCGGGCCAAAGAGCCGGACAGGGGTTGGGTTCCTATACGGGATAGGGGGTAAGTTAACCAAACGAAGAGGTCGTAAGGAAAAATGTTGTCATCTTGAAGGCCAGGAGCTCTTACGACAACTGGTTTGCCGACCCGGATAATGGTACTACTTATTAGCCATATAATAAGATACAAAGGTGAAGATAATAAATTAAGATATAAAGGTGGCCGAGTTAACTAATGGCAAATGAACCTGCGAAGGTAGCAACGTTTGATAGCGCCTACCGAACCTTATAATCCCTAACGCTAATATAAAGATTATGTGGAGAAACGGGCGCGACGTGATAATTTTCTGATTCGGTGTTGTTCCTTTTGTCGTTGTAGCTAGGTGGGAGTGGTGTTAAAGTAGCTAGCTAGATACAAATAGTGGGGCTGCTGTTAGATATAAGGGACATTAATATGTAGCTGGATTCAGCTAGTTACGTATGCTATATTACGCGTACAGCTTTAAGTAACTTAGTTTCGGAACATATATATACCGATTAAAAGGTGACCTTTACGTATAGGGAAAGTGCTTCGAACCTGTCAGATATAAGGGATATCAGTTATGTTATATTAGGTTACAGCAGCTAGCTCAGGCCCGGCTAGCTCGTTTTCCATTTTCTTTAAAGTTACTTAAGTAATATTCCATAACGTTAAAAATTAATTAATCAAATGCCAAATCCCCGTAACGAACTAACGAGGCTTAAATTTAAGTTATATGAAAAAAAGTTTCGTTTAATACTTTTATTTTTTTTTAAAAAATACGAAAATCCGTAAGAATTAAATAATAAAACGTTTTTTATAATTATATATATATTTATACGATTCGATTTATTATAACTTATTATTAATATTACGTTAATTTTTAATTAAAACTTTTTTATTATTTTTAAATCTTAACGCGTCCATAAGTTATAATCCACATATATCGCATTATCGTTTTTTTTTTCGCATACGATAAATCTGAATTATTTTAATTTTACTGCATTATATCTTTAAAATAAAATATATATACGGATATAATAAATTTTAGGTATTAATATAAAAAAATTAATATAACGTTTAAAAATTTTATCCAGAATTAAGTTTTTTATAAAAATAATAGCCGAATTTATAATTCGACCGTTTAAATTATCCGTTATAATTCCGTTCCGAATAAGGTTATTAAAATTATCTTAACCTTACGAACTGCTTTTATACGGTTTCCGGAGTTTTCGAATTCTTTTTCGTAAATTCTTATATAACCTATTACTTTTATTATCAAAATATACTTTTTCGCTACGTAAACGAGGTTATAAGATTGTCCAAAATTTTCCTAATATTAAAGGATATTTTAAGCCATTAATAATATATATAAAAGTTTTAACTTTAAACCCGTTAGGGTTTATTTTTATATACTTAATTTCTTTAATTTTCTTATAATTAAACGGGATTTTTTCCTAAATTTTCTTTAATCCGCATAATTTAATTAAAATACGCGGTAACTTTAAATATTTCGGAAAACTTTAATTTATTATTATAAAATATTTATATATTTAATAGATAAATATTTTTATAAACCTTTTTCAATTAATATAAATATTAATAATAAATAAAATACCGTTTATATTTTATTTCGCAGACTCTCTTTCTGTTTGGGTTATTTTTTGTTCCCGAACGTAACGATATTCGGATATTATTTTTTTTCCTTTCCGTCTTCCAGTTCGGATTTTTTTAAATCGGCCGTTTTTAAAAAGTTAATTCCGCTTTGTAACTTTTTTCTTAATAGCCTAAGGTAACGATATACTTTATAATTTCCGCAATTATAACGCAGGTTTAATTTCTTCGCCTTATGGATATCCTTTTTAAAAAAAAAATTTTATCGTACGTATTCTTTAGGGACGGAAAATATATTTCGGGTTTCCTACCCTTATCGTTCTGTAATCGAAACCCTTATTAAATTTTTATCGCCGTCCGGGTCGGATAAGAATCCGTAATTATCGGTATAAGCAGATATAAAACTATTAAACTGTTTTTATCATAATAACATTTCGAAACGTTTTACGATTTTTATAAATTTATTTTCCTAAACTGTATAATTATTAAGCAAATTTATATGGCTTAATATTTAAATAAACTTTTTATTTAAAATTCCCTTAAAAAGCGTAACTTTTATATTTATAAATTACATAATACCTTTTCCGTCGGTTAACGTCGTTTTAAATATCGGATAAAAATACCAAAACTTTACGTTACCCGGTGCTTTAAACTGTTAAAACCGATCGGTAACTTTTTCTTTCTGGTAATAATCGTTATATTATTCGTAAAGCGTTTTAAAAAATACCGAAAAATCGTAATTACCGTTTAGGCCCCCGGTAATATAATATATAATAATTATAGGTTACATATTATCTTTTAACCTTTCGTATATAATATAAAACTATTTCCGATTTCTTTTTACGAAAATAATATTTAATTCTAACTTATAACTTATAAAAACGTATTAACTGAAAATCTTTTTATATTCTTATCGAATTTTTCCGGCTAAGTTAATAATTTTCGTTTAATTCCGAACGCCGATTTAAACGTTTAAATTATTTCCGCAATATAATCTGCTAAATAGGTAATAATTTAATACAAAAAATAAAAATCTTTCCTGAAAAGATTACTTTTTAAACTTATAATCTGTTAAAACCTTTTTATTAAACAATTATTCCGTTCTTAAATTATGCAGTTACGTTTATTAACTCCTTATTAATAGTATGTTACTACTTAAATTAAACGTTTATACGTTACTTTATAGCGGATAACGAAAAAATTAATAGTTTTATTATGGTATTTAATAACCTTTATACCTCCTACCTTCTAGAAACGCCTTACTAGGCCCCGAAAAAAAGTTCGAAAATCTTTCCATTTAATCCCAAATGTTTCCTAATCTGCTAATAAAAAGTTAAAAAATATATAAAAAACTTCACCTATACGATTTATATCGCATAGCCTAAAAAGGTTTTATTTTCTAACTAAAAAAAAAAAAAGGAAAACTAAAAATCCAAATTGTATATAAAAATATATAACGCTACGCTCGCGCTGCGAGTTCCTAGCGGCTTGGCACCGGCGGAAATTCGGTGCCACAATAGGGGCTCAACGCAGCCCTATCACACCCCTACTGGTTTTTCATCCGGCCCCCCTTGGGTACGGTTTTTGGAAGATGTCCTCCGGTCGCGTCGTATTATCTTTCAGTCGTGTATGTATATATTTGACCGCGTTGCGTTATTAGACGACGACGTCCGTACATGTATATACTTACTGTCAGCTAGCAGGGGTACGCTAGCACCTTATATACGGAGAGATCCCTCTGATCGGAACATATATATTCCGGGGCTAGATTACTTCAAGAATCAGTACGCGTTACGAAAGGGTACGAAACTAGCTTTCTAATATAATATAACTAATATCCTTTATATTTAATAATTAAAAATCTTATTCGTTTAATTCGCGTATATATTAATTAATTAATTATTATTAAGATAATATAAGTTATATATTCATAATAACTATGTTTATATACTTTAATAATAATAATGGTAATTATAGCGACGACCTCCTGAGTTACCTTTAAGGAACCTAAGGATTAAGACTATTTTAAAGGCAAATTCCGATTTAAAGCGTAAAGGTTTAATAGGTAAGGTCATTTCGATCTTAATTAAAATACCTTATAGCTTATTAAATTTACGAAATTCGATAAAATTATTTATCCGAAAAATAAACTTTATTAAAAAATGTAAACGCAGGAAACAATTAATTTATTTTCCGAAATTATATATATTAAGAAAACCGATCGAGCGGATAATTTAACAAGTACGTTTAAGATAACGACAAAAAGTAAATAAGTTTATAGTTAAAAAAATTTCCTATATATTTACGAAAACCGGAAATATAAAAATTTCCGTAAAAATATTAACGACTTTATAAAATAGGTTTTAGAATTTATATTACCAACGATTAAAAAATTAAGTTTTTTAAAAAAAAAGAACTTATAAATAAAGTACGTTAATTTAGTTAAATCCGGTAAGGAATACGATAACAGCTTTTTATTAATATTTAACTAAAGTAACGTAAACGGTTAAAATAAGCTTTAAAGTTAGCAAAAAAATCAAAAGAAAAAATCGTAATGTAATAAAAATTTATGGCTTAAAAATGACAATAGAAAATACCAGAAACGAAAACGACGATGGTTTAAATTAACGCTATATATATAATATAAATTTTTATTATCGGAATTTAAATAATAACTTTTTAAATAATAAATAAAAAAAGAGATTAATAATAATACGATTAATTAATACAAGGTAACGGTTAAGCTTTTGGATTATTAAAACATAAATTATTTATAACTTACGTCGAGAAACGTTAAAATAACGTTTACGGCATTATACGGGATAGTTTTAATTTTTTTTTAATTAAAACGCTTGCATTAAAAAGAAAATAAAAATATTAACTTTTAACCGTAAAAGGTCTTATTTAGACCGAGGCGGTAACAAACAAAAACGTTAAAAGTCGGATACGTAACATATCCGTTACAAAATGTATTTAAGCATTTATTATATATTTCCTAAAAAAGTTTTTGTAAATTTCCGCTTTAATAAAAAGATAATAATATACGTTAAAAACCCAGTTTTTACGGATTACTTTTTAAAGAAAAACGTCGGCCGTTTATTGGAAATCATAAAGAAAATTAATTACTAGAAAAATAAACTAATTCTGAAAAGAAATAAAACGAATTGCAACGTACTTTTTAGTTTCTGGTTAACGTAATATAATAAATGTGGCGTTTTATTCCTTAAAGAATTAATTTATGTTAGGTTTAAGGTTTACTCTATATATTTTTAACTTTACTAAAAAAAGTTTAAATTATAAAATAACGATTTAAGGCGATAAAATATACTTAACGAAGAATTTCGTTCGGATTAAAAAGTATAGGAAATTAAACGTCTTATTTTAAAGCTTTAAGGGTCTCAAAGTGTTACGTTTATATGTCGTAATTTATTACGAAAGTTTCGCGTATAATTTAATATTATTTTAACAACTTAAAAAAGAAATTATTAATAAGATAACATGTAAATTAATAATAATATTTGAAATAAGTATAAGTAAATAGTTATTACGTTAATAAATAAATTTAATTAGTTCGTTATAGAAAATATTAACTTTTAGACGAAAAACCTGTTACGTAAAAATAACGGTATTATGGTACATTTGCGGTTAGGTTATCGAGGTTCCGAAATAATCGCCCAGTTACAATTTTATACGAAAGAAGTTCGTTTAAAGGGTTTTATACTAATCGAATAATAAATATATAATAAGGTAAAGGTTAAAAAATAAATACGCTGCGAACCGAAAAAGGAAATATCCCGATTAACATAGGAAATTGCTATTAATTTTATAAATTTCGAAAAAAATTTTAAAGGATGTAAATATTTAAGCTTCATTTGGAATATTTACCTTAAAAATGAAAAGTAAGATATATTAACTATAACGTTTCGATACCTTTTAAAAGCCTTGAAAAGTTAAGATAACGTATTTCAATAAATATTCGAATATCATAACGAAATTTTAAAAATTCTTAATTTCTTAATATATTCCAATCCTTTTTTTTAATATTAAATTTAAGCCTTTAATGATTCATATTTAGGTTTAAAATGAGAATATAAAATATTTAAAAGCTATAATTAAAAAAACGATTACGAGACGAAATAACGTAACATTGCCTTTATTTCTAATCGTATATACTTTTAAAGCTGTTATATGTTTATATAACCGTATCTTTAAATACGTACTGTTTTAATAAAACTTATACGAAGTTTATTATATTTACCTGGCGTATAAAAATAACGTTATAATACTTAATCGAAACCCTTAATAAACCTATATGTAAATATACGGCTAGATGGTTTATATTATAATAACTGCCGTTATTAAAAAAGTTTTAATAAATTAAATTTTAAATCATAAATTAGTTAATTCATCGATTACCGATTCCCGAATATTTTTAAAATCTCGAACTGATTAATTAACAAAATTATTATTATTCACAATATATAATTTAATAAAAAGTCCATTTATTTCACTAATATTAAAAATTTAAAAAATGATTTTTTGTAGAATATAAAAAAATGATATAAAAATTATTCAGATAAGTAAAGATACTTAATAAAGTTAATAATTATTTAATATATATATATAGAAAACAAAAAACTAAACGGAATAATTCGGTTACCGGTTAAATAAAAGAAATAGCTTTAAAAAGGTATGAGCGTAAAAAACGTACGGTATGGAAAAGAATAAACTTGTTCGTAAGGGATTAATTATCTTTATACGACCGTTATATTCGAACTATTACCGGTTCTTAGATTATTATTACCGGTAACGTTTGCCTTCATAACCGTTACGATTATTACGGCAATAAAGGTTAAAAGGGTAACCTTAATTTCTTTTTATATTATTTAACTTAAAATAATAGTAAAAACGGAAAATACCTTACGGATAATAAATAGAGGCCTTCCGTGTATTTCGTGTTCAAATGGTATTATCCGGAACGAATATAAGATATAAAAAGCGGTATGTAATATAAAACATTTAATCTTTTTTATAAATTCGTACGATAATTAAGCGGTAAGTTCTGGAAATTTAAGAAAGTTAATTATCTAAAATACGTAATATTTTAATCAAACAAGTTATAATATTTTTGAATATAAAAAGGTATTTAGGTTATAAAACCGGATATAAAGGGGTAATATATTATTACTATTACGATATTATAAAAATTTAATTATATATCCGTTAAGGGCAATATTTCGCGAAATCGAAAAAATTTACTTGTAAAAATATAAAAGCATATAATCTTGAAAAATTATTAATTAAATTTCTGCTAAAAGGAAATATACTTAAAAACTTAATAAATATAGTTAGTTTAAAAAATATAAAGCCCATTTCATTATAAAGAGCGATTAATAACTTAAAAACGTTTATAATAATATATACATATTTATCTTTACTAAAATATTATTTCGAGTTTTAATCGTTATTAGGGTTAAATTAGATTTAAAATTTAAATAACATAATATTATAAACGTTTTCGTAAAGGTTAACCTACTTTACGAAATATATATAAAAATGTTCTTAGGATATCCGTAATATAATAAAATTCTTTTAATTAAAAAGGTTTAATATGGATTAAAAAAGTTATTTTTATTATAATAAAAGCGTTTTATTAGAACGCTTAAAAAGTCAGAATTTAACCCCGTTTTTTGCGAATTTTATTATTTTATTGGTTAAAGGTGTGACGGCTTATTGGCTTAACCAACTATTAAACCCTAGTCGTACGGTTTATATTGGCAGTAGTACTGTGGGAATCTGAGCAATAAACTGAAGCTATAATTACGACTGGTAATAGTAGATATTAAAGGTAATCTAGGTAATTAAGTTATATTATAAACTGATATTATTTAAATTATAAGGAAATACCGGCCGTATATATATTACTTTTAGCTTAAGGTATTTAAGCGGTTTAAAGCTTTAAGTTTGTTAAAACCTTTAAAACATTTAAGTTAATTACGTAATCCGCAACTTACGTTAAAAACGAATTTTAAACTTTCCGACCGTTTGTTTTTATGTTAAGTTTTCAGGTTATAATACGATTTTCTTTTCCAAAATTTTTGCCTTTAAAAATTAATTTAATTATCGTATTTATTTAGTAAATGCAAGGTTGATATAGGTTCAAGCCTTATTTTCCAGGCTGAGCCAAATACATAGAAAATTATTACACATATAATCCACACGATACATACTATACCCAGTATTTTCGAATACGATAACTAATCAATAGTCTTCACGGTTAAGATAGATTATATACCTCAGTCCCATAGAACCTCACTCTGAAGTAGAACCTCACTCTGAAGCAGAACCTCACTCTGAAGCAGACTGATGCGTAGTTGCCGATAAGCTTCGACTCTGATGAATCTTATGCCAGCTGGCTGGTTCCGCATGGTCGCAGTAAACCTTAAGGATAAACCTTAAGAATAAACCTTAACAATAAATCTTAAGGATAAACCTTAAAGAATAAACCTTATGTAATAGGGTATAGGTTGCTTTAATTATTTTTATGTCCGATTATTACGTTTAACGTATAATCCGAAATATCAATCTTTAATTTTACGGGGCGATTTAAACGGTATATAATTAGTAATAGTTTGTTAGTAATTATATTTTTAATCCTTTAAAAAGTTTTTTTTTATTTCGGTTATTTATTAGAATTCGGTTTCTTTTTTAGTAAAGTTAGATCAGGATATCGCGATTATGCTGAAATTGCGAACAAATTTCCGGTAAAAATTAACGAATTTAGGGAAAGCCTGGATTTCGGTAATTATAATAGATGTTTTTTATTTTTGGATTATTATTATTTTTTGGGGGTTTATTTTAATATATCCGAAGGTAATTACGTATTTTAAGTACGGTATTTCTTATTTATAGAATCCTTTTTTTTCGGCGCTAATTAAAAAATTAACGTTTTATAGGACCTAAAAAACTTTATGGACGTATTCTTTATGTTCTTTTTCCGAATTTAAATAAATAAGAATATTATTGCAATATTAAATAATAAAAATATTTAAATATTCGTATAATGTTACGGCCAGCATTAATATAGCCTGGTAGTTAGTTTATTAGCGCTATAACGAAGATTCTAAGTGTAACGAACTTGTTATACATCCACCTAGAGGTATGAGCAGTATCCGAAATGGGGGGGGGGGTGTTGGTTTGTGCGAAAAATAAGCATAATAAATAAGGTGTTCGTTAAAGAGATTTGTGGATTTTTCCTTTAACTAAAAAACGGTGTAATTATTTTTGGTTAAGAGCTTAAATTAATAACTAAAAAGCGAAAGTAAATAGGTATTATTTATATAAAAAACTGTTCGTTATATATTTAATTTTAATAAGTAAGTATATCGTAAATTAATTTAATTTACGTAATTTATATAATCTAGTTCCAGATTACCTAAATTACCTAGATTAATTAAATTACTTAAACTTTGGCGCGGCGAAGCTAAACTTCTTCTTACCTGCGGTTTACCCGGTCGGAACCTTTTAAAGACTTCCGAAGATAGGCTTCTTTAAAGATACGAACCACTGTTCCTGTATTATAACACCATTTCCCCTTTTTAAGGATCTTTGTCCTAAAGATAAGAACCGTAAGTGGCCTCTTTGTTTTGTTGGAGGGGGGGGCTTTCTCCCAAGCTTTTCTTAGCTAACTTTATTATAACAGGTCGTATTTAAAAGGAAAAAGGAAAAAGAAAACCATGCCCAAACCAGCACGATTTTCGTAATATTCGTACTAATTCGATAAAAATATTTAGTACTACAACTTTTCCTTGCTCCAATTATATTCGGTTTAAAAAAACCGACTATTTCTTTATTTTAAGGCGTTAAAGTTATAACTGCTATATTTATTACCAACGTTTATCTTATAACGTTTTAACCATAAAGTTCTTAAAAAAAGTAAACGAAACTTAAAATCGCCTACTTCGGACATAACGGGAAATTAAAAACAATTTTCTAGCGTTCCAGGAAATTACGAAAAGGAAACAAAAGATAAAAAAAAGTTAACTAAGTTACGGCATTAATAAAACGAAAAATTAAAAAAATTTATTAAAAAATTAAAATAATTACGTTTTTAATAGGACTTTCTTAAAAGAAAGGCCTTAAAAATGTTAAAGGAAAATTTAAAATTAAATCAGTTAAAAAAACGGAAAAAGTTAAAAAAGGAATAATATTACGTAAAAGCAAAATAAGCGCGGCTTATTTTTAAAATAAATACGGTAATAAAGGTATTTACTTTTTTTAACTAAAACGCTAAAGGCTTGGATTTGGGCGGGGGACCGTTATCGCCTACGACCTTGGCCGAACCGGAAACGGTCGGTCAGGATTTTGTCGGTAAAAATTTTTAACCAGGTTTATCGTATTCGTTAAATATTTAAATAGTTTCCATATATTATTCTTAAATAAGTAATTTATTTATTTAACCAGGTACTAGATTTTATTTTTAATTATTTTGGAATTTAATGTTTTTTTCGATTTTTGTATTCGTTATCGTTTTTTTCGATTTCGAAGTTTTTTTTAAATAGGACGTTTTTTAGGGCTAATTTTAATAAGGAAATATGGATTATAAAATATATTTTTATGGTTTTAGGTAGTAATAATTTATAATTAATTTTTAAAAGAACTTTTTTAATCTTAAATGGGCAAAATTTTTTAAAATTAAGCTTATCGTTAAACTTTTTCGTTTTAATTTGGAAAAGTTTTAACGTTACGTTTTATTTTTAACATAATAAATAAATCTTATTTTTTTGGTTCAATTAATCCCTTAATTCTTTTCTTAATATAATGTTGGGCTATCTTTTACTATAAAAATTATAACTTAATTTAAAATCGGGCTTATATTATTTTAATTTTTATTATTATTATTTTTGCTTATAGAATTATCCTAATAATAATTAAAACCTTACGTATTAATTATTCGGATCGTTAGGTTGTTACGTTATATCCATATATAACTATATAAGGTAATATGTTTATATCTTCGTTAACGGACGTATTATAAGTTATTTATACAAATAATAAAAATTTAACTTAATTATTTTGCTAATAATTAACGTAATTTCGAAAATACTGCTTTAAGGTCTAGTTTAATCGTTTTATTTAACTATTTATCTAAAGGTAATAAACTATTAAAAATTTAAACTTAATACTAATTTGCTTAAAAAAGCTGGTACCGAATTTAGATATAAAAAACTTATCTCGATCAAAAATAATCTTTTTTGGTATTCCGTACTTATCGAAATAATATCGGATAAAAGCGTAAATTAGTTATTTTATTATTACGGTTTTTTTAAAAGGTAAAAAGTATCCATACTTAATAAGTTTATTAATAATTACCTATACCGCATTATATTTAACTCCAATAACGGGATTTTCGATATAAAAAAACCAGTAATAAAATCCTAAACTATAAAATTTTATATTTTATTAGCTATATCTATAAGTTATAATAAGCTATACGGTTTATAACGGGCTGCTTTAACCTTATTATAAACGTTATAATTTTTAATTACTTATTTAATTATTTAACGGAATTTTAAGAAATCGTATTTCTCTTAAAATCGCTTAATAATTTTAAATATTCCTTAATATCCATATAAAAGAATTTCGTAAAATTTCTTATCGAATTCTTTTTATTACTCACGGAAAATCCAAATTTTGGCGCGGAATAATAAGTAGTTCTTATTATTCCCCTTTAATTATCTAATTTTATTCTGCTTTTCCGAATTATAAAAACTTTTAAATTAAGCTAATTTTTTAAAAATAGGTTGTTTTAAGGTTATATATAACTATACTATTCCATCGTCCTTATGATATAATACTTATATATATGGTTTGGAAACTTTTAAGTCGTAATTTCCTTTTCGGCTTAAAATATCCGCTTAAATATTTTCCTTTATTTAATATAATAAATCTTAAAATTAAATTTAAATAGGAAAACTATTTAATTCTTATAACGTTTATTTAGTTTTTAAGTTATTATAAATCGAATAAAATTCTTATAATCTAAATAAATATTAAAAGGTTTTTTAGTTCCGTTAAAAAATAATTCCCATTTTTTAAATATTAAAACAATCGCTAACAACTTTTTATCGTAAATAAAATACCTAAATTTTGCGTTCTTAAAAACTTTAAAAAAGTACGTTATTAAGTACCATTTTCTGTTACTTTTTAATTGCTTTAAAATTACTTTAAAGGCGTAATTTAAAACGTTTATCTTAAGTCGTTTTTTTTATATATTAATTTGATAACCTAATTACCGGAACGCTAATAATTTTATCCTTAATTTCTTAAAAAAAAAATTTATTTTATCTAAAAGTTCGAATTCCTTTTTAACGTATTTCTTAATAATAAGCTTAATTAAAGGGCTGGCAAGTTTGCCGTAATCCTAAAATAAAAGTCGTACGTAGCCGGTAAATTTTAAAAATTCACGGATATTAATAACGATAATTTTATCTAAAATTAGCTAATTTTTAATAACTTTTAATTTAAAATTCTGGATTTAAATTTACCTAAAGGTAATAATAAAGCTTATAAAGTTTAGCTTTTAAGTATATTAAACCCTTTTTTTAACATTTACTAACAGGTTAACTTTTTTAAAGGCTTTTAAAACTTAAACAACGCACTTTTTATATTTTTACAAAATTTTTAAGTAAATAAAAATATCGTCCAAGTAAACGAAAACGAATTAATTTAAAAACTTCCGTAAGATAATAATAAATATATATTAAAAGCTGGTTAAAGCATTAATTAACCCTTATAACATAACCTTATATTTATAATATCCATAAATAATCCTAAAGATAGTTTTTTATTTTTCGCCTTCGACCATTCGAATTAAGTAATAGCCGTTTAGTAAGTTTAAACTTGTAAATTATTTAATTTTATTAATATTTTCCTTTATAGTATTTATTAACGTTAAAAGATATCCAGTTTTAATAATAATATCGTTAAGTTATCGATAATTATGTATTCGTCGGTATATTAAATCTTTATTTTTATCGATTTTAAATTTGCTATTTTTTATTTTTAGTACCATTATAACTGGATACCTTATAAGTAATTTAGATTCTTAAATATAACCTTTTTTTAAATTTCGTTAAAAACTTTTCTAAAAAACTTTAACCTTTTTTAAGTTTATATAATAAATTTAATAAAGTTTTAAGTAATATCCTTCTTTAATAAAAATCCTATAATCCCATTAATTATGGTCGGATAATTTTTCTTTAATTCGTACTTTAAACAAATTTTTAAACCGTTAATACTTAAGGGGCATTATTACCGCTAAGTTAAAAACTTCAACTTTTTTAATCATATAACAAATTTTATAAAGTTTTTCCTTAAAATTATCCTATAAAAGCGTCTAGTTTTTCTAATTAATCCGTAAATTACTGGAACGAAATTACGGTATTCCTAAAATAATGTCGTATTTTAAGATATCGGCGATGTTGAAAATAATCCGTTTTAAATATTTTTATATTTAAATTATAAATTTTTTTATTTTTCGGAAAATTCGGCCGTTATCGTAAATAAATAGGTTTTTATTAACTGTTCGTAACTTATATAATTACTGCTTATATTTCTAAAGGATTTAGTACCTTTTAATTATCCTGGAAAAAATAAAGTTTTCTTTTATTCCGGAATCGATTCTGGCGTTAAATATTTTATTTCCATAATAAATTAAAATCTCGATTTGGTTCCGTATTCCTTTTTTTACCTCGCATAAAGTTTTATATATAAGGGCTCCTCGGTATCTTACTTTCGAAAGCCTTTATAATTTTTTAATTAATATATTTTAAAAACGTTTTTATTTATATACTTTCTTAATTCCGTATTTAATATAATAATTA
Organism: Monosporascus sp. MG133; assembly: GCA_004155925.1. NCBI lineage: Eukaryota > Fungi > Ascomycota > Sordariomycetes > Xylariales > Monosporascus > Monosporascus sp. MG133. Next base: position 314,245 of record QJNX01000032.1, read on the forward strand.
TTTATATACTTAAACCATTTTTTGTTGCCAATTTATATTGAAAAATAATTTTTTTTTAACTTTTTCTTAAGTTTTATATTTTACGAATTATCGGGTTAAAAAGGTAAACTTCCGAAGGGGGTACTCCTATAACTAAAAGCTCGTATTTATTATATAATATTAATAAATAACAGAAGCACTTTTACGCTATAACTTTCTAATTCTGTTTTAATTCGGAATATAGGTAACAAAACTTAAGGTAATCTGGCTATTAAAGGGTTTTTATATATCTGTACTTATCGTCTAGCTTTATAAATATTTTTCAGTAATATCCTGGCCAAAAATTATTATCTTCTTTAACTCGTTAATAAATAAGGCAGTTATAATTATAACAAGTAATAAAATGCAAAAGTTTATAATCGTTTGCTGGAGGTTTAAGCTATATTGTATATTCGGGAAAAATATAATACATTAAGAATAATTATTTATGGTTACCGAAATCTTTCCGTAATTAACTATCTTGGTCGCATATTTTATACTTTTATATATTAAGGTAACAAATATATTTTAACGTAATAATTACCTTAAAAGCTGCTCGTCCTGGATAATATTTATAAACTCTGGCCGTAGCACTTTTATAAATAACATAATTTTCACAAGCTGGGTCGTTATTTCTGACCTTATTGGTCGTAATAATAATAAATTCCTAATTAGGGGAAATAAGGTTTACCTTTTTTTTATCCTTTTTTTTGCTGTTTATATTTCGTTCGGCCACGCCAACCCTTTTTTTTAAAAGTTCCCTTTTTTTACTAAAAAGTTACATTCGTTTTTAAAATAACCTTTCTTATTATAGTTAAAATATTTAACTTTAAACTTTTTTTTTAAATTCCGTTAAAATAATATTAATTTCCTTTTAGAATTTATCTTTCGTTTTTTTTTTGCTGCTAGAACGTTTATTATTACTTCGTTTACCGGTACCTTTTTTCTTAAGGTATCGATTAAAAATACGTCGGTCCGTAATAATAACTTTATTTGTATAATTTTCAAAAAAACCTGTTTTAAATACCTTAAATATTTTATTTTTAACTTCAGGTTTTAAGCCGTCGTAATAAAAGAAAAATAATATATCCTTTAAAAGTTCAAAGATAATTACGAAACAATTAAATTTAATCGTATATTCGGTTATTAATACGGTTTACCAAAATCTATATATTTACTTAATTATATGTTATTATTTATTTATATTTCCGTATAAAGTTTGCATTCGTTTTTTAAAGTTATCGTAATTATTAAAAATATAATTAGTAGCATTTAAGCAATTATCGGGATAATTTATTAAATAATCCTTAAAGATAAATTCGAATAAATGGAATCCCTTTTTAATAAATAGCTTCGAAATAATTATTACTTTCTGTTATTTTTCCGTTAAAAAATTCTATATTATTTAAGGTAAAATCTGGTCTTAATTAAAAAGTCTTTTATATTAATGAACCTATTATAAGGTTTGGAAGCAATAAACTTATATCCTTTAATATCTGGCATTCCATAATAGATAAAAAAGGGTATAATTCCTTTTCGGTCGTAACTAAATAAAGGGGGTGCTGGAGTTTTTGGACGAGAAATAGTTCCTAAAAGGGGAATAAAAATTTTCTTTTTTAGTTGCCGCGCAAATTTAGCGTTCTTTTGCCTAAGTTTTATAACTTTTTCGGCCATAAAATCCAGTCGTTTATTAATTATAAGCTCCCTTATTTTTTTCCTTTTTCGATTCTTATACCTTATTTTTTTTTCTTCCTTTTGATTGGACTTTTCGGGCTGGATTTCGATAATTTTTTTAAGGGTAAGGGTAAGTTGCTATCAGGAAGAAAAAGATTTTTTTAAACCTTTAGCTTTAGTAATTATAGGTACCATATTGTCGATTAATTAAAAAACTTTTTTAATAATTAGTAAATTATTTAATCCGGTTATTAATTTTTTACTGGCTAATAACGGGGATCGAATATGCTATTTATCTACTAAACGTCGTTCTGTAATATCGTTTTTACTAAGTTCAGGAAAGCTTATACCCAACTGGGCCTTATACCATTCGTTAGCTATTAATTAAGAAGCTATCAAAATGTAACGAACCTATTATACATCCAGCTGGAAATATAAGTAGTATCCGAAATAAAAAGGGGGTCTTAATTTGTAAGTAATAATAGCATAATAAATAAAGCATTCGTTAAAAATTTTTACGGTCTTTTTCCTTAATTAAAAAACGGTAAAATTATTTTTAATTAAAAGCTTAAATTAATAGCTAAAAAACGAAATTAAATAAGTACTATTTATATAAAAAACCGTTCGTTATATATCTAATTTTAATAAATAAGTATATCGTAAATTTGTCTGATTTATGTAATCTATATAATCTAGTTCCAGATTACCTAAATCACTTAAATTAATTAAATTACTTAAACCTTGGCGCGGAAAAGCCAAGCTTCTCCTTACCCGCGTTTTACCCGGTCGGAGCCTCCCTTAGAGACCTTCGAGGACAGGCTTCTCCAAAGACAGGAACCCCTGTTCCTGTATTGTAACACTAAGCTGAAGAAAAAAAGGAAAAAAAAAGCAGAACCGCAAAATGCGTAAAGCTTTATAAATATCTTTACTTTTATGGGGCAGGTGGCTAGTTTATGTGGCAGCTGTCAGCCCTATGTAACGGTTGCCGGCTTTACGGTTTAATCCTGGTGGCTGCCGTTATACATAATACGTAATTAATTTTTTTTGGAACGTTATGAGTATATTAGTAAGCTTAAAAGGTATTACCAGATATTCGTATAATCCGTATTTAGTCTTAAAAGTTATTTTCCATTCGTTTCCTGGTTTGATACGGGTTATATTATACCCGTTTCGGTAATTTATAGTAATAAATTTTCTGGTTCAATAAAGGTAATACTTTATTTTAATAATTAAGGGTAAAGGTATGCATTATTTAACCGTAATATCGTTTAATTATTAATAATCGATTATTAGCGGTAACTTTGTATTCTTTTTTAATACGAAAAATATATGATATCCCGCCGGTAACTTAAAACGTTTAATATATTTTTTACGTAACTTATTCTTAAGGTATTTGCGTAACGCGTATAATTTTTAAAGGTTTAGGTTATATATTAGATAAAAGGTTATCGTTTTGCTTTTTTTTAGGATTAGTTCGTAATTTTATTTACTATATTTTAATAGTTTTATTTCGATTTGGTTTTTAAAAATTATTTATATTTGTAATATTATAGTAATACTCTTTCCATTTTTTTAGTTTTTAGGGTTAATGTTATAAATCGTCGTATATTTTATATAACTGTGCTTTGATTATGGCAATAACGCGTCGTATATATCTATTTCGTTCCCTTTTTTATATATATCGTATTCCTTTAGGTAATAAGGTTTCTGTCATATCCTTATACTTATATTTGCCGTTATCATCGTTAGTTAAATATTAAGATCTTTTTTTAAGTCGTTTTTCTTAATAAAAGGTAAAATAAATTTTATTTAGTTAATTGTTTAATTAATTAAGGGGTTATATTAATATAACCATTTTTTGCCGAAGATTATGTCGTAATTCAGTATTAAAATAATATCGAAATTAATGATTTATTTTCGTCCTTATATAGAAGTTTTAAGGTAATTAATCTTGCGGTTAACCTATCCGTTATCATAAGTAAATTTAATACTTTTAACATTTTTAATTTTATAAAGTTCGGTTTTATTTTTTTATAATAAATGCAATTCGTTAATTATTTTTAATTTAATATAATTCGGGTTGGTTTCGTAATTTACCTTACCAATATATTATCTTTTCCTAATTCGTATTTTAATTATAAAGGAATTTTTTATTATTATCGCATACAAATCTTTTTTAAAAGATAGATATTAATTCCTTTTACTTTTGCCAGTTTATAACTCCTTTATAGGTAATATTTCTTTTGGGGATATATGTCCGTAATTACTTTAGCTACCCTTTTTATCGGCGTAAGTAAGCTTCTAATTCGAAATTTTTTCCTTATATCGTTTTATTTAATTCGTTAAATTAATAATTTATTTTTTAAAGGCTTCGGTTTTTTCCGACCAGTTTATCGTTATAGCCCATTCCTCGTTTATTATCGTTATCGGTTAGTTTTGGTACCCTTAACGTTCTTAATATTGGGCATAGTATTAGGCCATCTTTATTCAACATTTTCCCATTTCCTTTTTTATTTCTTTTTTTTTCGGAGTTGTCGGTATATATATATCGGAAATATAAATTATTTAATATTTCCCGTTATGTTTTTATTATTATCTAATAAATTTATTCCTTTTACAGTTTATGGTCGTACTATTCGTAATAATATATAAGGTTTTGTTCGGAATAATTCTTTCCCTTTAACCAGCTTTTTAAGGTTATAATAACGTTGATATTGTCTTATGTAATTATGGTACGTAAATATTTATATTATTTCTGGTCCCTAAAATCGTTTCCGGTTTGTATATAAAAATCAAATCCTTACATATATATATGCCTAACCCGTTATTAGATATTTTTTTGTTATTTTTCGTATCGTAAGCAATAATTTTTTTATAATAAATAACGTATGGTTTCTTATACCGATCGGGTTCTCCTGGATATAAGGTTTCGTTTTAACCTTGTACTTTTTAATCCATTTATTTAATTTTTATTACTTTTATCGATAATTTTCTTTTTTTTTTTACGTACGAAATATTAATTTTTCTGGCCTTAACTTTTCCCATCTTTCGTACTTTTATAACCATTAAGTAACTATTGGACCGGATATAACAGCGCGTTATCGTATAATTGTAGCTTAAAAAATACTTTAACCCTTTACAGCCTTTTTCGCATTTTTGGAAGTAAGTTAAAGTTTTCCCTTTTTTTAACTATGCCGAAAGTAACGGCCTTTTTATCTTTTAATTATCCCTTAAGTACCGGGGTCCAACCGTTACTTCGTTTTTTAAAAACCTTATATTAACTTTTAACATAACCCATTTTATCGCAATTATAACATTTGATTTAGTTCCTTTTTTTATACGGTTCCCAGCTTTATAGGTCCTAAATATGTACCATAAAACGTATTATTCTTTCGTAAGGTATTAAGAAAAGTAAAATATTTAATTTTATTACCATATTTAACGTTCCTAATCCTTTATATATATTATCGGTCGTTAATCTTAATTATTATTGTAATATAATTAATTAAAAACTTTAATCGGTTTTTTTTTAAAAAGCTTCCTTTATATTTTTTCTTTAAGGCTTCTAAAGAATTTAACTAATAACGTTTTTTATCCCCAGTTTATTTTCAAAGTTAACTAAATAAACGTAATACCGTAATTAAATATAAATCCTTTTTGGATTAGGTTCTGAAATTATATTTCGGTTTTTATCTTTTCGTCCATTATGCCGAAAGTTTTTCGTAATATATCCTCGAATTTCTTATAGTTATTATACATTATTCGTATTTTTAATAACCGTACTTTTGGCGTAAATATAATATATTCCCTAAAGGTTAGCTTGAATTATATAATTATATTTCCTTTAAAATAACCAATTACGAATTTGATTTTGGACGTAAAGGTTATAAATTAAATAAAGAAATAACTAAAATAAATTCGATATTAGATAAGAAATAATTATAACTTAATAAAAGTTTTTATCGAACGGGTTAAGCTGCAATAACTTTAACACCTTTTCCGATTGCTTAATAGGTATTAACTGAACCAATCGATTTTTTTCCGAAAGGTTTACTGCCGTAAGGCCCTTACCTTTTTTTTCGAACCTTTCTTAAACCTTTTTAAGCGAAATAATACAACCGGCATTATTCTTTTCGAATTAGGTAATATATTTATTTATTACATTTAATTGTTAAAATATTTTTTCTTTAATAAGGCTTAATTTTATAAAACCTTTTCGTCGTCCGAAATTATAATATCTTCCGGAACTGCATAAGTAAAGTTAATAAATTATTTACTAAAAACATAATATCGAAAATATTATTTAAAATTTAATAATATTATTAAACAAAAACTTATAACGTATAACGGTTAATTTGCTTAATTAATTATTAAACGTTAATTATACGATTTATATTAATAATAATATTATAAAAATTTAAATAATAAATTAAGGATATAATTACGTTTAATAATAACAAATAGAAAAAATAATATAAATAATTAAATTATATTATAAATTAATATTATTTAAATTATAAGGAAATAACTAACGTATATATGTTACTTTAGCTTCAAGAACTTAAGCGGCTTAAACCTTTAAGCCTACCGTAAGCTTAAGGGGCTTAAAGCGCCAAGGCCTTTAAAACCTTTAAACCAGTTACGTAACCCGGAACCTACGTCGGAGACGAGTTCTAAACTCTCCGACCGTTTATCTTTAGGCCAAGCCTTTAGGTTATAACAAAAAGATATTTAAATTTTTATCTAAACGATATTGTTATAATATATCGTACAAAGAATTAAGGTTTAATCGATATATAAATTTAATAAATACGGCAATAATATATTTTTATTAGGGGGGAAATTTTATAATAATTTTTCGGTATTGCAATAATTAAAGATAAAATTAAAAGAAATAATTAATGATTTTAATGCGATTTTATAATTAAGTTAACGGACTTAAGTTTTACAAAAATTTAAATAGTTTGTTAAACACGCTTATAACGAATATCGAAATGTTACCGAAGTTTAATTTAAGTTATTCAGGTTCCGTTAATATATTTAAAAACAAACCGCTTTTATTATTTATGTAATAATTAATACGTAACCCGATATATTTTTTGTTATATTTTAATTTACCTAATTTAACTTTTACCTTTATAACGTATATTATAAAGCGGTTAATCGAATTATATTATATCTAATCGCTATTAAATCGTTAGCATTATAATTCGGGAATCCGGACTCGTTAAATATTTAAAACAACGCCTTTTTTAAAGATAATACAATAGATCGAAAAAGTTTTTAAATATACGTTATAAAGTTTTTGAGAAAAATAATAAAATAGCGGGCAAATAAATAAAATATAATAATTATTTTTATAACAAACGCGGAATTATTATTTTTTACGTAAGTTTTAAAAAATGTTGTATTTAATATCTGATTAATTAACAATTTAGAAAATATCTTAAATTCGGAATTATTAAATATATAATACGATAATTAATAAATTATACGGCTTCTTAATACCGATATTATATTTTTGCAAACAAAGTTATAATACGTGTATAATATAGTTATTAATTTCGAAATGTAATAAAAAAGGATTTAATTAAAATAAATATTATGTTTATAAATAATATATTAATTAATAAATTAATTAAAACCTTATTACGAAAAACATTTAAATATTTTAAAAAAGTAATTAAAGTTATTAAATATTATAAAAACTATTATTTAACGAAAAAAGATTTTAAAAATTATTTTTAAAAAATTAATTAAATAAAAGCATTAAATTACCAGACGAAAAATAAAAATAAAAATTGTACCTTTAAGAAGTAATAAAGTGCGACGATTAACGCCAGAATTAAGTTAAAGCATTAAGGGGGTATGTCAGCTAGCAGGGGTGCGTTAACACCCCACATACGGCAAGATCCTTCTAATCGGAACATATATGTTCCGGGGCTAGATTACTTTAAGGATCAGTACGCGTTACGAAAGCGTACGCAACTAGCCATCTAATATAACACAACTAATGTCCCCTATATCTGACCTTTACTGCCGTAGACCACTCGTCAGCATATATATAGCTTGATACCTTATTAATAAGACTTTATCTTAAATTAAATTTCATTATTTTAAATATGGAACTTTTATTTATTATTAACGCTTTTAAAAGATTTAGATATTATTTTAGAGGGAACTTATAATAGGTTAAAGTATATATAAACTATAAAAACCTTATCCGGTTTATTATTACTTAATGTCAGCAGTCACAGTGATCAAATGCAGGAATCCGGTGTAACTCTCTGTATGTTCTCTAATGGTGTTCTCGGAAAGGACTAATCTAGTCCGTGGGCAATCGCCCTTACATACATGATTGGGTGATAAAGGATCATCAGTGGACAAAGGCAGTCCTAGGCAGCATTTTGCTGCCTGGCCCACAAAGCCTGGGCCACAAAGCCCACCAGCCGGCAACACCTGAAAGCACTAATTGCCGACACTTAAAAACTATTAAAACGATAATTCCGTTCCGTAAAATACTTTCCGAAGGTTAACTTCGTTATTATTTATAAAAAAGGGTTAAAAAAGAGTAAAGCTGGCGTTTGTAATAAACGATAAGATTTAAAGGAAAAGGGTTTTAAGGTTTCATATCAGGTATTCGACTTAATAAAGGAAGAATATACAAGATTATAAGAAACTGCAAAAACTAGAAAAATAACAGCCGACTTATATTAAAAGTTTTCATCATTTAACGATTAATTATAAAAGGAAAAAAATGCACAAAATATAAGTAGCAAAAAAGTATTAAAAGTAATTAAGATACGAAGTATATAAATATTAGCTATATAAATATCCTGGAATTTATAAAGCCATAAAATGATCATAAAGTATATATCACTTTCTTAAAATAAAGTTAATAATAATAAAGATTTTATAAAGATATTACTTATATAATAAAATTAAGGTACGGAGTTATAAGTTATAGGGAAAATTATAATTATTATTAATTATAAAGCAACCATAAAATTTATTTACTTTTAATTTTATTATATAATTATTATTAACAAAAATTTAATAACGGATATATATTATAATAGCATATAAGAAAATATAAACATAAAATAATTAACGTACTTTTTTTTAACTACTTTATTATTATATATAAATTTTAAATAAATATCGCATCTGATAAAAGTATTATATTAATTTTCAGATTTTAGTAAAGTTTTACAGCATAATTAAATTTAACGTATAAATTTTCGAACGCCTTTAAACTATAAGCGGATAATTAAATAAACAGGATTAAGTAAATTCTTATAACCGTTTTATAATATTAGATTAATTACGAATACAATAATTAAGCTAAAAGGTTTTTACGAATCCAGTTAATATATAATAGATATTATTACGAAATATTAATTTAATATTAATTAACGTTAATTTTAATTTTATATTAAATATTTATCGCAAAATATACAAAGGAAAATTAATTAACATGAAGATAATTTTTATTCTAAAATAATATGAATAACTATATATAAAAGTACAAACAGAATTTAAGTTCGTAGGAATTTAAATATAAAATTATTATAACCTAACAAGGTAGAAAAATTAATCTTTTTAAAAAATGGGTTTTTTAATTCTTAAAAATACCCAAATTAAACGATTTAATGAAATATTCACTCTGAAGTATATTAAAGTATATAAGGCTATAAAGGAAATTTTAAAATATAATTACTGATTAAAAATATCTTTTAAAGTTAAGCTTAATTATAATTTTTATATTTTTCTGTTAGAACTATTAAAAAATACGATTTAAGTCCTTATAAATAAAAAGAAAAGGCAGTAAGAAATGTGTTAATATGGAAGAATAAAAAACTTAATACTAAAAGCAAAGATAGCAAAAAAAGTCCCTGATTAAATAAAGAACGGCTTGAAGTGGAAAAATACTAAGGAATTTGTAAAGAACTTTATATAAGCTTAATATCTTTTAAAGAACTTTTATTAACAGTACCGGCAATATTTAAGTTAAAAGGATTTTATTTTACGTTATTTAAGTCCGACCAGTTAATTATATTTATAACGTAAAAAAATAAACCTATTTCGGCTTTTAATTTACGAAATTTTCTTGGGCGGTTTATTTTTATTATTATTTTTATACTTTCAATTTTACGACGGAATATTTCGATATCGTAATAACGTAAAAGTTTCTCTTAGTTACGTATTCGGATAAGGTATTCAAAAAATTTAATAAGTTATTATTAAGTTCGGAAGAGCTTGTTTTCGGCTAGATATTTAATAAATTTTAAACGGTTTTATTTATTTAATAATTTTCGGTATTTAAGTTAAGGAAAACTAATAAAGTTATAAGATTAAATATCTTTAATATAAGAAGTATATTTTCCGAAACTAAAGTATGTTTTATAAGTTTTATATTTAAATTTATAACGAAAATAAAAAATATCGTACGATATAATAAAGTTAAGTTAATTAATCCGGTTGGAAAAAAATAAAACGTTTTTACGTTAATAAAAAATTTATTTTTTAATACCATTAAATATCATATTTGTAAAGAAAGATTTAATAAAAAAGGAAAAAACTAATTATTAAATAATATAACAAATAATTAATTTTTAAGGGCAAAAATCATAAAAAAAGGAAATCGTATTATATTTCGATAAGTTTAATAAGGCCTAATACGGTGGGAATTTTAAAAAGAAAAAAATTAAGTAGATCTTTAATTACGTAACCTGGTTAATAAGCTCGATTATTATTATTAAATTATAAGTATAAAACTGATTAAGCTGGCATAATTGTTCGGTAAATTCGGAAGGGCTTAATAATTAGTAGTTAGAGAGCTGGTTAAGCGTATCGAAATAGGAAAAATATATATAGGTTTATTATTTTCTTATAGTTTAAATAATACCAGCTTATAATATAACTTCATTATCCAGATAACTTTTAATATCTACTATTATTAAACGTAATTATATCTTTACTTTATTTTTTAGATTCCTATAATATTACTGCTAACATAAACCGGACGACTTGGGTTTAATAATTGTTAAGCCAGTCAGCCATCATACCGCAATATAACACCATTTACGCACTTACGTACGGAGAATACTCGGCCAACCTACGCAACCTAATTTGCGATCAAGCCGTATTAAATTAATGATAATGCTATTAGGAACTCACAGCTTAAGAAAGGGAAGTAATTATAAGGATACAGCTCTTATAGGTCAGCGGCTGGTAACTAACCAGTAACAGATCCAGCCCTTAGTATAAACTAGCCATCTGGCAGCTAATTGGAGACGCCAGATAGAAGTAACTTAATACACTCACTTCTTGGAATATGCTCTACGACTGGTCGGAGATTAGCTCACCCCAGCCCACAGCTATCCCTTGTCTTCCAGGCTAAATGGCTATATTACCTATTTAATGGAACTACCGCTTTAATTTATACCTAGATAGCCACTTTTTAGCACTTAGTTGCTGTAGATCACCTTTAATAATCTACACCTTTACGTTTCTGCAGCCTTATATCGCAATATTTAGTATGTATAAGTACGGCCTTCTGCCACCAGTCCATTCGTTAGATTCCTCTTTTTCCCCAATTTGATATATTCACCTTGTTGGATAACAGGGGTGTGCTATACATAGCACCTTGTTTCTATAGGTCCCCCTGTTGGTTATAGCTCACCTTAGACTTATTTGAGAGCCTACACGCACGCTTGCCATAGTCTACAGAATACAACAACACATGCATGATCATGAGTATATGCCTTGTCCAACACATCTTATCATGGAGATCCCTAGATGCGCCGCCATCCTAATTGTGCCGTCACCATTGCTCAATATTAGGTGGTTCGGAGGAAGGATCGGAGAGATATAACCCAATTATCACGTGTTTTGGAGATCAGTTAAGATGCTTTGGGGTGTGCCATAGCACACTGAATTAGAACAGAACAAGCCAATTCAGTGACCCCCTATTTTCTGACAAGACCTATCGTGTAAAGGCACGAAACCTTATGCCACTTAGGCGGGCTTATTATCATTCCCAGATTTCAATCTTGGCCCGTTTTTTTGGGTCTCATATCATGCCAACCCATGCCCCAAACAAAGATCCCGCATACAGCAGCCAAGGCAGCGACTAAATAAAAGACTCTGTTGATGCTACTGGAATAAGCGTCCAAGGTACTTGGAAGATCACTCGAATCCACCAATTCTCGGAAACCTGTTGCTCCAGCATCAATGACCGCCGTCACATTCACGCCTGGCGCTTTCTGGGCAAGTTGAGATCTCAGACTAGCAACAAAAACAACATTACATAATACAAGGGAAATAGCGGGGCCAAGAGACTGAGCAAACACCATAAATGCCATACCCGAAGATAGCTCTTCACCAGAGACCACTGCCTGGATGGCAATTATGGCCTAGAAGCCTGAATATCAGAGATGATCCAGTCACAGACTAAAAGTAAGAATAAGAAGGAGACATACCACTTGCAAACCGGCACCCGAACCTATTCCGCCTATGATTTGAAACCCAACCCATTGTCCAGTAGGACTGCCAGGTTGCAGAAATGAATAAAGCCCGCTTGCGGTCGAAAGAAAAACCGTGGAGAAAATTGCTAATGGGATAATATACCCGATTTTAGTTACTGCGTAATATATCAGCGATACAAATGATTCTCAAAATGAACTACCGTTGTCCGACTTACTAATGGCTCCTGACGATGCGGCCATAGCAAGTTGTGGGAGTATGGTGGGTAAAAGGTAGACGCCACTAAGCATTGGAGTTGCGCCATTGATAGCCTGAAAGTAAATAGGGAGAAAATAAATTGCACCATATACTGCTGCCATTAAGAAGGCCTGGTATACTCCTGATGTCCATACTTCGGTCCGAGCTATCATAGAATGGGGCAACAAGGCATTATGGCCCATATGGCGATTCCAAAAAAGCCATACAATAAAGGTAACAAAAGAACCACAAAATAGACCTATAACTCGCGAAGAGTTCCAGGCATACTCATTGCCCCCATATTGGAGCGCAAGGAGAAGCTGGAGAACAGCAGGGGCGAAAAGGGCAAACCCAACAAGGTCGAGGTAGTGATGCAACTTTGAAAGAATAGAGAAAGCATCAGCTTTCCGTGTTTGTTCAGGAATGCGTAGAAGCACGATGGCGATCGCCGCAACTGCACCAACGGGCAGGTTAACGTAAAAACCTTGGCCAATCAGTCAACCACGAAAGCCATTAAGACATGAGAACGTACACCACCTCCAGTCGCTATAGGCGGTAAATGCACCCCCAACTAGCGGCCCCGCAACAAGCCCCAGTTGATTGACTATAGACGGCCAGTAAACGTTAGCATTTATATTTGACTAGACCAGAGAGAGTACACTTACATCCCATCAACATACCGATGAGGGCTATAATAAAAATTGTTAGCAACAGCTTTAGAGTCTTGATTTGGGATCTCGTCGTTGTATGTACACACTTGGGCGTTTCTCAAGCGGGGCACAGCTTGATATTATAGTGATCGCGCCAACGATAATTCCAGCTGCACCAAGCCCGGCCACCGCTCGACCAACAATCAACATAGGAGAAGAGACTGCAGCTCCACACAGGACTGAGCCCAACTCGAAGATTCCGAAGAAGGCGAGGAACGTCCACTGTTTGTCTCAGTATTTCTATTTTCTGCCGGCGAAGAGAAACCGATCTGACGAACCTTAGTACTGAAATGGGTATAAATCCTCCCAGTCAAAGGTTGTGGTGCCGCACTTAGATTGCGTCAGAACGTTCCTCGATGCACCTTGGATATCTTGGGGAACGAAGGCGGTTTGTACCTTCCAAATTGATAGGCGCTAGCGTACCAGCCAACGTCGGTGAGTGAATGGAAAGTATCTGTGATGCGTGGGATTGCCTGGAAATCGATAAATCTCGTGTTAGTGGACCGATGGCGTGGGAAACGGGATTCTTACCGTGCTGATTACCATGGTGTCCAGAAGCATGAGGAAGCATGATAAAGCGACACTAGCAACAACAACCGCAAGCTTGTAGCCCGTGACATACTCGCTCTCTGTTTCTTGCTCCTGTTCGGCTTCGGTCTTGAGGATTTTGGTAGGCTCTTGATTTGAGGATGGCGATGCCTTTGGATTCAAGACAGGTGCATTAGTAGGGTGAGTTGTGGCCTCAGTAACCAGGGACTTGGCCATATCTAAACTAGAATCTAGCCAAAACGATTGAAGAAGAAGTAGATTGCGACAATGTGCAAGTAAAAGTGAATACCGGAGACGTGTGAGGATATGTGTATAAGAGAAACGTGTGGGCAAGGTAATGTGCGGGCAAGGCAATGTGCGGGCAAGGCAATGGAGATTCTGGTTGTTTCCTCTCGAGATATTATAATGTAGTAAGCGGAAACCAATCAGGCATAATGCAATGCAATATTGCCCATGGAGGACTTCGTCTGTTGCTTTGAGGAGAGAAGCGTCCGTGGAGGGGTGTCGGTATCAAAGTCCCATGACAGAAATCGGCCCGCCAGTGCAGAGTCTCTCCTGGTTAGGTCTCTGATTGGGCGGTTATGCATCAGAATTAGATCCTGCATTGCATACCGGGTCGTACTGGAAAGTCTGGGCGCAGTACCGCACATCTCGGGACGGCCCTCCAACATTCCTGACTCATCTCCCATTCTGATCCATGTCCTCGGCCTTTGCAATCATATGGTACTGTCGATTCGAATTGGAGTGTCGGGCCCCAAAAGTTGGCTTGGCAACATGTGTCAGCTAGCAGAGGTTGCGCTAGCACCCTATATACGGAAAAGCTCCCTGGGATCGGACCATATATGTTCCGTGGACAGATTACATTAAAGTGCAGTACGCGTTCTAGAGCGCCTGCAACTAGTCATACAATACAACATAACTAATAACCTAAACCTCCGAAACATATTACGATCCTAAAGCCAAACCGATAAAAGACCGATATTAATTATTCCGAAATAACCGAAATAAACATAACCTATTTCGTTAATCAGAACGGAAAACTATTTTATAAAAAGATACCTTTGCGGAACTAGCTATAAAGTAATCTTATTAAAAGCAAAAGTACCCGAAATCTGGAAGAAATCCGAACCTTAAAAATCGACAACTTTAATTAGCCGAGTATGCTTATTAATATCATAATAACCAAACATTTTAAAAATTAAAAAAAATTCCAGAAACGTAAAAAAGAATAAAACTAAAATAAAAATTAAGGAAGATAATATGATATATAAGAAACCTTCCTTTCATAATATAAAAGTCGGTATTTAGATAAATAATACCTTTTAAATACCTACTAATACCCCCAAATCAAACGATACCACCTAAACTAATAATATCGTTACCTATAAAAACCTAATCGATAAGTATGTAATTAAATTTTAGAAAAAAGAAATTCGAAAAAACGTTAAAAGGAAATTTGAAATTATTTGCTCCGAATTAATCGAAATTTACTTAAATTTCGGGAAGGTTTTTAAGAACTTTATAGTTATTAAAATTTTGAAAATATTTAATTATAAAAAAGAAATAACGATTAAGATAACTAAGGCCGAAATGCGAAAATTAAAAACCCTAGATCCAAAAAAACCCGTTAGGAATTTTATTATAAATATCGGTTATAAAGTAAAAAGCCAGAAAAATGTTAATATTTTATCGGTCCAGTAATATAATCCAGCCGAATATATTATTCCGTTATTTAAGCTAACAATCCGAATACGTTATAAAGGTAACGAAAATTTGATTAATAAAATTATCGATATTAGAGCTAAATTTAACGTTATTATCGCGTCGTACGTTAAACGATATGGATTGGTTATATAACAAACCCGTATATTATTTATAAATTTTAATTCTTAAAAAAAACCCCGTTCGAAGGTAAAATCGAAATTCTTATTGAATTAACTAGTTAATTAATTACCATTCCTTTATTTATCGACGATAACCATTGCGTTACGTAACCATTAATCCTTAAATTTAACTTTATAGCCAAATTAAACATAATATTTAATATAAACCTTAAAATAATAATAAAAACCTTAAAGTTCGGGGCGATAAAAATTATTATTCCGTTAATTCCAGCTGGAAAAGTTATTTACAATACCCGTACCGATAGAAAGTTAGAAAAAAAGTAACCGGTAAACCTATAAGCCGTTTTATTAACGAAAGTAAGCTTAAAAACGAAAAGGTAAATAAGCGTTTTATAAGTTTTTATATCTTTTTAATTAATAATACCTATATTAATTAAAATCCGATAATTGTTTAAAAAGATATAAGCGATTAATTAAAACCCGGAAATATTATTAAGGTTAATTTAACGATAAGGAATTTATATATGCGTTATACGGAATTTTGTAAAATAGAATACGCGATAAGATTAATAATAACCGATCGGTACAAATTAATATTATATATAAGCCGAAATAAAAAAAGGTATTTTTTATTAACGACGTACCGTTTAATAAATTAATACCATCTGCAGACCTTAATTAAAAAGTAAAAAAACTGGAAAAAGTACGATAAATTATTAATCAGTCCGGAAAGAAATAATAAATCCAGTATTTTATTAACCGTTTTATTTCCTAAATTCGTTAATATATTATAAGGTATTTAATTTACCGCTAAAAAAATTAAGGTTATCATTAATTAATTAAGTAATAAACTTACCCGTACGGAAAAACCCTTTTTTAAAAAGATATTATATTAAAAGGAAATTACCTTAACCTAAAATTAAAAGAAAAATGTAGCAGGATTAAATAATATATTATACCAGATTACGAAATTCGGACGATTTTTTATAAGGCATAATAAGTTAAAGGTATTATTATACCAGCTAGCATAAAAAACAAATTAATCGATATATTAGAAATCCGAGTTTAAAAAAACGTATTCGAATAATCTTATACGGTATACGAAAATACCTGGTTTGTTATAAAAAAAAAGGATAATAATTTATAACTAATTAATTCCGCGATAAAGTTAAATATAATTATTTTATAAAATACGTTTATGCCAGATAATTGCAATGAATTTTCCGTCAACTTTACGATATACTTTCTGGTAACTTTAATAAACTTTTTTTCCGGCTACGATTAAGTTACTTTAACCCTAACCAGCAAAAATTATACGATTTTTTCGATATTATTAAAGCTTTTAAGGATAATTACCTTACTTTAAAGGGTTATTAATTTTATAATTTACTTTTATTACGTAATAAATAGGGTTTTAAACGATTTAATGCCCGATATAATACGTTTATTCGTTAATAATATCGGTATTAAGGGTCCGAAAATTAAATATAATAATAAAAAAATCTTTTAAGGGTTATAAAGTTCGTTTATAAGTATATCGTTACTATAAACAAAACCTTTTTTAATTACGAACTTGTTAATATTTCGATTGATATAAAAGGTTTTTAATAATGCCAAAAAGCTGCCGTTATAATCGGATTTTTTATGGATTAATTGGTCGCCGACCCGATATTATTAAGGTAATTAAAATCCTGGAAATTAAGCTATATAAAAACGTTTCAGAAATTAGGGCTTTTTTAAGTATTACCATTTATTACCGAATTTTTATTACGTATTATATTCTAAAAATTAAACCTTTTACGAATTTATTCCGAAAAAATAAGTTTTTTATTTAAGGGCTTAATTAAAACCTGGCAATAAAAACCTTAAAAAAAAGGTTTATAATAACCCCGGTTTTGGTTAGCTTAAATTATAATCCTAATATAAGAAAAACTATTATAAGGACTAACATAAGCAAGGTCGGCTATAAAAATATTTTTAATTAATTAATTAATAAAGTTAAATATTTTATGCTTTATAAAAATAGCATTTAAAAAGGCGTAAAGCTAAATTATGACGTTAATAAATTAAAATATTAAAGTATTATTAAGATTTTAAGAAGATTCTTAAATTATATTTATGATATCCGATTTTTATTAAAAGTTAACGTTAAGGTATTAATTATTTAAGTTAATAATTTCTTAAGTTTTTTATTTAATGTTTCGGTTATCCGTTAAATCGTTTAAATAAAAATATTTAATTTTAAAATTAAATATATTTCCGGTAAAAAAATGTAACTATAAACGGTTTATTCCGAAAGTTACCTAAAGCTTTTAATACGTTAAACGATTAATAAAAAAAAGAAATTGTCGACTTTATTAATATTTAATTAAATATTATTCGGTTTAATTTTATTTTAACTGGAACGTTATTAATACTTTTTAAAATAAGGTAAAAGCTTTTTATTAGGAACTAGTTTGAAAAATTATAAAAATATATGAAATTCCTAATAATATTAAAGAATTTTAATCGCTTTCGTAAAATTCTGAAAAGGAAAAAAGTAAATTTTAAAATAAAGGTTTTAAAGTATTTTATTCAGGACGGAATTTTATGGCGTAAGGTAAATAAACGGTACGGTAATTATAGATTTATTAATTCCGAATAAAGGTATTTGGCGGTAATTAAATAATATTATAAAAATTACGGTTATAAAGCGCGTGATTCGACTTATCGTTACATAATAGTTTTATATTATTAGCGCG
This sequence comes from Monosporascus sp. MG133, assembly GCA_004155925.1. Taxonomy (NCBI): domain Eukaryota; kingdom Fungi; phylum Ascomycota; class Sordariomycetes; order Xylariales; genus Monosporascus; species Monosporascus sp. MG133. Next base: position 332,506 of record QJNX01000032.1, read on the forward strand.
GAATATTTAGTTATATCCGCAAGGCGGTATTTATATATATTAATATTAAAAAGTAACCGAACGATATTTTAAAAAAAGTTATAAACTTTCGTAACTTATTAATATAACTGTGATCTAAATAATTAATATATAATTTATGCTTACGGATAACGGTTATAAAATGACGGTCGAAGTTAGGTACAAGTTATCCGATTATTTAGAAATAAAGGTTTTACGATTAATTACGTTAATAGCGATCAAAAAGTTTTTAAATAAATATATTTTCTACCGGTACGGTGTTCCGATTAAAATTAAAATCAATAAGAGTGTTACGGTCGGGGTCCCGTGACACACCTCCAGTATATATGCAGCTGTACGCACCAGAATGATTGCCACAATTGCGATCATTCCGCCAATCTTTTGTGCCCCGGCGTAACGGTATGGTGCTAGCCGTAACATAATGATCGCATGACGGTGGGTGACTCCACCAGTGCTGGGTTCGATCCCCGGACTGGAGAGTTGCTCACAAGGTCTGCCCGGACGTATGTGGGGCAATGCGGGGTAGACCTTGGGGGTTGGGCAGCTGCGCCGCAGTCGCGGCAGATGTCCAAGTGGCTTGGAGGACCAAGCCATTGGGAGGAGAGACATAATGTTACGGTCGGGGTCCCGTGACACACCTCCAGTATATATGCAGCTGTACGTACCAGAATGATTGCCACAATTGCGATCATTCCGCCAATCTTTTGTGCCCCGGCGTAACGGTATGGTGCTAGCCGTAACATAATGATCGCATGACGGTGGGT